>JARPRG010000270.1:1613740-1663888 GCA_031001745.1 Hartigia nigra
GGCCAGGACGCTGGCGTAAAGGGTCAACAAGTTTTCGCATTGTACACGACACTTAAGATTAACAGTACTTTGAGCTACCTGATTGTACTTGTGTACTTGATTGATCTGTTCTTAAGTTAAATTGTAAATTAGACAGTTAACGGTTCAACAACGAAACGGCTGACGCAGATTTTACAGCGAAGGACTGTCTTAGAGTACCTTTGCGTGGAAGAAATCAATTCCAGAAGCATGACGAGTGTACAAACGACCATTCCCTTTACTGTCAGGAAAAAAACGACGTTTTATGGAAACAAAAACAACGTTAAAAAACAGGACTTTACTGGGGCAGCTTTGAGAAGCACACCTAGCAACAGGTATATTTCGACTGTCAAGAAAATTGTTACTGTGAGTTCGAGTGAATCTGACTCTGATTCCGATGCAGAGAATGTTGCTCGGACAAGAGGAAACTGTAGAAAAAATGTTGAGAAGGAAAATAGCATTGCAAGGACTCCAAGAAGGACTCGAAAGTCCAGTGATTCAGAGGAACATGATTCTACTCCACCAAAGCAAAAGAAAACTGAGAAACAAGTTTCTCCTACAACACCAGCAACTCTACTGGAAAGACTTGACTTAGCATCCTCTCCTGAGGCTACAGAGAGATTAGTCCCAAAGAGACTTTTTATCTCAGAAAAATATCAAAATGCACGTAAAGCTCTACATAGTTCCACACCAGAGAATATGCCTGGCAGAGAAGCAGAGTTGGCCCAATTATACGATTTTATATCTGGACATATGGAGAATGAAACATCTGGTTCACTTTATGTATCGGGACCTCCAGGAACAGGAAAAACAGCATGCCTCTCTAAGACTATGCTTGATCCAAAATTCAAATCATCCTTCAAGGTGATTTATGTTAATTGCACAACCATGAAATCAGCCACTACGATCTATGCTAAAATTATACAAGAATTGGGTCTTGGGGCAACCAAATCGGTACAAGCTAGTAAGGCAGCTATTGAAAAATATTTAATATCCAATCATAAAATGCTTCTACTAGTACTCGATGAGATTGATCAACTGGATAGTAAAAAACAATCTGTTTTGTATTCCATTTTTGAATGGCCGTCCAAACCAAATTCAAAATTGATCCTTGTTGGCATTGCCAATGCTTTGGATCTCACAGATAGAATATTGCCAAGACTTCAAGCGAGATGCGAGTTAAAGCCTAAATTGATGCATTTTGCTCCTTACTCTAAACAGGAAATTGTTAATATTATAACTGATAGATTAAAGGAGGCTGATGTTTCGAATATTTTTACGACAATGGCAATGCAAATGCTAGCCGGAAAAGTGGCTGCTGTTTCTGGTGATGTCAGAAGAGCTCTGGATATCAGCAGAAGAGTGGTTGAGTTGGCAGAATCTCAGAAGATGGTCCAAGTGCTACAGCCAACAAATGATAATGGTAAGCTTAAGGAATGCATGAGTCATGTGAACTCAAAGGATTTTTTCTTTATGTTTTGCAACCGATCGTAAATATTTGCTCGGTAATCACGTGACGAAACCATTCTTCGCGTTGTTCATGATTATAAAAGTACATTAAATTTCGTATTACTTTCAGAGAAAAATACAGACAGCCCCACGAAACAAAAAGTACCTGTTGAAAAACCGGTCGATCTAAAGGAAGTTGTCACTGTGTTGAATGGGGTTTATGGCGGTTCTCAAAATATTGACAAAGACGAGAGTACATTTCCTTTGCAACAGAAATTCTTGTTGTGTTCTCTGATGCTGATTCTCAACAAAGGCAAGAACAAAGTTGTTACAATTGGAAAGGTATGTTTTGCTATCGTATTTATAATTTACGTTGTATCGATGTTTAACGATTGTTTATACTTTGCAGCTGCACGAGGTGTACAAAAAAGTATGTCGAAAGCGCAACATTCATGCTCTCGACATTTCGGAATTCGTTGGTCTTTGTTCTCTGGTGGAAACTCGCGGAATCATTCGAACAAGCGGCAAGAAAGAACCCAGATTGTCGAAAGTTCATCTGGATTGGGATCGGGACGAACTGGAAGCAGCCTTACAAGATAAACAGTTGATGGCTGAAATTATAAATGACGTTACGTGCTTATAAATTAATTGCGCTAAATATATTCATTGTTTTAGAGATAAGACCTTTACGTGCACTGTTTTTTTCTCATCATTTTCACGAATACTGACCTTTATCCAAACAGTTGTTTCATACGTGAAATTGTCATTACTAGATTACAGTTTTTACACCTGTTAGATTTATTACATCATCCTGGACGACTAATTTACTATTCTAAATTAAGAAATCAATGTTTGATATATATTTTATGATAGCACTTTCATATTGTTGATGTATTTTTATAATAAAAAAATCAACGATACCACGAGTTAAGAAATACGAATTATACTTGTTTGAAATATATTTTGTTTGACGTATTTAGAGAAGAGAGATTCACGCTTCAAATAGTTGACAATTTCTCCGATAGGTAGCACTGTCTTACGTCAGCATTTTGTAATGCACTCCTGCCATTTTTCGAAGAGCGACTGAATGTAACTGAGCGTTTCACCGTTGTCATTGTGTGGATAGTAAGAAGTTATAAGAAGTCATGTCGTCGGTTTTAGTACCCGAAATTCCGGCTCCAGGGTTTTCTTTTGATCTCTGTCAGAGGTATGACTTGATATGTCTTTATATTTAAATGGAATTAGTGTTTGTGCCGCATTGGTTTACTCTTGGCACATAACCTACCGTAAAGCAATACTGCTGTGTCACTTGGCAGTTAATTTTGTTTAACACAAACTCATTCGGACACTGTAAGAGGAAAGATTATTAGAAATTCACTAAGGACACTATTTCTTTGCTTATAGGAATAACTTCCTTTCAAAAAAGGGATTCCAAGTACCAAAAGCTATAAAAACTGGTACAACGATTGCTGGTATCATTTATAAAGATGGAGTAATTCTTGGTGCCGATACAAGAGCTACAGAGGATACTATTGTGGCAGATAAAAATTGTAGAAAGATTCACTATCTGGCTGAAAACATGTAGTAAGTATTTTGTGAAAATCAATCAACCTACTTAGCCGAGTCCTAATATTTTGTTTTTACATAGTGTCTGCGGAGCAGGAACTGCTGCTGACACTGACATGACTTCTCAGATGATTTCCAGTCAGCTAGAGCTACATCGCCTAAATACAGGACGTATTGTGCCTGTATGCACTGCCAATGCTATGCTCAAGCAATTATTATTCCGTCATCAGGGTCATATTGGAGCAGCCCTTGTTCTAGGTGGTGTAGATTTAGATGGACCACATCTCCACTGTATTTTCCCTCATGGATCCAGTGACACGCAACAATTCACCACTATGGGTTCTGGATCATTAGCAGCTATGGCAGTCTTTGAAAGTCGCTGGAAGCCTGGATTAACGGTTTGTAAAACAAGCACATTTATCTTTTACCTCTTTGTTTTGTTCTGCAATATAGACTGTCGGTACTTGATCTACAGGAGGAGGAGGGCAAGGAATTGGTGGCTGACGCCATTCGAGCTGGTGTTTTTAATGATCTTGCTTCAGGATCTAACGTAGATTTGTGCATCATTCGGAAAGGTTCGGTCGAGTATATTCGACCATACGATGTCGCAAATGTGAAAGGTGTCAAGCAGTCATCGTATCGTTACAAGCATGGCACGACTGCCGTTTTAACTAAGGCAGTTCGCCCGATAATCATCGAGGAGGAAACAGTCCGCAAGGTAGACACGGAATCGATGGACACTTCGTCTTAATTCATGTATACAATGTTTTTTTTTTTATATTAAATCTTCAATAAATGTTCCATTCGTGAAAATAAAATAGCATTTTAGTTCGAACGAAGCCCGCTGTATTAAAAAAATAGAATCTCTCAAAATAATTTATTGACATAGGAATTTCTTTCTCCATTTCATGATAAGTTCGAATACTGTGCCGTTTAGCGATCGTTATGATTGCTCGATACAGCAAGATGCGCTTTAGAATAATCCAGCTGCCTGTTTCAATCGCTGCCTTCTCCAGGCTGGTAACTTTTCAAATTCAGCAGGCTCCATCTTGAAGATAGTCATAAAGTCATCGAACGTCAGATGCATTTCCTTTCGGGCTACGTCCACACCGCTTGGCAAAGAATCCGGCTCGCTTTTCAAAACTTTAAGAGGATACTTTACAAAAGCATCAAATTCAGTAATACTTTTCGCAGAAGAAACATTACTTATAACGCGTTCCTGATCTTCTAAGGACAATCTCTGCGATTCGAATGGCTCATGATCGCGGAGAAGATTGTGATTCCAATTTTCGAACAATCCTATAAATGTTGGCGGTTCAAACCCTAAAAAAATACAATGAGGTAATTCACGCAAAGTTTATACGTTATCTCCAATTATTTGTGTACCTTGTCTAACGACGGAGATGGATGTGTTGCGATCTCGACCAGCCGGATGCGTGTATAAAAATATTGTCGCGCAGTCGATACATTCTCTGAGAGTTTTAATAACTGAATATTTGCCCAGCCACAGCCAGATCACGTTTCCGGCATCCAGTAACCACGCAGCCTCCGGAAGTAAAGAGTTCTGAGTGAACCCTAAGACTTCTTCGCCCAAAAAAGCCCCGCCTTCCGTGTGACAATGATATAAATGATTTTCAGTCTCCTCCAGGTTTTCCGTAGTCTCGGTGCCGTAGCTTCCTCGACCTAAATTATCCTTGTTACTCGTGTATTAAAAATGTCTATACTCCATTATAGTTTATCAGTTATCCATACCGCCAAGCTGCGCCCAGAACTCATCGTCCTCTTTTCCTTCTACAACGAGAGGAGCGACAGCGGGCGCCAGTCGTCGCGACGCCTCTCTAGCATCTCCGGTGCTTCTACCACCACACCAGACTGCAGGAAACTTTGAGAAGAGAACGAATACTCCACTAGAGTCTAAACTACTTGCCCGTAATGGCCTCTCGACTGCTTTCGATGTGTATGGTGTAGATCCTAGGACTCGCACAAGATACTTTTTTGGTGCTGAAAGTTAAAGAAATAATGAACAGTTTGATTTTCTGCAAATGTTTGATGCAAAAACTTACCCTCGTCTCTATGAGGTCCTGCAAGGATTACTAGTTTGCCTGCGTAGATTTGCAAAAGGTGGGCAGGTTCTCTACCCTGAGATGCTTTGACCAATTGTGCCGAAGTGTCTTCGGCCAGGTTGCAGGCTGAGTCCAAAGCAGCTTCTCGGTCCACGCTGGTGGAATGCGCACCTTCCCAGTAGTATATCTAATTCCAGGATAATTATTAACGCAATCAAACATTGTTTTTTTTTTTCGTATTGTAAATTTATATGGCGATACTCACAATGACTCTGCTTCTACGACCAATGCCATATTCATAGCGCATTACGTAGCACGTTTCAGCATAGTAAATTCCTTTGCTCTCTATTTGAGTCATTCCATTTTTCGAATTAACTCTCCAGATTGTCTTCCGACCGGAACCATCGTCCACCAATTGACACTCGGCAGCCATTCGAGGTCTCTCAGCCATGTAATCCGGTTCGAAACGGGGCGGTAAGGTCAGAGGTCGTGTCTTCGTGGGACCCCAACCGCGCAGCAGTGACCTCATCTCCGTTGGCTCCTGACCCTGTACTGCTCTAGCCACAGGTACACTAGAGCTATATCCTTTCTTTTTGACAAATCCTCTGGCGTTTCTGACTGCCTCTAATTTTTCTCTGGCATTTACATCACTTCCGACCCAAGCCCAAACTCCAGCCTCCCCACGATCAATCAGAAATACGGAAGTTGCAGATAAATCCGCCCTGAAGATTGGACCAGATTTTACTTCGGCTACCTTGTACTTCCCGGATTGTTCACTACACCGATATAGCTTTACTGGACTCAGTGCCAGAACAGAGCCACGACAGTGCTCAGGTACGACGGTTCTGGAGTTCAGATCCAAAACACTGTTGAGTAGATCTCTGTCTTCCTTGGGAAGGGTCTGTTCGTAACCATCATCCACAATCACAATACGTCTGTTGCCATTATTTTCTTTCGTACTTTCTAAGAGATTCCAAGCATGTTTTTTGTGCAGGGAGTTTGCCGATGAACCCAACCACAGGAATACGACACCCCTTTAATGTGGATTGTATATTAAAAGAGTGTTTAACTAGTAATAAAATCATGAATTTTTCAGATTTTCAGATTTTCAGATTGTTAAGTACCTAGAGTGAAGGTCTATAAGGATGACGTCTTTAGAACTAAAATTGTCCCATCGAACGCCGTCCAGTTCCGTAAGGATCGGCACCGTCAATCCTGTTACTCTGTGCAGCGTGCACGTGGGAAGATCCAGGTGGATGTTCTCGATGACCAGTTTGTGCCGGAAGTAAGCAAGAAATCTGGGACTTTCACGACCCTGTGCTTCTCGCAGAAGAATAGTCGCTGACACCAGCGCATCCAATTCTGCTGCTCTCAGAGCGGCCGCTCCTGAGATAGTCGCGTCGCAAGATGAACCGATCCAAAAATGAATAGATCTTACAGCAGGATCCTTTACTTCCTTGGACTACATTTTCAATTTAAATGTGAAATTAACTGCGCGCTTTGCTATGCCGAGTTTATGAATGAAAAGCGACGAATGAAATTACCGGTATCCCAGGATAAGGAAGATTGCCATCTTTAGATGTGACCGTATAAATAATATAAGCTGATTCCGAAAGAAATGTCCCCATTTTATTCCTGGCAACGGAAATGGCTCGCAGTCCCTAATATGAAAATTGAGAACCGTGGAATTATATAGTTTAGGTAATTTAATCAAGTGGAACCTACCTCGATTCTCCATACGCAAAAAGTAGTGGCATTTTTCGGTACGCTCCTGAAGACCTCGCTACCAGAGTCATCGGAGCAACAACTCCTGTCATCCTGGTTAAAGAATTTTATATTTTCAGGATGAACTACGACGGTTAGTGACATGCTTGGAAGAGCGTGAAGGTCTTGACGGAATAAACTTTTGACCAGACAGCAAAAGAGAAAATGGACACTCCGAACTAGTGAAGTCTTTTTCTCGCTCTCCCGTTTGAAGGACTGACCAGCCAGGTATGTAGCTAGAGCGTGCCTGATTGGCGAAGCGATTGAATTAAGAGGACTTCGCGTTACGATAAGGCGGATCATTAATTCCGATTAATTCTCCTGTTTAGAATTCGATATCGGAACAGCTAGTTATCCGTCGTCGAACGGCAAAGGAACTCGCTACCGAACCAAAATCATTTTCGAAAATCCCATAAAGCATTGCACGATATCAAATGACTTTCAACAAACTGGCAAACTTAGTCGATTAACGGATTTACACTGGCAGGACGAATAACAGCTTTGCGTTATAAAATGGTGATCCTGTTGCAACTGAAATCATCGTTACCACTTTTACCAATCGCTTCTAATACCAATTAGCACGTAACGTTGATACTCGCAGACGAAGGAGTGTTAATAAAAGATTTTTGGGAGTCAATGAACCTTCCAATTTTCCGTAGACTTTAGAATGACGAAAACTTGAAGTTGGGCACTTACCCTTTTAGAGAATCCCATTTTATGGGAAGTTCGGTGGGCCTTGGGCCCCTTTTAAGTCACTATCTAATCTCGATTAGTCTCAAAGCCAAGAAGGTTCGTTCCTCCAGGACTCGGTAAGAGCAAGTCATGCACCACGCGAGCACTGCCTAACAGTTCACCGACAACTGATACGTTTCTGACTAAAAAGAAACCATACGTAGGCTGGACTCGTCCGGAAGTGGGCCCGGAACTCCGAGCGGCCACCCGTGACCAACGGGCACCTCATGAATACCCACCTTCTATGCGGGTTACACTTACGTTCCCAGTTATCTAACGCACCTGCTGCCTATCTGCCTGCATGACTGTTCGTACCAGCGGCTCTTTCGATGACGAAAGCAACATCCGCACTAGGGACAGGAATTTCATTCTTCATTGTAGAGTCCTTTTTTAATTGATTATCCAAATGTCAGAAGTGCTTTAAATATTTCCACTCTCTCTTGATTAAAGATTCGCTTTATTGTGCATCTAGGTACATACGTTGCTTCTACTCTTTTCATTCCGATTACTGATGATATATTCTTGAGCTTAATCGGAATGGCGCGACACACTTTCGTTTCACCTTTTACAAACAAGAATCTACGTTTTATTCCGAAAGGTGAAACAAACGAGACACTGGCTTTGTCAGCTGATTCCAACGGATCAGTGAGATCTTTCCTGGAAGCACCCTGGTACTTGCTACGGTCCGATGGACTGGCGTAATGAGGATTCCGATTATTCGAGCGGTACACTTCTCTTGATATAATCTTGACTTTTCTATTTTTCTTGTACTCGCACTGCCAAGTGCAATGCCCTTCTGTGCTTCTTGTCTTTCTAGTCGAAAACTTTATGTGGGACGACAAGAACACTTTGGCCAAATCGAGAAGCGATCAAAGCATCCCCGGAGGCTGCAATGTCTGCAATCAAGGAGTGCAAGTGCGATGAGCTGCTTTGCTTCGTCCTGTTGATTTTCTAAAATTTCTGGGTTTTTTTTTGGGAATATAGGTTGCTTTGGGAGGATGCCGAGAATCTAGAAGTTTCACGTCGGCGTTCGATCGATTAGAATTGGGCACTGGTGCAGAATCGAAGGAGAACATGTTACCGTTGACTGAGACTCAAGATGCTCAGACATGTCCTTGTGCAGGATGTCTGGAACATAATGCGTCTGTCACAGGGTTCAGGACCCGTGAGATATCCTCATTACGCCTTGTCATTCAAGGACCTGAAATTCTAAACTACCAAGTGAATAAAATTGGAATTGACGTCGCTGCAGAATGTGTAAATCAATATTTATTTCGTTTTTTTCCTTTAACCAGGGTATCAGGCAAGCTCCGGAAGATGTGGCTCCTTATTGGAAAAAGGATTCGCGTATGTGGTTATGGAAATCCGTTAGACTCGCTCGTAGAAAACGAATAAAACCTACGTTGCCAACAATATTTCGATCGTGGAGTCAAGAACAAGAACCAATGAAATGATTTTGATACTATCCTTTTTTTCTGCGAACACTTATAATTTCCGTAAATTTATTAATCATGTAGCTATATCTATTTACGATTATCGTATATCTTTTTCTTTCTATATGAATTTAATAAAATTGATCGACTTTTACTATTAATATTTAGTTTTATCTCGATGATCGTACATGAGGGTTAGGTAGGAGAAAAAAGAATCTAAGATTTTGTATTTAACAATTTATTACTATTGTCGATATACTCTTCACAAATTATCTTATGCAAATATTCGTATGGACTTGTCGGTACGCCAATATTGTATTATCCTGTGATAGAAGATACTTCCATTAGATAAAGAATGTTTTTCTTTTGGAATATTTATGATTTTCAGCCACAGGTCTCTACGGAATCCAAATTCTGGGAAGTATCGATGGTTTCACCCATTTCAAAGCGCGCAAAATCTAGAACCTGTGCCTGGGCATCTATCAAGACTTGTTGGACATTTAAGCTTGGATCTAGCAGATATTCTTGATATATCAACGTCGTCTCGTCGTCTACGTTAGCCATCGGTTGATCTACATCAGGATCTCCGACTTTTAAAGGATTCATTCCTGTCACGAAAGAAAAAGCGAATGATGCATTTAATATTTTTAAATACGAAAAAATAAGTAGTCGTGTGAATTACCAATGATGTGCTGGCACAGTTGATTAGCAAATAATTCATTGTCTTCGGCACCTTTTAGTGCAAGCAAAGTGCCATAACGACCAAGGGCTGGTGAAGCGGGATGAATTGAAGCTGGATGTGAATATCCAGCCAGAGTTACTCCTGGTTGTACACTCATACAGAGAGCCCGCTTTATTCCCAAATTTTCACCAACTGATCCAATAGTAAGGGCAGAATGATCGGCAAGTAGTTTTCCATCGGATGCAGACAAAGCATTCAAAGCTTCGGAATCCAGAAGTGCTTTGTTAACTAGATCATTGCCCGTTAAAGATGTGGTATAATTCAGCACAGCTGAAGCAACGGTCTCTGCCAATTTGTGAAATTGTTTATTGCGTGCCACAAAATCTGTTTCACAATTGATCTCAATTAAGGCTCCATGTTCCTTGTTCACAATGACAGCGATGAGTCCTTGAGCCGTGGTTCTTCCTTGCAGCTTTGCAGCCTTTGACCAGCCAAGAGCCTGTGCCTGCTCGTTTAGCCATTGTTCAGCCTGTAACCAAGTACTAAAAAATTGTGCAACAGAAAGCAATGTATCCAAACAATTTATTGTATGTGCTGAAATTATTTGCGAACCTTCTCTAAATTGTTTTCATGCAATTCCAATGCTTTCTTGCAGTTGACAAAGGTGTAGCCTGTTTTTTTACGAAGCTTCGCCAGTAGAGATTTGTTAGTGGCTTGCCATAAGTTGTGGTTTGTGTGAATAAGACGAAATAGTCTGTTGGAAATCATCTGTAATAAATATATAAATACCAAATGAATTCACTTATTATATGCACAAATAGAATGTCTAGGCAACTTGGAAACATAACCTAAAAATATTCTTAAGAAAATGTATACGACAGTTCTCACGGAATTTATATATCACACAAAAGCACTAAGTACACTTTTGAAAGAGAATTTTGTAAATTGTTCGTTAATCGATGAACTGCGTTGCTTAGGAACTGCAGTCAATTGCATTGCGAATTCTCCCACTATCTTCTTGTGCATCCTGTATGACCTAACCAGCGAGTAGAAAACGACAGTAAAGTTCGGTACGATTTTCCTAAGAGAACTCCATTGATATGACATTTCCTCCAGTACACGAAAAAAAAAGCCTATCCTTTATCAAAATTTGTAAAATCACGAAAATCGAAGCTTAGATCCTCACCGTGTGCTGAGCGTGCAGAGGCCGCGGCCGGTTCCTGTGAGAAGCAAAGACGTAGCCACTAAAACCTCGCAAGATTCATCGACTGTATCTCCAGAAGAAAACGTTCTTTATTATTTAAACTTCATATTTTAATTATTATTGAAAGTTTAATAGAACGATGGAACGCGTTTGTTCAGATGAAATATTATATGGCAATCATGTTTCGGAAAATCGTAAGAGATCTCTGCGAGATAGAGACAGGGCTGAGAAGATAGAGAAAAAGAAAGTGGAACCCGTATTTTCGTTACCAGAAGAGTTAATTGACTCTTTAGATTGTAAAAGATTGAAGCACATGCAAGATAGTCGGAATGTTCGCAGAAGACGAGAGAAAAGGTTCTTGGAAACTTCATACACTGGAAAGCGTCTGCAAAGGGAGAACTTTCGAAGATACCTGGTCGGACTGATAATGAAACCCGAAATCCCAGTTGAGGGATTAGATATGTATAACGATAATGATATTAATCGCTATTATTATTACATTCGCAATGGTATGGATACCATTCACGTAACTCCCATTGAAGAGGAGAATTTATCGAAAATTCTTAATCTAATACCTCAAAAACTTCGCGAGAGATTTCCAGAATCCGTGAAGTCAATAATTAACGAAATCAAGGAGGATTTTATTGTAGCTATCAAGAAATCTATAGTTGATTTCGTTTTGAAGAATCCATTTGAACAGGATGCTCCAGAAGAGGTCCTTAATTTTTCTCAGCATGCTTCTCATTACTTCTATTTCCTTCTCTGTAGCTGTTAGTGGGACACGATGCATGCCAGAACGGTCCCGGTCTATTCTCTTTCTGTTTCTCAATTAATTAGGGTAACGAAGTCCACTATCGCGTAGCGTTAATTTATTCTGATGCAGGGGAACGAGGCAAAGGAATGTTACGAAGTGAAATACTTCTCAAGAGAATTCGTCCGAGAGAATTTTCAGCAGCATCAGTGCAGACTGAAGAAGGGCCTCTACCTAATAAATCCATGTATGCGATTCACCTTAGAACAATGGATACGCCATTACAAGTACGTGTATCCGTAGTCGACTGGGAGCAATTAATACGTTAATTAATACTTGAAACCTCGAGATACTGATTGGATCGCTTTTATACTCTCAGGTCCTTTCGGTTGATTGATCTTGATGAAATAAAGAACGCCACCGAGACTTGGGACATTATGAACTTTCAAAACACAATATCACGTCAGATCGAAACTGCCCGTGACATATTGAAGAACTCATGGTTCGACGGGATACAGCATATTTTCCTTGTGGTAAATTTAGGTACTTCTGGCCAATTTTCGACAAAGTTACGCTTTACTATATTTTTTTTAGAATAACCGGAAGGGACTGGTACCGTGTCCGACGCAGAAAAAGGAGTTTAAAAGATTCTTCGACTGCGCTGCTAAGCTGATGGAGAATCAACTCCTCTCAATTTGTAAATATACCTTGGCTGATTTTGTCTCTTATATTCTGCAAGTTGGTGTGAGTATGCAGAAAACAATTTTAATCAATCTCTTCGATTCCTATCTAGATTTTAATCGGTTCTTTTAATTTATTTACCAGGACTCGGGCCATGGCTTCAAACTGCACGTAATCATCAAGTCCAAGGAACTGGCATTCGAGCCACCCTGTAGATATTTTACAGAAATCTTTTGCTCCATCCTCGATGCAATTTGCGACGCTGTCGCACGATTTGATAGATTGGAGGCGCAACTTTATCTCGATTGGTCCGAGGCGCACTCTTATTTGAAGGTGAGGTTTCAATCCTTTTTTTAATGAGTCTTTAAAATAATTATTTTCACAAGATCCTTGTCCAACCGAAGTGATATACTTTCAGCCAAAAGTTTCGATGGTCACAGTTGATCGGTATAAGAAGCAGATTGCTGATCTGATTGATCGGCAAGTAATTAGATTTGAGGAAATAATGGACGAGTTGCGTAGGTAGGGATATTTATTACACTCTCTGTTGATTGCCCCAATATCATTTGGATATCGTAGAGGTCATTGATGCAGATATACTCCCTTGTTCAACGATCAAGAATTTAATTACGTCATTGTCTTCTTGTCTGACGAGACAAAGACTTTCGAAGATTATCAAGAGACTGTTATTCGCTATCATACGCTTATGAATATAATACCAATAGAAAACAACGAAACCATTTTTGCTGGTTTCTTCGAAATCGTGCTTAAAGATTATATTAAAATGTTGGTTTACTCAGTGGTCTCCTTGAAGAATGCCGTCATAGAGAGGATGGTCTCGTATTATCAATCCAAGGCAAAATTGTAAGCTTTCACAGAAAAATTAAGTACATATGAGTATCTTCTTGTTATTAAAAATTAAGAACTGATTATGTCATTTTCAAGTGCTGGTGAAGAGTACCAAGCGATTGCTAACCGTGCCCTAAGTCAGCCACCGAATACGGCAGCGTTAATGGAATTGATAGAATTTATGAGAAACGCCGAAGAGATCACTTTAAAGGAATTGGAAAATGTTCTTCAGCACGTTTTAGAAAATATTGCATTTTTAACTGACTACTGGTTGTTGACTGATACCGAGATCAGGGTGAATAACAATGCCTTTCAGTGGTATCATCGTATGCCCCAAATCCTTGAAGATCACAGATTAATAGTTGAAAATAAGACCCAGGAGTTCCAAGACGCCCTGAAAGGTATTTATTGTTGTTTAATAGAAAATTAATTAAGAAAAAAACGAAAATTATTTACAGTAAGATATCAGCGGTTCGAGGAGGAGCTGGAATCGTATTCCAAACAGGTGGAAGACATTCAGTACTGGGGCGATGTCGATGAAGTGTTCCGCTATCAGAAAAAAGCGCAGAATCTTGAAAATAAACTAATAGCTGCTATGGAGAAGATAGATAAGTTTAACGAGGAAGAAGTTTCCTTTGGTTGGGAAACCACGCAGTATCCGCTTCGTAAAAAAATTGCTGATAGATTAGTACCCTTCAAAAAGCTGTTCGACGGCGCCTGCGAGTTCCTCATGAAATATGAGAAGTGGACAGGATCTATGATCGGATCTTACAATCCTGAGGACATCGATAACGATGTGGGAGTAGCTTACAGGTTCGTTATAGAAGTTATCATATTTAGATATTCATTTAAAAGAAATCCATGTTCGATTTCAATGGGTTAATCATTTTAAGGACGATCTACAAGCTGGAAAAGGCGTTCCAGGAACCAGAGCCGAAAATATTGGCGGGACTAGTGCGAGAAAAGATAGAAGACTTCAAGGATCACATGCCTGTGATAATGACGCTGGGCAATCCTGGCATGAAGCCACGACACTGGGAGCAGGTCTCTGACATAGTGGGCTTTCCCATTAAGGTCGATACTGAATTGACTTTGGAGAAGGTCCTCCAGTTCGACCTAGATGCATTCATAGAGAAATTTGAGAATATATCGGAGGCTGCTACCAAGGAGAGCACACTGGAGAAGAATATGGATAAAATGTATAAGGATTGGATCCAAATGGTCTTTACTGTAAATCCTTATAAGGATACGGGGACTTACGTGGTAGCAGGGGTGGACGAAATCCAATTAATGCTGGATGATCATATTACGAAATCGATGACTATGAAGAATTCGCCGTACATCAAACCCTTTGAAGCTCAGATAATGTATAATGTTTTTCTATAGCTTCTTAACTGATTGTCCTATATTTAATTTGAAAAACGCTAAATTCCTTTGAATTTAGAAAGTGGGAGAACAAGTTGCTCCTCCTGCAAGATATCTTGGATCAGTGGCTCAAAGTCCAGGGCACCTGGATGTACCTGGAGCCTATATTCTCTTCGCCAGATATTCAACAGCAAATGCCCGAAGAAGGGCGAAGGTTCAGTGCGGTGGACAAGACATGGCGTGATATTATGAAGACAGTTCAGGCAGATTCCAGGGTCCTTTCGGTCGTTAAGATCGATAAGATGCTGGAGAGGTTGAAGAAGAGTATGGGACTACTGGATCTGATCCAGAAGGGGTTAAACGAATATCTGGAGAAGAAAAGACTCTTCTTTCCTAGATTCTTCTTTCTGTCGAATGACGAGCTTTTGGAGATACTTTCAGAGACGAAAGATCCGACCAGGTAAATTGATAAAATTGATTAATCAATTGCACCGAACATATAATATTGGTTCTTATCTCGTACAGGGTTCAACCGCATTTGAAGAAGTGCTTCGAAGGCATTGCCAAGCTAGATTTCGACAAGGATCTGGATGTGCATAAGATGAAGTCCGCTGAAGGCGAGGAAGTCTCGCTGGTTGACGTGATATCTACTGCTGCTGCAAGGGGGCAAGTCGAGAAATGGCTATTGGAACTGGAGAGTGACATGCGGAAGAGTGTTCATCACATGGTGCATCTGGCCATCGAAGCATATCCGATTAAAGAGAGGACGACCTGGGTCCTGGAATGGCCTGGTCAGGCTGTCCTTTGCGTTGGCCAACTTTACTGGACACAGCAGGTCGAGGAATCCATGTTAGATGGGGTCAGTGGTCTCAAATCGTATTTAGACCAGTGTCAGGATGAACTCAATGAGATCATTCTACTTGTCAGAGGAAAGCTTTCCAAGCAGAATCGCATAACGCTCGGTTGGTATTAAGTTGTTCTTGTAGCATTAAGTCAACATTGTCAATTATTCGGGGATTCTTTTAGAAGCCCTCGTTACACTGGATGTGCACGCCAAGGATGTATTGACTGATCTCTGGAAGGAAGGGGTTGTCAAAAATAATGACTTCCAATGGCTTTGTCAACTCCGATATTATTGGCAGGTATCGTAATATTTTAGTGGTTAAACCTGCAGAAGAAGATAAAATAAATTTTATATCCAGGAGAAAAACATGTGGTCCTACATGATCAATTCTTACTTACGCTATGGTTATGAATACCTGGGTAATACTTCACGCCTGGTTATTACACCATTGACGGATCGATGTTACCGTACCCTCTTTGGGGCCCTGAGTCTCCACTTGGGTGGTGCTCCGGAAGGTCCTGCAGGAACTGGAAAGACGGAAACTACAAAGGACTTGGCGAAGGCAGTAGCCAAACAATGCGTCGTTTTTAATTGTTCAGATGGCCTGGACTACATAGCCCTCGGGAAATTCTTCAAGGGCCTAGCATCCTGCGGAGCCTGGTCCTGTTTTGACGAGTTCAATAGGATCGACCTGGAGGTCCTCTCCGTGGTTGCTCAGCAGATTCTCACGATTCAGCGAGGAATCAATTCGGGTGCCGAGAGACTCCTCTTCGAAGGGACTGAGATTCTGCTGGATCCCACGTGCGCAGTTTTTATCACAATGAATCCCGGATACGCAGGCAGATCTGAATTACCCGATAATCTCAAAGCTCTCTTCAGATCTGTGGCCATGATGGTGCCTGATTACGCTCTTATCTCTGAGAACACCTTGTATTCCTTTGGGTTTTACAATGGCAGGCCATTGGCCGTTAAGATTGTAACAGCATATAAACTCTGCTCGGAACAATTGAGCAGCCAGTGTCATTACGATTACGGAATGAGAGCCGTAAAGTCGGTTCTAACGGCAGCTGGGAATCTGAAACTGAAATATCCTGATGAGTCTGAAGATATCCTGCTTCTCAGGAGCATAAAGGATGTCAATCTGCCAAAATTCTTGAGTCACGACTTACCTCTCTTCCACGGAATTGCTTCCGATCTCTTCCCAGGAATCGTTCTCCCGGATCCCGATTACACTCATCTCAATGCATGCGCCAGAGAGGCCTGCGACAATGCGAATCTCCAATGTACCGATTTCTTTCTCGAAAAGATTCAGCAGATCTTCGAAATGATGATAGTGCGTCATGGCTTCATGATAGTGGGTTTACCTTTTGGTGGAAAGACTTCAGCCTACAGGATCCTTGCCGATTGCCTCGCGCTTCTCGAAGAACGTAAACTCATGAACGAGCATCGTGTTGAGATTACAGTTATCAATCCAAAGTCGATCACGATGGGTCAGTTGTATGGCCAGTTTGATCCAGCATCCCACGAATGGAGCGACGGCGTACTGGCAGTAAGCTACAGAGCTTTTGCCGTTTCCACTAACGAGAATCGCAAGTGGCTCATCTTCGATGGACCCGTCGATGCTATCTGGATTGAAAATATGAATACAGTTCTCGATGACAATAAAAAGCTCTGCTTAATGTCCGGAGAAATTATTCAACTGGCGCCAACCACCAACCTCATTTTCGAACCTATGGATTTGGAGGTACTATGATTTTTTAAATAATTTTCCAAAAAAATTGATTTTCATAAGCTTTATCTGCTTCTTAAAAAGGTCGCTTCTCCCGCAACTGTCTCCAGATGTGGTATGATATACATGGAGCCAGTTGCTCTAGGCTGGACCCCCCTTCTGAACTCTTGGCTAAACATCTTACCTAGGAGTTTGAGTGAACATATTAAGAATCACCTAAAGGATATGTTTATGAGATTCTGTCCCGCGTTGTTGCATCTGATACGTCGATGTGGTGCAGTGGTAATTAAAGTTTCTCATATCTCCGTATCAGCTAAACTACTAGCTTTTTTTTCATATAGGAAATGATATCTATGCCAGACGCGAACTTAACCAGATCAGTGATGTATTTATTCGACTGCTTCCTGGATGACTTCATGGATCAAAAATTCTTGGATTCAACAACCGACTTAGAGATGCGAGCACAGATTGAAGTAATTAATAAAGATTTAAAAGAGACAGAATTATACGTGCCAGAAATCTTTCCAATGATTGCAGGGTTCCTTCTTCTTCTCATGTATTTGGGCAATGGGCGGCACGTTGCTGGTTCCTTACCGAGAGTGGTTCAGTACTCTTTTTAGAGCACTGATGCAACGTGAATTATCTCCGGACATTAAAGCTCGCTTCTACATATCCGATGAAACAACAAGCCCCAAAAAGCCCTACGTTACTCTCATTCCAAATGCTGGGCTCGTATACGACTACATGTACACAAAGGAAGGAAAAGGAATTTGGAAACTCTGGTCGGATGAATTGCTGGACGTTCCTCCCATACCGCGAGATCTTCCGGTCAATCAAATAATAGTGGCCACAGTCGAGACTGTTCGTTACTTTAATCTCTTTAAAAAATTAATCTGTCATAACAAGCCATTGCTGCTCGTGGGCCCCACCGGCACTGGAAAATCTGTCTACATAATGGAATTTCTATTGAAGAAGAACAATGCCCAAACATTCAAGCCGCTGTTCGTTACGTTTTCCGCTCAGACTACGGCGAATCAAACGCAGGATATTATTATGAGCAAATTGGATAAAAGACGTAAAGGCGTCTACGGGGCACCGCCAGGGAAACACTGGGTCATTTTCGTAGACGATCTCTCGATGCCTGCCAAGGAAGAGTACGGTGCGCAGCCTCCAATAGAATTATTGCGGCAATGGCTGGACCACTGGACTTGGTACGACCGCAAGGACATTCTTCCAGTAAGACTGATGGATATGCAATTGATTTGCGCCATGGGTCCGCCGTCCGGTGGCCAAGATGTCACACCAAGATTCAAACGACACTTCTTCGTTGTGAGCATTTCTGAATTTGAGGATGACGTGATGGTCACGATTTTTGGAAGGATAATGACCTGGCACTTGAACACACGTGGATTCTCCTCGCATTTTGAACCCTGCGTCGAGCAAGTCGTTTATGCCACTTTGGACATTTACAAAGAGAGTCTGAAGTACCTCCTGCCTACTCCAGCCAAGTCGCATTACTTATTTAATCTTCGAGACTTCTCCAGGGTCATCCAGGGTGTCTTACTATCGACTCCCGAGTCTCTCGATGATTTGGTATTTTTGTCAAAAAATCATTCTTCTTCGAACTCCGACCGTACCTTGTTCTGTTCCTTCCAATGTTCTTTTCTCTTCCAGAATAGTATGAAACGCCTATGGGTTCATGAAATACTTCGAGTCTACGGAGATCGTTTGGTGGATGAATCCGATGCCGTCTGGTTAATCGAGCAAATACGTAGGACTCTGTTGGAACGGATGTACGAGGACATGAACGAGCTGTTTGCCGATTTTATTGAAAAACCTGGTGAACCAATAACTGAGACGGAATTGCGAAATCTAGTGTACTGCGACTTTCAGGATCCACTAGCAGATAAAAGACTGTATCGCGAAGTAGAGAACTTGGATGAACTTGCGCTGACGGTCGAGGACTATTTGGCTGAGTACAATTCCATAACGAAGGCCCCGATGAATCTTGTGTTGTTTAGATTTGCTGTGGAGCATCTTTCAAAAATCAGTCGAATAATCAAGCAGCCGCGAAGTCATGCTCTGCTCGTGGGCGTCGGGGGTTCAGGTCGGCAGTCATTGACTCGGCTGGCAGCGCATATAGCCGAGTACGAGATCTTCCAAGTTGAAATTTCGAAACAGTACGGAAGTCACGAGTGGCACGAGGATCTGAAGACCATCTTGCGCAAAAGTTCTGGAAGCGATTTGCACACGGCTTTTCTCTTTACCGATATGCAGATCAAGGAAGAGTCCTTCTTAGAGGACATCAGCAACTTACTGAATGCCGGGGAAGTTCCGAATCTATTTCAGACTGACGAGAAGGCAGAGATCTGTGAGAAGATGCGTCAAGTAGACAGGCAGCGTGACAAATCCATGCAAACTGACGGAAGTCCAGTTGCTCTCTTCAATTTTTTCACCCAGGTTGTTCGCGAGCAGCTTCACATAGTCGTGGCAATGTCGCCGATCGGCGATGGATTCCGTACGCGAATTCGCAAGTTTCCAGCTCTGGTAAATTGCTGTACGATCGACTGGTTGCGTCCTTGGCCAGAGGATGCACTCTTGGCTGTCGCGACAAAATTCCTGGGCGAAATCAAAATGCCCTGGGATGAGCGCCACGCGTGTATCGAGATGTGTCAGATTTTTCATACATCCACACAGGAGCTTTCAGAGGAGTTCCTTAGGCACGCACGAAGATACAATTACGTGACGCCTACTTCCTATTTGGAGCTGATCAACACTTTCAAAGATCTCCTGGACAAGAAGAGGACTGAGGTACTTCAGGGCAAGAAGAGATACGAGGCCGGACTGGGAAAGCTCGACGGGACTCATAAGCAGGTCGCGAAAATGCAGGAAATCTTGGTTGCTCTTCAGCCGAAATTGATCGTCGCTGCTAAGGACGTCGAGAGGATGTTGCTAAATGTGCAAAAAGAGAACGAGGAGGTATCCGTGATCGAACAAACCGTTAAGAAGGACGAGAGCGCGGCCAAGATGGTCGCTGCGGACGCTGAAGAAATTCGAGCGGAATGCAATGTCGATTTGGAGCTGGTGATGCCGATCTTGAATGCTGCGAATACCGCCCTGAATACTTTGACACCTCAAGATATTCAGATCGTCAAGTCTATGAAGAATCCTCCTGCGGGAGTCAAGTTGGTAATGGAGGCCGTTTGTATCCTGAAGGATGTAAAGCCTGAACGCGTTCCTGGCGAAGCAGGCAAGGTGGTGGATGATTATTGGAAACCTTCGCTGAGGGTGCTGGGGGATATGAAGTTTTTGGAATCTCTGATGCTCTTCGACAAAGATAATATACCTGAGAAAATCATAACGAAGATACGCACGAACATCCTGACCAATCCGAATTTCGATCCGGACAAGATAAGGAATGCTTCCACCGCCGCTGAAGGCTTATGCAAGTGGGTGTTTGCTCTTTCCGAATATGACAAAGTCGCCCGCGTCGTGGCGCCGAAGAAGGTCGCCCTGGCCAAAGCAGAAGCGACGTACGCCGAAGCGATGAGCAAGCTGGAGGAGAAAAGGGCCAAACTGAAGGAAGTTCAAGATCGACTGGCTAAATTGGAAGAACTCCTGGCGCGCAGAAAAGCCGACTATACGGCCATGACGGATGAGGTTGACGAGTGCGAGCAGAAGCTTAAGAGAGCCGAAGAACTGATCGGTGGTCTTGGCGGAGAATACAACAGATGGTCGGAAACTGCCAAGAATTTGGGAAAACGTTATTTCAAACTCACTGGGGATATTCTTATCGGTTCCGGAATCGTCGCTTATCTCGGTGTCTTCACTGCGCACTATAGACAGAAACAAGTCGAGAGTTGGGTCAAGGTGTGCGCGGACCTTGGAGTGACCTGCACGCAGGATTATCAGCTGACACAAGTCCTGGGAGATCCAGTTCTTATTAGATCCTGGAATATTTACGGATTGCCCAGTGATTTATTCTCCGTGGACAATGGTATAATCGTGACGAATTCGAGAAGATGGCCGCTGATGATCGATCCTCAGGGACAGGCTAACAAGTGGATTAAAAATATGGAAAAAGGTGCGAATATTCATGTAGTCAGACTCACGCAGCCGGATTACATGAGGATTCTCGAAAACGCGATACAGTTTGGACAACCGGTACTTCTGGAGAACATCAACGAAGAGTTGGATGCTGCACTGGAGCCGCTTCTACTGAAACAGACCTACAAGTCTGGTGGTGCTTTGTGCATCAAAGTCGGTGACTCGGTCGTTGAGTACAGCGATAAGTTCAGGTGAAATTTCAAAGGAAGCAGGCTCATTCTATACGAATTAAATACGAATACATTTTTTAATAGATTTTACATCACGACCAAACTAAGAAATCCCCACTACTTGCCGGAAATCGCAGTGAAGGTGGCTCTCCTGAATTTCATGATTACTCCTGAAGGTTTGGAGGATCAGCTCTTAGGAATAGTCGTAGCAAAGGAGCGGCCTGATTTGGAAGCTGAAAAGAATCAGTTGATTGTACAGGGTGCTGCCAACAAAAAGTACGTTCCGTAATAAATGCATGCTGATCTTTTGACAAAGTCACCTTACTTTCAGGATGTTGAAGGAGATAGAGGACAAAATCCTGGAGGTCTTGTCCTCGTCGGATGAGAATATTCTCGAAGACGAGACAGCCATCGGCATCCTGAGCTCCTCTAAAGTCCTGTCGAATGAAATCCAGGCGAAACAAACGGCCGCCGAAGTCACAGAAAAATCGATTGATGCTGCGAGATTGCAGTACACACCCATTGCAGTTTACAGTACCGTACTATTCTTTACCATAGGTTCGTTTCTGGCAATTCGCGCGAGCCGTCCTAGCTAAACAGGAATTTGACAATTTCGTGCCTTTTACAGCTGTTCTGGCAAACATCGATCCGATGTACCAATATTCTCTGGGTTGGTTTGTCAACCTGTTCAAGAGTACCATTGACAATACTCCTCAGGTCGAGGATATTCAGCAGCGACTTAAAGCCCTCACTCAATCCTTCACGTATTCCCTCTACGTGAATATCTGCAGATCGCTCTTTGAAAAAGATAAACTACTATTTTCCTTGATTTTGGCGATCAACCTGTTGAATAAACAAGGCAAAGTTTCGATGGTGCATTGGATGTTTCTTCTGACTGGAGGCGTCGGCCTTGAGAATCCACACAGCAATCCGAGTCAGTGGCTCCCGGCCAAAAATTGGGATGAGCTTTGTCGACTAAATGGCGTTCCGGGATTTTCGGTGAGTTCTCTTAGGACTTGGGTATTCTTCTTCTTTCTTGATTGCTCAGTTCAAATATCCAGGCCATCAGAGAAGCCTTTACCGAAGGAGTTAATAAGTGGAAGCTCATCTTCGATCATACGGAGCCTCAGAGCTTGAGTTTCCCTGCGCCATTTGACAAATTGACTCGTTTTGAGAAACTCTTAATTCTCCGATGCATTCGACCGGATAAGGTTGTACCAGCCATACAGCAATTCGTGGAGGGTAAGTATAAGAGGTTTCTAGTTTTGCTTGGATTTTTGGAAAAGTCAAACGTCTCGCGATAAGTCACGGTCGCAAAACCTTCCCCTCAATTTCCAAGAAAAGTCTTCGGAGGCAGTTCCTTGAGTGTCCTTCCATCTCTTCGTGGAAAGATAAATTGCTATCGTAGATCGTCACGAGGTCATTAGTCAGGGCCGCGATAGAGTAGCGAGCAGCGAGTCAGTTTTTTTTTGCACGACATATCGATGCCATTCCGAAAACAGCAAAAAAGCTCCATTAAAAAAAACAAAAGGAGGGATCGTCCATTTTCGACTGTAACCGGAATTAATGTTTTCTTCCACAGTGGAAATGGGAAAGCAATTCGTGGAGTCACCGCCATTCGACCTGGCCTCATCCTATGCCGACTCCTTCTGCTGTGTTCCTTTAATTTTCGTCCTGACCCCAGGAGCGGATCCTACGGCTATCCTCTTGAAATTCGCAGATGATCAAGGCTTCGGCAACAATAGACTCTTTTCCTTGTCTTTGGGTCAGGGTCAAGGCCCCATTGCCGTAACTCTTATCGACGAGGGCATTAAGAATGGCACATGGGTCGTTCTTCAGAACTGCCACCTAGCAAAAAGCTGGATGCCCGTCCTGGAGAAGGTAATCCATGTTTGTCATTCCTGAGATTCCTGAGATAGAGCACGTTCTCAGGCCTTATTCACCTCTCATTATCAAAAGCATCCTTCTCGTAGATCTGCGAGAGTCTCACCCCAGAAACCGTTCATCCGGATTTCCGCTTATGGCTGACCAGCTACCCGGCTGAACACTTTCCTGTAAGCGTCCTGCAGAACGGGGTCAAAATGACGAACGAGCCACCAAAAGGACTTCGTGCGAACATCATTCGTTCCTACTTACAAGTAATTCAATGATTCTCTTGAGCTTCGGACCTTTCGATAACCCCACAATCGTCCATGACGTAGGATCCGATTTGCGACCCAGAATTCTTCGAGGTGTCCAAGCAGAAGCAGGCCTTCAAGAAGCTCCTCTTCTCCTTGTGCTTTTTTCACGCCATCGTCCAGGAGAGAAGGAAGTTCGGCCCTATTGGCTGGAACAATCCTTACGAGTTTAACGAGACCGACTTGAGGATCAGCGTTCTTCAATTAAAGATTCTTCTGGATCAATATGAAGACGTTCAGTTTACAGCGCTTAAATATCTCACGGGTCTGTCGGAGTTTTGTTTGTTGTTTCATTGAGAGTTGGTCGATACAGCCTGCTGAGCAAGATGTATTATTTCAGGCGAGTGTAATTATGGCGGCCGTGTCACCGACGAATGGGACAGGCGAACTCTAAATACAATTCTGGCGAAATTCTATTGCGAAGAGGCTGTCGAGAGCCGGAAATACCTTTTGGACTCAGGCGGCATTTATTATATTCCTCAAGCGAGCGATCACGCTCAATTTCTCGATTACGTCAAAACTTTGCCAATGACAACACCACCGAGCGTCTTTGGCATGAACGAGAACGCTGATATCATTAAAGATCAGCAGGAGACCGAATTGATGATGACCTCCATTTTACTGACCCAGGTAAATTTACTTATTCCAAATACAATCTATAATATTAGATAGGACACAAATAATCAGGACGTGGCCATCGCTCATATCGATTGCTTCAAATTGTATGCTTTCCAGGAACGGCAGGTAAGTCATTCGTTCTCAGTAAATAGGAGCGAATTTGTCGTTTAATTACAGCCATCTCTTATCTCGTCATCCTTTGAATCTGCATGTTGACGTTGAGTGAGTTATGGAAGAGAAGCCCAGCGAGGAGTTCAGTAATATTTTAATTAGCTTTGTAATTATGGCAGAATATGAGAAGAGAAATAGATTTTATGTGTCGCTACGTCAGGAAGTTACACAGCTTAAAAGGAAGTCAAAGTCCTTTTTACGGGATCGCCGATCGATCCTCGATAGAAATCTGTCCCAAGGGAGGAAAAACCTGTTTACCCGGGAGTCTGGATTCCCGGGTCGGGAGTCGATCCTTTTTAATCATCTTTTAGGTTTTTTATTTTGAACGTGACCCGAGGAAGAGTCACTCGTTCTTTTACGTAATTTTTCATTCCAACCAACCACAGAGCGAGAACAGTTTTCAATTTTTCCACAAGATCCTTTTGAACGCTTCATACACGTTTGCACAGGACACCGCCGCTGGAGGCACCGAAGGTTCGAAATCCCCGGATGAGATCGCCTTTGACGTAGCTGCCGATATTCTCTCGAAGCTTCCGAAGAACTTTGACCTTGTCGATGCTCTCGAGAGATATCCGACCTCCTACAGTCAGAGCATGAACACTGTCCTGGTCCAGGAGATGGGCCGATTCAATAAACTCCTGAGCACTATAAGGAGCAGTCTCGTAGATGTACAAAAAGCTATAAAGGGTACGTCATTGAGATACTTTACGTCATTCCGATATAAATAATATTGAGATTTATCTTTATCAGGATTAGTTATTATGAATTCATCTTTGGAAGAGGTTTACGCATCCATAATCACAGGCAGGATTCCATTGATGTGGAAGAAGGACTCTTATCCATCTTTAAAGCCTCTTGGCAGCTATGTGCAGGACTTCTTGAGGCGGCTTCAATTTCTCCAAGTAGATTTAATGAAAACTTTATGAATTTTCAGTAAACACGCGTTTCTCACTCCTATGTCTATATTTTTGGAAGGTCTGGTACGAGGAAGGACCGCCCAGGACTTTTTGGATATCCGGTTTCTATTTCACTCAAGCATTCTTGACGGGTGCTAGGCAGAATTACGCAAGGAAGTATTCGATTCCTATAGATTTGTTGGTGTACGATTTTATTACCTTGAGAGACACGAGTTTCTCAAAGGCACCCGACGACGGCGTCTACGTTCACGGCCTCTTCTTGGACGGCGCGCGATTCAACGTGGAAACTATGGAAATGGACGAGTCACTGCCCAAAGTGCTCTCCGAAACAGTGCCCTACGTAAGTGTCAGGATTCGTCTCATTTGATTTCAAAAGATACAATCTCGAAAATTGCTTCAGATGTGGCTGGTGCCCATGAAGAGGGATGAAGTCATAGAGCGGCCGTCCTACACGTGTCCCGTTTACAAAACGAGCGAGAGACGAGGCGTTCTTTCGACTACGGGTCATTCGACGAACTTCGTAATAGCCATGAGGCTGCCCACGAGTGCGCCATCCGAGCATTGGATAATGCGAGGCGTCGCGATGCTCTGCCAATTGTCGCAATAGGAATAAAAAGCCTTGAATCACGTCCGAATGTTTTTACCAGAGACGAGCGTCAAGGGTAATTGCGACTAGAAAGATATTCCTTTTATCCTCGCACCTACGTCCCTACGCATCGTTAATGAACTAGGCTAGTTCCATGAAGGATGCTCTAAGTATAGAGCAAGGTGCAACCCGCAAAGGTACCTGCGCCGATACGAACGCCAGGAGCCTCCGAATTTGTTAGATTTGCTCTTTAATCTGTTCAGTCTGAGCTTAGCCTCCCGTGGAGTTTACGAACTGCGACGTTCTTGAGTGTCGTTTTATTTTTATTGTCAAATGGCTTTTAACGGCTGTTAGCCTCGAGTAAAGGATGGAAAGATGTACTGAGGCAGACGCCGGGACGCTACTGCCTTTGGGAATGAGATAAGAGAGTAAAAGAGGATTCTCGTTCTTGGGCGTTAACATAGTTCGATGTGGATGCCAGAGGAAGCCTTACTTGAAAGCTTGGTGCGAGGATCGTATCTAAAGGTGGTGGTGGTGGTGGATGCCAAGGGTGTGCCAAGAGCCGATACGAGGGGTGGCATAAGGCTGGTGGCGGCACCCTGTCTACCCGGACCGAGATCGCCGGAGGCTCGTTGCCTAGCGACCTGGTATTGATCTCTCCCCCCAACGCGGCTTTTCCCATTCTTGCCACGTGACTTCATCCTCCCTCTCTCTCTCTCTCTCTTTACCCCGGACTACCTTTCACCCACCCACAGTATCCCTGGTCCATCCCGATCTTCTCCCTCTCTCTCTCTCTCTCTCCTCCTCCACGTACGCACCCTGACTGCGTTTGCAACTTCTCTCTGACTTTGTTCCAGCACCATTGAAATAGTCGATTCTCCAGTGCCGCTGGCGAGAATATATCCTTGCCAGGATGATTTACCTTAGAGATCCAGCTCTAACCAGTTACTACTCAAAAACCTCAAGACTTTTCCGAATCCTCAAAGTAGAAGTTCTCCTTGTAAAAGGATGCTGTAGGATGTAAGACGTTTAACGCGAACAAACATGATTGGTACCATCGGCAGGAATTCGATAAGGGAGAGTCGATCGAGGCTCCACCACATCGGACGTGCTCCTCATTTTCCTTATCTAACTTTTAGCAGGTGTGCCAACTTTGACGCGTACCCGAGTCCACGGAATAAAAGTAAAGAAAAGCAAAGAGGAAAGTCAAACTTTTTTTTTTTAAACTTCAAAAATCCTCTGGTTCTCTTCCTTTACTCTTGGGATACGCCCGAATTTCCAATTTTAATGAAACTCCCAGCCTCTTGCTCCAACGCAGCTGTTCAATGTGAAAATTAAGAAATTAAATTACGCTGGATGCCATTGAATTGATTTTTTACGTTGCCAGTACTGACAGTACTGTGAGAGAAAAACCACGAGTTAGACAAATGATAACTGGTGGAACGTTCCTTCCTTAATGGACACGATCAAAGCTGATAATCGTATTAATAATATCTGTTGTCCTTACGAAAATAAAAGAGGTTGGAATCGTTTGATAGATTATAAGGGTCCTTGGGCGATGCTTCATCTTCTTGACAAAATGATCTTTATCCCAATTTATGCGTCATATTTGTGAGGATATTCTGCGTAAATGTGTCATCACATTTACCAAGATAGCATAAGGGTAAAACTCCCAAAATGATAGGGGGTGGAGGATTCCTTTATAGAGTCACTGTCAGTTTTCTTCTCTTATACTAAGAACGATCTAATTATCTTGTGGTCTTCGAGGGATGAAGGATTAGAGAGGAAAATTGTGAAGCAACCCCCCAAGACGATCCCTCCACTCAAGTCACTCATGAGAAAGAACGATTAATTCAAGCCCTTGTCGATCTGGGAACCTTTCCCATTAGAATGAGAAGCCCTTGGTATTTTCCTGCTGCGTATCGCTGACTTATCGAGGTTTATTTGAAATCCACGAGGAGTCGAGGAACGAGAGATCATCCTTTTTCTAGAAGGTGTCTCTTTGCGGATCGTGTGATTACAGTTCTCGCGAGGATATCGAGAGATGAGGGAAGAGCCTATGTCATCCGGAGAAAAAGTGTCCTCGTATTATCTCTTATTGGGTGATCAATCGCTGGAGCATCTGCTTCTTGCAAGACGAACGCCAGTATGTCTAATTTATCTTGGAAGATTTCAGGAGAAAAAAGAAGTTTTGCTTAAGCTTTACGTATTTCTCTCACGGTTGGTCGAAAAAGAGGAAGAGAGGGAGCGGGAGAGAGAGAGAGAGGGAGAAGGTCAGAGGTTCTGCTGACTGGAGGGAAGCCATTCCCGAAAATGGAGTCTGTATCCCAGGGGATCTTGTAGCTGACTGTGCCCCGAGGTACGGCATGGATAATTCCAGGGCTCAGCTTCCGCATCCCCCAACATCTATATTCTACACCCTCTCGTATCTTACTCTTTTTATTCTCACACTTAGGAATATATTGCTACAAAGCATCTCGATGGTACCGAGAGTCCTTAACGATCTTCACTTTCGGTACCAAACACTTACCGATGAAGAGAGCGAGTTTTATCTACTTTATTAATTTCACGGCTGTCTTTAAGTAATTCGATGAGCGTTTAGGTAAGTATCCGAATACAATATGCTACTGAAATTCCGTAGCTCTCGGATTGACCTGGATGAAAATGGATGACAGAATCGTACATCTGACCTTTAAGTTGGACGCGAAGGAAAATGAGGAAAGATGGGCGTCGGTCGGTCCAAAGAAAATTAACGAGTATTATACTAGAGGCTGGGTTGCTGTTCTACAGGGGCATATAGTGGAGGTAGGCTAGGCCGTAGGAAGGTGGGCGAAAGGTTGAGGGAGGTAGAGAAAGCGGGAGAGGGTTCAGAAGGTTGAGGAGGTTGAGGAGGTCGTGCAGGGCGTGGAAGAGCGTAGCAGGGTGAAGCGAGCGAAAAGGGACAGTGGTTGAGCATCGGGCTTGAATAAAGGAGGAGGCTCTGTCGAGAGGCTCGGGGGCGGGAGAGAGGAGGAGGCGGTGGTGGCTTTGGTGGTCCAGGGTGTAGTGGATGCTGGAGCGAACGGAGGGGTTGCTAGGCAACGTACATCCACCCTTAAACCTCGAACGAGGCTTTGCCTCACCCCCGATGCTCCGGTCGATACAAGCCCCTGTTTCGCGAACGTCCTGGGAATTCCCCAATTTCCATTAGGGTGGTTTCGACTTTAAGTTTCAGCCAACCTCGACCCACTCAAAGCCGCCCTCTACGATAGGAGCGTATCGTCTCCCACGAAGCTGAGGTGAACTCATACCTCTGACGACCCACTGCCAACTCCAGGGGAATATGTATGCCTAGGAGTACTTACTGCTACTACTACTACTGCTACTACTACTACTACTACTACTACTATCACTAGTACTATTTCCATCCACCACCACAAATACCCCTACACCGTTCTCTCACTCTGTTATGCTCTACTCTACTAAAGGCATCCTTCACCTAGGCTGCGGACTCTCCTTGACTTTGGCTACTGAGTAGATATGCAGTTGCCCATTGGTCGAGAGCTTTCGTGAGAACTCACCCTTAGACACCTGTAGGAATCCTTCAGCTCCGTCGCATCAGAGAAACAGGACTAGTGCGAATGAGATAGAGTGAGAGAGAAAGAGAAGGATTTTTCCGCACAGAATAGGAGATCTTACGCTATGGGATTCAAAGAGAGAGAGAGAGAGAATGAGAAAGTCGGACTCCGATGTGAAAATAATGAGAGTGCGAGTTACATTCGAGAGCTTTCATTTATTGTACAGCATTTATTAACGTCATGCGAGCGTCGATAAGGCCAGCAGATAGAGTTGCGTCTCTCTTCTATATTCTACGTATAATTAGAGTATCGCCATGGCAAGTCTTTGGGAGTAAGGAGGTATGGGAAGACGAAGACGAGGCTGCGGGTTCGCAGAAAGAACATAACATGTGATCGCAGATTGCACGGGCACGCAGCAACGTAGCAACGCAACAACGCAAACACGCAGTCCAGGGGAATTTTATTGCATAGACAGAATACAGATTATAGAGTCTAGAGTCTTACGAGAGAGGCGACGTGCAGGATCCTAAGGAGCGAAGAGCAGGCTTTTTATCAATTACATAATCCTACCTACAAACTCTACACTCTCCTCGCGAGAGAGTCACAAACTTTGGCATTTACTGACCTTCGCTGATCTCGCCAAAATCCGATGCAAACTCATTTTTCACAAGTCCACGAGTTCACGAGTCACGACGTTACTCTCGTTGACTATGGTCCGCTCTTGGCATTCACCGCGTGCCTTATGAATTTTGAAAAGTTGGCACATGGAAGCCCGCAGTGAACGCAAGGAGCACAGACTCACACTTTGCATCTTGTCTTCCATCTTCATCATCTTGGCCTTCTTCTGCTTCCCCTTCGTACTCCTCTGCTTCTCTCGTTTGCCGGCATTTCTCTTCAGCTTGTATTCCGTCACGAGATGAGTCCCCCGAAGAGCTCCCGAGTCACCCGACACGTCCACGAAGATTCCTCCAGGATCAACTGGTCGACAGGAGATGCTTCCTCGAAGTGGGTAACCGATGAGGGAGTCAGGAGAGACCAGCCGAGAGCACCTCGCGAAGCAAAGGGTTATTCTCAACAAGGATTGCAGAGTATCGATGAACATCGATGGAGAGAGAATGAAAGCAAGTGACACGAGGCACCTCACAACGGGAACTAAACGTAATCACACGTGGGGACTAACCCCTAGACAGTCCCGAGAATCCTGGGGTAACTTATTACTTTTTTTTTTTTCCCTCGACGAAGGGTCCCGACACCCCGAGTACTGGGGAGAGCAGCTGATGTAGGGTCCCATTGTCGGTGGAGTTATTCGCATAATCAAGAACCTGGCTTTCTCTCTCGCGTTACCCTCCTTCTTATTCCCTTGACGAAAGTGTTTCCCGTGCACACTAGGAAACGCCCTCGCTGTCCTTAGTGCCCCCCTGCCACGATCGCGTACTTAACACGAGTACCAAACTATCACTAACCCTCCTGTATATTGCATCGATATAGCACTTCCGAGTGTAAGCGTCTTATCGAGACTCGAATTAGCGAAATTACGGGAAACAGGGCAAATATGAAATAATTGCCGATAGTAGAATCGTCCAAGTACCGCAAGTGACAAACGATATAAGATACAACGGAGCAGGGGATGCTGAAGAAATGTCGATCGTTAGAGAGTAACGGGCTGTGCAACTGGGTAACTGTACACCTGCGTAAAGCAACGTCGAGATGGAACTGAAGACTGAAGACCGAAGAATGAAGAGCAAAGATCGAGGCTGATTCGCGAAATAAGGGAGAAACGAAAAATACGAAGGGGGAAGCAGCGTGTGAAGCAAAGGGCGGGCGAAGGACCGATGGTAGGAGCGTACAACTCTACAACTGTGGAAGTGTAGAAGCGCAGGAGCGTAGGTAGGGGCGCGTGCGCCCCGGGAGAGTCGAGAGCGCCGAATGAGGGAGAAAGCCAGTTTGATATTTTGTCAAAGAGTCCCCCCTTTGATACTCTCGGCGGGGGAAGCGGGGCTTCCGGCACGGATCGGCCGGCGTCGTTATCTCCACTACCAGCAAGCACAGTCAGCACAGTCAGCACTGTCATTGCCACCACCACTACCACCACCATCATCACTGTCAGCATTGCCGTGGTTTTCCGGGACAGCCCTGTCCAATGCTACAGTTTCCCTATTGCCAATTGGTATTTGCCCACGAAGGACGAAGGGACGGGACGACAATAGGACAACCCCCTGCGTCTGACGGAGAACTGTGGGTCAGGGTTAGCCGAGGGGTCGCTATGTATTTAAATGCAGCCTTCATCCCTCCCGTGTCTATGACCCCCGTTGGATCCAGTGGACCCCATCCATCCCTTAGCCATCGTACCCCCACGGAATTTAATATAAAATCATTTAAATCACCCGTGCAAGGACATCTGCGTGCGATCGGCAACTGGAAACTGGCTTTTCCAAACGAGCTTACGCGCTTCTACCCTCGCTCACGTTATACTTGCGCCATTTAATATTCTCCCTATTATTACTGGCTAGCCTGGCGAAAAAAAGAAGACTGGGAAACTTTGATGTACAACCCCTGGAAAATAGCCGGGAGCAATGGACGAATAAAAGAGGCACCCTTGTAAGTTTTGTAGGATCCAGTAGCACGTGACCCAATGTAAATCCTGCAACGTCGTCAGACTATTTTTCAACGGACAAACTTTTACTCGATTATCGAATCTCTCGTTATCTACGATTTACTCGGATGCGAACCTCCATGTAGAAAATCGATCGACAATTTCTAGCGAATCGCGTGTGTTTCGCATATAGATTTCTGCATACGTAGCCTTCGGCTTATCCCGATTTTATCTTCTGCAGAACGCATGCACAATTATTGACTGACAATGGCTCGAACGTTACCCTTTGGAGGACGGCGGATTTTTTAACGATTTTTTAAATTTTTCACTTGGAACTTTAATACGTATGCTAAAGTGCTACTGTAGGAAAAATATAAGACCGATGATGTAGAGTCAAGAAAATCGAATACCCATCTCTCAGAGGTTAAGGTTCCAAGGTAATTTTTCAGGGTTTGGAGGTGAGCCTCCATTTTTGACAACCCTTCCCCATTTCCCTAAAGGAGGAGGACCCTATAGGGGTGTGTAATCGGGTGTGCCGATATGAAGCTAATTATACATCTGATAAAATCTTTGAGTTCGAGCTCGACCTATTTTCCCTTTTCACGAACATTCTTCATCATACTTCAGCTTCCGATATAATTTTCCATCGGAAAAAAATCTAAGGACCTATATCCTTTCCCAAGGACACGCTTAACAACCTGGTGAACCGTCAATTGAAAATTATGTTACCAGTAGAAAAAAACGTGAGGCCGATAGTAGGATCCACCTGAATGACTCCTGGTTGTTCCTCGTGACGCAACCGAGCACGTGTAGTGTGCGTAGGAGGCTTGACGTCACGGATGACATCACCCTCCGAGACACGCCTTCTCATCGATCCTCCCTTGCTTAGCTCCTCCATTCACAGTAAGCGTCACAAGTGCTTGCCAAAATGCATCATCCTCCTTCGCCTGAAATCACAAGATGCATCCCTGAGATTCTATTTGGACGTCGATGACTCGGACGAGATTCTCCGGTAGCAGGAATGCTCGATTCAAGGATTCATGGTCGTCCCTTTAATCGAGTGAATTTGGGTCGCAACTCCTGCGAGAATCTACAGGTGTCGGGGAATCAAACTCGAAGCTTGTAGAAGCGAAGCTTTTATCGACGCGAGATCGACGAGTCCTGATAGCGACGGTGATAAGGAGCCAGTGCCGTTAGGACCGACTCGTGTCCCGATTTATAAATAGAATGGGCTTGTGAAAAAGTCCATTGCGTCAGCTGATTACATATTGACAGTCCGATAAGTTCGCTTAGCCCGTTCTTTGTCCTCGTAGTAGAGCATTCACGTAATTCCTGGCATTACCGATTGAATAGTACCGATCGAGAACCCTTTACTCTACTTTTCGTGTTTTGCTCTTTAAGAATCAGGTCCATCGGCACATCGACTAGCCGCCACAATTCGAAAACTATATTTTGATTATTAGCAACGTTACGTATGGATTCAAGGAATGCAGCACGGACGTATCGTCCAAAAGACTCGAACGGATGGATATCTCTTTGCTTTCGACAGTTTCAATTGATTCGCGAGCTAAAAGTGCTGTTGACTCTATTCGATTACGCTGGAAGATCGGGGATCGCAATCGGCAAGTCGTAAGGCAGTCAGTTTCCTGAGGTAAAAATGACGGAATGGTAATTAGACAGTCGTGGGGACGTGGGGACGTGGCGACGTGCCGACTACGGCTTATTCATACTTCGTAGCCATGGCGATCCTGCACTACTGATAAAACAACAGTACACACCATAATGTACTTACACGGAACGAGGGAACACCTTGCATACCGGGTGGCAACGAAATGCATTGTTTCGAAGAATGAAATTCGCGATCGCGTCAGTACTTCGATGTGATTCCAGTGTGAAGTAGGACGAAGGACGTTCCGGTAACATATGGCAGCGTGGATCGTCGTTCATTTTATCAAAGTTAAGCTGACCATATGTTGGATAGTCGGAAGATGAGATTCGATGTGCCCAATTACTTAAAACCACGTGAAAATATCCTTAAATTCCTTATGGGACACGCAACAGCCAGCATGAGTACTCGGTACAGGACGCAGCCTCTCAAAGGATCGAAAGTATCACAGCACGATACCTGTCGTAAAATACGAATGAGGCTCGGTATGACGCAATGAGCTTCTACTCCTACAGAATCTTTAAGATACAAATCACTGCGAATCTTGGCTAAATTTGAGTATTACGAGTAGAGCAATTTCACGTAAAAAGGTGAAAGTCGTGAGTGACGAGCAAAGTGTTGAAAGGAACTGATAACGATTAATACGAACGATAAGCGTAAATGAAAAGGAAGAATGTTACCTCGATAGTCGATGTGTCTTTTACAGTTCGGAGGATCGTCATCCAAAGTTTACATCCTCCTGGCTAGTCCTTTTGCAGCGTGAAAGTGCGACGAGAGGATGGGCAATGAGGTGCAATGGGTGCATAGGAAGCTGAGGAGTGAGGAGTGAGGAGAGAGGAGAGATATCAAAGGCAGAAGAGGCGGCGATGAATGCGTGAAGGAAGAAGCAAGGACTCCTCTCGGCAGGACGTGGGGTCGATGTGATTCTTGATGAGGCGCGCTATCTATCCAATGATTGAATCTCCATGAGCGCAGATGCGCCGTTTTGCGCCGGCTGACTGGTGTTGTTGGTTTGATGGTCGCGGGGCCACTGCGTCCTCTCCGCCTTTGCCCACTTCGAGCCCTGCCCCTCGATATCAACCCCTAGCTCACCCGACACCCCTGGAAAATGTTCTTGCTCTTGCTCTCTCTCTCTCTCTCTCTCTCTCTCTGGCTCTCCTGCCTGTTCGAGTAGCCCCACCATCGCCGTGTCTTCTCGGATGGCCGATTTCGACTCGCGAAACCCGCCAAAGGTCGACCCGTCCCGTCAAGTTCCAGAGGACAGAGTGAAGTTACGTACGTCGGTCTAAAGCGGACACGCGTGAGGTCCAGGAAAGGCTCCGGGATGTTCTTACCGGCAGCACGCTCGGTGGACGACTCTTTCAGGTTGTGCGATGTCGGGAGGCGAGGGTAACTCGGGGTAAATTCATGGCTTCGTCACGGTCCTGGAACCCTCTCCATCCCTTCCCGAGTGCCGCCCCTGTCGCGCAGTTTCTCTCTCTACCGCGCAGAGACTGTCCTCCTCGCGCACGCGTCACCCAGAAAAGCCACGCTTCTCTTTTTCTCTCTTCCCCTCTTACCGCTCCCACCGTTCGCGCTTCTGGATGCTCCTCTCCTCCTCGTTCAAGGGCGTCTCTTTCTCGCGAACGAACCGGCAACCTTCACCGGGAACTCGTGCGGCTATTCCTCTCTTCCTTCGAAGGTGCTACGTAAGTCTACTCTCTCCCCGTTCTCTGCCCACTCTGTATATATTACCTACGCCACCTATTTCACCCACTCCTTCTCTATCTCGTCACCCAGAAAGGGTAGCCTGATCTCTGCGAGGAACATCCTCCTTTGCCGGTTCGGGCGCGTGCCTCGTCCCGCTCCTTCTCTCTCTCTCTCTCCCCTCTTTATATTCATTCTTTATTTCGTACTCTGCTTTTGCTATTCCAACATTTTCCTTTTATATACACCTAACGTCTCTTGTCCAGGCTAAACCGCAATTCTTCGATATCTCACTCTTGGATGTTTATATTTTCTTGTGTGATCGAACATATTGGATGTTTCCCGGATCTACGACTGTCAACTGTGAAATGCAGATTCTGGGGGCTGGGGCTTGGCCTGCCAGTCAGTCAGACGTCCCTCCGCCTGTCCATCTATCCATCCGTACTCCTCTTTAATAATCTCCCTCTCAATGCTCTGCTTCCTCTGCTTCCTCTGCTTCCCTCTCTCCGATGGTCCAACGTATTCCCCTTTGGTATAGGAACCCGGAGGCTGCCTGCTCGCCCCGGAACCAGCAGCGGTGGCACCCTCTGCCGAAGCTTCTCCTCGACATGGTGGGCTGAGTTTTCCAACTCGAAATCCCACCCGTCCGAACCTCTGGGGCATGCGCCACTTTCTCTCGAGGAGTTTGTGGCCAGGACTGTACCGCACTCCGTACACCCAGGAATTTGCAAATTGCGTTTGCACTTGCTCCAAAAAAATTGTTTGAATAGCTCGCGCTCGTCCCACACCCTCTACACTCAACTTGACTTCAATTCAAAGAGATACGAAAACCCGATGAAGAAGGAGAGCAGAGTCTTCTTCTCGAAGAGAGATCTGCGCTGGGAGCGAAGAAAATTCGCAGCCACTCGGAAATTATCATAGCCCTGAGCGAGGACGGCGACATTATTACAGCCAGCCCCAGGAACTCAAGGCCCACGAGGAAATTATGCTGGCTCGACTTCTCAAAGGCCAGGAAGATTGACAAATTTCTTACATGATTTCATACTCTCGTTCCTTGCAGTTTAGCTTCGCATTTGGTCTCCCTTTTCAAGTCTCTTATTGCCACGAAAGCCCACACGACAGATAGGTATGCCATATGTAAAATTCTAACGGGATTCCTCTTTAATCGATCCAATGGAAATATTCTCTTTGTCAATTCGCCATAGAACTCTCTCTCGCTTTCTCTCGAATTTATATCCCCCGGCAGCGCCGCCTGGAAATAGCCAGTAACAATGGTCGCATCGAGAGAGAGAAAGAGAGAGAGGGAAAATGCGTAGCAGCAAATTTAGTTAGCTTTTGTACGCAATTTCCAAGCCTAATCCACGTCTCTTCGTATAGTGGTTAGCTTTGGTCCTCGTCCCCAGCTTCTCCATAAGAGCCAACGGATGCGTAATCCAAACTTCAAAATTCGGAATTCACTTGAACCCAAAATTCCCTAGCGTTTACTCCGCCTGTAATTCCACGTGCGTTAAATCTATGCGGACACGTACGTGTATAAGGAGAAACCCATTTCACACGATGCAAGTAAAGACGCGTGCTGATCCAGAATGCAGTTTGACATCGACACAGATGCCGCCTGCGTGAAATATTCAGCTTAAGCTTTTAAACTTGTACGACGATAGTTGTTCAGTTGTTTTGACAGCTACAGGACGCATAGAGACTCTGGAGCGAAGCCCGCGAGCAGAGTCCTTATAAAATTGCCAAAATAAACAAGTAACGAGATCCTGTCAGAATCGTGAGCTTCCGTGCCAAAATCCTGCATCTCCCTCGCCATTTCTCATCTGCTCCCCCAAATATTCTCCCTGCCTCGTACTTTTGTCATTTCTACCTCATTTTCCTTATCTCCCTCTTCCCTTGGCCTTTGTGGCTTCACGCAGTGCTTTGCTCTGTCGCCTTTCGATCGAAACATACGTTTCTAGGACTGTCGAGAGTAGCGCTTCTGCGATTGTTGATTCGCGATGGGACGTCGAATCGTAGAAATCCCGAAATCGCATCGTCACAGCGGTAGCAACGATAATCCCCTCGTAGTGGTAGCACTGCCGAGATATCTCGAGCCCCCCTTTCCCAAGAACAAGGGTGGTTCGAGTCCAGTGCTAATAACCACCTGCTGTTAGAGAAGCGGCTTTCTCCTGACTCCCGTGGAGACTCTCTGGTGGTGTCTGTGAGCATCCATGAGCATCCATGAGCATCCATGAGCATCCGTCAGCATCCGTCAGCATCAGCATCGACGTTGGTCCATCGAGGGTCCCACAGTAACGCGCGTCGATTGCACAGCAAACAACGGCAGCTCAAACAAGTCCAGTCTCGTTAAAGGTTAAAGGGCAACTAGCTCTGACGACACCCTTTCTCCCTTCTACTTTCTTTACATTTCACAACTTTTTTCTGACCGAGTGACCTCTTCAGCAGACAATCCTCTCTCTTCTCTTGTGCGTCTCCAAGAGGATGACCTAGGCGATTTCCTCCTGCAAACTGGCTCTCGCCCAACAGTAAAACCCTAAAGCCGCACCTTCACTGCTCCTTACCATTCTTAAGTGTCCCTACTCTCGTCTCTCGAGCTAACCAATGAAATCTATTACCAAAGGACTTAGCACGGTTCAGCCTTTTAGCGATTCGTAGTCGTAAGCGGTGTGCAACGGAGGCAACTGGGTGGCTCGTGGAAAATTTAGACAATGTGGTGCTTCGTGTGTACTCCAGCATTTGAGAGCCTCTTGGAAGTCGGCGAGTGAATGAAGCAACGGAGGCTGTTGATAGTGGACCGGTCGATAGAATTCGGGCCACGGCCTCTTTGCCGAAAAGATCTTCGTACAGAGCGAGAAAGAAGGCTCCAGGGATGGATAGAGGTAGATAGATCGAGATATAAAGAGAAAGAGAGAAGAGACAGAAGAGAAGTTCTCGCGGACTAGGAGAGAGAGAGAGAGAAATGCCGGGTCGCTAGGCAACCCCCATGAACGAAAGGTGCACCCTCGGGCCTGACTATCAGCCTGAGCCGCGCGTATTATAGCGTTTCCAATTTTGGGGTTTGCAAGTCCACCGAATCGAAAGCTTCGGCCAAGCCTTGCTGATTTTCACTGATTCCTCTTTTGATGCACTCTTCCTCTCTCTCTGCCTCTTTGTTTCGTCTGCAGGAAATATGAACAATTCTCAAACGTTATCATTGGCCTTTGCACGTAGGACGATGATCGCTTTACCATGGTAATTGAACGTACGCTGATAAAGGAAAGAAATAAAAGATGAAAATGGCAAAGATAGGTCGAGTAGAGGAGTCTATTAGAATCCCTGTGAAGACAGAAGAAATCAAGTGGAATTACGAGAAATAGCCGACGGCTGATATTTGTTTTAAAAATGAAAATCTGCTGGGACGCATGGCGTCGCCCTGTCTAGCGCGACGCGACGGACGCCGACCCTTCACATCGGATCGGCGCTTTGGGTGGGGAACGAAATTTCGAATCAGCTGTAAACGAGGGCAGCAACCCCTCCAGCATCAGCTAAGGACCATTTTGTTGGCAAGGGGTACCCCGCGATCCTCGAAATTACACTACGAATTTCCAAAACAGCCAGTAGGTATCGAGCGATATCGTGGCGACCCTCGTGTATCCGATGAGGAATCAACAGTGGCAGCAGCCGCAGCAACAGCAGCAGAAATACCAGCACTCTATCAAATATCCCTAGGAACACTCGAGCAATTCTCTTGGCTGATGATCCGAAGATCGACTTGCGATCGTAAAGTTCAGCCTGAAAAGTGTTGGAGGGTGGGGTTTGCGAGGAAACGAGCCCCTAATTGCCTCGGCAAACACCGACGAGACGAAACGAGTAGCGGCTCGTTTGTAAGGCTGGTCTTGGTGCAGGAGGCCGCTTCAGAAAAAAAGAGAGAAAGACTTTTCAGTACCCACTTTCGGAACGTAACGCTTGACAAATATACGCATCGACCCCTCTACATAGATATAGAGCCATCCCATTGGCCGGAGAATATATATATATGTACGTATGCAGAATTCGAATCCTAATTCTAGTGGAGATAGGCCAAGGAAAAGCCGAGTTTCCACAATTTTCCGTATTCGATCGTTCGATTCGTCTCGCTTGTTGGTAGGTACTCGCGGTACAACCGTCAATCGAGGGGATGGCAGAAAGGAGCAGGCTAAGAAGAGTGAGGATGCGAGGAGCAGGAGGACGAGGAGGAGGAGGAGGAGGAGGATGCTCTCTCGACGGCTCGATTCTCACGGAGCAAAACGAGCGCGCTCTGAAAACAAATCGAACACCACGAAAAGGGAGGAAACTGAGAGAATGAGGAAGGGAGAGAGCCAATCTCTCCCTCTCCTTCCCACTCGTTAGAGGAATCCTCCAGAATCTTTTACTCTTCTTCCTCCATTTTTCCATTTTTGATTTTCTTTCTCTTTTTTCGCTCTTTATTCTCTACGCTTCTGGCTTTTCCCTTTTTTCGGGCTTTCTCTTACGTCCTTTTTTTTACAAGAAATACGCACACGTCAATTTCACCTGGGGTCGAGGCTGAGGCTGAGGTCGACTCTGGATAGATTGGAGGTGGACGAGGGCTAGATGAGGGTGATGAGGATGATGAAGATGAGGAGAAGGAGGCAGTGCCTAGCCGCAAGGTTACTCACTTTCCCCGGGTAGTGCGTACTACCGGGTAGTGCATGAGTGTGGGTGCGTACATGAGCCTGAAATGCGTCTATGTAGGGGTGTTACCTAGCACATAATGTCACGGATACTATGGTGTGCCGTGTCCCGGCTGTACGTATAGAGTATAGCGCGATAACCATGAGGAGTGCAGATCGATGGAGCAGTGACGTCACGGGGTGCGGGAAGCTGCGTCTCCATGGTGACCGCCAACGGGCCCGGACGGTGTACGTGCATGGCCACGAGGCTCGATGAAATTTTATTAAATTTCAGCCTTTTTCTTTTCTCTCTCTCTCTCTCTCTCTCTCTCTCTCTCTCTCCATCCTTCCCACCTGTCCCTTCACTATCTTCAGCACCTTCGCTCCGTTCTACGCCGAACTACCGTGTCCCTCTTCCTTCTGCTTCGTTCCTTTTCGCAGGAAATTACGCGCCCTTTGAGCCACCGTAACACCCACCGGAACCCATTAACTTTCCTGTCCTTTATTCTCTACTTGTCTTCGTCAAAGTACGAATCTACCGATACTCTTGAAGATTCAGCTGCGATATCAGTTCTTATCGCGGACAACCGCGGGAGCCCACTTCTTCCTTCGAGTGAATACCTCGCTTTCGAGTAATCGATCTTCTCCTTCGATTCATTAGACAATGCATTTTGTCCAAAGGAAAATTTTTGTCGTTTCTACCATAGAAAATGCATATTTACTTCTTGTTTTAGGAAGTAAATAAGCACGAGTACAGTTGAGAAACATGTTGAAAGACTTTGAACGGGACGAGAGAAAGAATTTGTGGATTCCGTGGATTCCGTTTAATCGCGCGATGCCAGAAGATTAATTTTGAAGCGATCTACGAGAAGCTGACGGGTCTAGATGATTTCGATGAAAAGGGGTGGCAGGGAATGGATGTGCGTTGGATTCAGGGGAAGGTTTCTCAAGGGGTGGCGCTCGGGAGCCAGAGGGTGGCAGAATAAACGTTGCCTGTATCCACGTCGGGCCGGTCTTCCCTGTTGTGGGAAAGTGGGGCTGCGAACGAACAAAGAACCACTCGTGATCGGCCAAGAATCATCAATTATACTTTCGATCCCTAAAATCATGCGTTTCGTAGTGCCATGGATTCTCCAGAACTGTCACGAGCTCCCTCCGATGAGACACTCTCGCCCTCCTTGCTCCCATAGTCTAATCCCCCTGTCATTGAAAGTGACGCAACTCATCGGACAGCCTGCCAATTTATGGGCTACGATATTTACCCCAAAAGCCAAAGATATGAGCCATCGCTCCAGCTATTCTATTATCCTTAAAGTATCTTCAGGACAAATGACAGAGAAAGCTGCAAGGAGTATTGTTATTAGTGAATCTCGGATTGCAAAGCACATTTTTTTAAGCGAAAAAATGACTTTTGACTGGCATCTTGAGCAATTTTGGAAATTCGTACAACCATGCCCGTAAAATTCGAAATTTAGTCGAAAGTCTTCGTGGACATGGGATATTATTTGTTCCTTCTACGTGCTGTATTTCGAGGGATATTTTGTTGGTGCTTCTCGTGCTTTCGCAGAGTCTCATAATTTCTGATGGCACTGTACCGAGCCCGCGATGCCAGAGAGCCAGAGAGCCAGGGAATAGGGTGCGAGTGGAAGGCAGGGGATGTATTTGGTCCGGGAACTCAACGTGATGCTGTATTGATCCGCGAGCAGCACGAGCGCGACGGCCACGAGCTAAAGTAAGCCACCGCTGCCGCTTCTGACGCTAACAGTGTGGTAGTGAGAGCAACAGTAGTGGTAGAGCCTCCGGTTGCCCTGGCAACCACATCCCTCATCCCAGATCGCTCATCCCCTTCGCCAAAAACCACCCCCGAACCGACCTCCTCCTTCTCTCAGCTCACCGGTAGCACCCTATCTCTTCACATACACATATCTCGAGCTACGTTTACCTATAGATATACGTATACGCACCGAGGGCGTCTAAACGGACGAAATTCTACAGCTTTTTTTACCTTTTCCATTTCTCCCGTCCGGGATTCGTGTAGTTGGATCTTTTGCAAAGTATTTTTACATCAGTTGAGGCGTGTCACCGAATTGTCGATACGCAGCCACCCCGACTCACTATATTGAGATCCGTTCAGTTTTCAAAGAGATGGCGTCGTTTACTCCTTGGAGTTTGTCAATTGGCAGGGTTTCCTCTTATGAGAAATCGACTAGTTCTTTGCTTTCTCGTATTTCCGAATAACCGAATATGTGCCAAAAGAAGAAAGAAGAAAGAAAAAAAGGCTTTTATGGTGATTGCTATGGCTCGCGTGTAACGTTCGAAGAATCTTGGAGATTTGTATAGTAGCAGAAACAGCTGTGGAAACTTTCATGGAATTCCTATGAGAATTTCTCGAAGTAGAGCGGAACCAGCAGAGGCATCTCCTCGTGATGGACCTTCGAGAAGATTTGCCGCGCCATCCCGATGGAGCTGAGGTAACATTATGCCGGGTAGCGTTCGGTAAACAGCCCTGGCCAAAGTAAAACTAACCGACTACCCCCTGGGCGATTCTACTGGGGTGGCTGGTGCTTCTGCTTGTTTGTTTTCCTTGGATATCGTCTCATTCGTTCGAAACTTAGGAACCTACGGAATTGCAATAATCAGCCAGATTCTGGATGAAGTGCCGAAACGATGGTAACTTCGTTTTTCGTATCTCCCTCTTCGACCCACTGTCCATTCACCCCTTGGACCCACCCCCAAGCTTTTCATTTTTTTCCCTTTCCCTTCCCTCTCCTCTACCTTCACTCTGTCCTTATTCCTTTTCTTTTTTTTTTTTGACGCAAAGAAAACGGACTCGCCGATTCGTTGCGGATCACCCCTTGCGTGGCGCGTGCGACAGATGCGAGGAACAATGGCAGATTCGGGCTGTAGCGATGGGGGAGACTGGGAGACTGGGAGACTGGGAGGCAGGGAGACCAGTTTTGATTTCGGCATTATTATGCCGACGCTGACAATCAGGAACGAGCAGGAACAGCTCACAGGCTGTTTTATTGACAGCGACAAGGTATCAGCTGTCGATTCGATTCCACCCGAATTCCAACAAATTTCGCTTTGCGATTCCTGGCCTCTTGCTGTTCTTAGCTTTTTATTTACCCTTACCTGAATTAATACCACTGTATTATATTATATTCTTATTCTGTGCACTACTCGCCGAGTCTCACAGTTATTGGTAAATCTTGCATTAAAAGAAGCATGCACTACGGTATACGATAATACCGTATACATAAGCTTGTTAAAAGTTTACACAATATCAGCTTGAGAATGCTTGTGTAAGGGAAGAATGAATAATTTATGCAATTAGCAGATAACAGATAGAGACTCAAGATAAATTAGAACTTATCGTTCTGGAGAAATAAATTGTAAGTGAATGCATTAAGAATGTGTAATGAGTTGATAGTTCTAAATAATTAAATTGTAGATGAGTCTTCTTCTTGTAAAAAAATATCCTGATGGTAAGGGGTGTCGAGAAGATGCCTCGATAGACGAATTTAGTCAGTATCTCGGTAGAGTGCACTAGTTGTTGGTCCAGTGCAGCATCCCTCTATCGGGGCGCTATCTGGGTGCGACTCTTCGAACTAAAACGGGGGTAGTTCCGAAGACAGGAAGGCGCAGGCCGGCGCAGCTCGTACAAACAATAAATTTCTGCGCAACCGGGCCAATATACCGTCCTGGTTAAACCGGCTAATTCCGTCATTGAAATATTAATTTTACCAGAAACGTTAAGCGGAGTAGATTCGTGTTCGTGTGAGTTGTGAGGGTCAAGAGGCATTTGAGTGACATCAAAAGTTTTCCGGCACTTTTATGCCGAACGCGTTTCAATACCTCGAAGAGGGTGGCTGGCCGAATCGTGGCATAGTACCGTAGCGCGGATAAAATGGCTGTGATTTTGCGAGTTAATCCCAACCACCCAGTGATTTAATTGATGCACGACGACCGCACTTACATCCTATTAGTTCCCGATAGTACCACGCGCCCTTATCGCGTTAATTAGCTAACTGTGATCGAGGATCGACTGATATCTAGCGATGGGTTTTATTGCGTTGGTGAAAAAAAAATCTTAACGGTCTTTTTGCGTACAATGAAGAAGAAGAACTGCGCCATTTTACCATAGAGAATATCGGTAAGATTATAATGATATTCAATGATTCTTTCTATGTCAATGGATAAAATGCATTTGGTAGACAATAATGGAGTATGATGCATTATATCTGATTGACACATACGTACATAGGTTTAAATGGCAAACGATCAGATGCACTCACCTGTCTCGTTTACCTCTGATAACTCGTTCAGGGCCCGGGCGTAATTAGGCAGGATTATAGGAAGGACAGGATCAATCTGGAGGAACATGAGGTCCTACGACGGTGAGAGTAGCTCCGCTGATGAGGATGATAGAAGAGAAGCTCCTTCTGAGGGACACCTGCAACAGGGTGGTTGGCATCGCTCCTCTTCCCATCCGACCTGGGCCTGGGAACATCGCAGTGCTGTATGTCCGAATCGAATGTATAATTTTGGATTTTCAATATTTCTTCAAAGATTTCATTGAAAATATCCGTTTTCAGCATCAACTTCCAGCGCAATCGTCAGGCTGCTTAGAAACAATGGGATATCCAGCTCCTGGAGGATCGAATCCAGGACTTCCGGCTCCGTCGGGAGGATACGTATCGGAACATCCTCCCAGTGCACCAGGAAGAAGAACTCCTCTGGGCGCTGTTGGCCTAGGAGGATTTTACTTTCAGCAACAACCACAGCCTCATTCCTCGAGTAGTTTGTCCGATGAGAATAGACCTGATCACGAGAGGTATTTCCGAGTCTTTCGAAATTCAAGCTTGTCCCTGAAAATATCATGAAAATCTTGTCTTTTCAGAGCTGGCGCCTCCCGACTAAATTGTCCACCAAAAACAAAAACTACTCGGCAGGGAAAGAGCGTCCGATTAAATATTAATGCCCGGGAGCGTCGAAGGATGCACGATTTGAATGACGCTCTCGATGAACTCCGTTCAGTCATCCCTTACGCTCATAGTCCGTCCGTTCGGAAGCTGTCCAAGATTGCTACTCTTCTCTTGGCCAAGAACTACATTCTGATGCAAGGTGAAAATTTAAATGTCCTACGAGATTCAAGCAGGTTCTTACACCGCGAATAACCGTTGGACCAACAAAGAGAAGAGTAAAAACACTGATGTTACGTTCTAACGGAGCTCATTTTTGTTTGTTTGTTTGTTTAGGAAACGCTTTGGAAGAGCTCAGAAGAGTCATAGCTGTGCTTCAGTCTTCACACGCGCACACCACTGCGCTTCCTCCGACTCCAGTCTCTTACGATCTTCTCCAAGGTTTTCCTGGAAAGCTTTTTCAGGGAGTTCAGGAAATGCAAGGACTTCCTACAGGAGGAAATCCGCAAAGTGTTACGGCTGGCGGTCCGCCAACAGATGCAACTGCAGCTAGCAGTGAATCAACTTAGGCAAGCAGAAAAAGAGCCTGTGGAAACGATCGAAAGTATTAGGTATTAGATTTTAAGTGAAACGGAAAAATGAAACTTTAGCGAGCTCGTCAACTCGTACTCTTTTGCAACTGATGAAAGTACTAGTAAGTAAGAATAAAGATCGATCACTATTTATAGAGCAATAAGACGCCCACGGGATTTCCCCTCTGAGCTGTGGTCACAATTAGATTTTCATCCATTGAATATCCTGTTTTTATTGGGGGAATTTTTCAAAGATTTTTCAAGACAGTTTTAAAAAAGAGAACAAAATATTCGTTTGACCAACTAGCCAGGGGCTGTTCACGTGGAGAATGCGGAATCGAAATTCCAAGTTCTGTCAGAAACACGATAGTCAATATAGCATGTGATACGTGTCGAAATATGATAGTCATGAACCATATATATAAATCTATATTTAATATTTCGCGTGAGTTTTCGACTTATAATAATTTATTTATATATATATATATATTAAATATATATGTATATTGCATATGCTCAGCGAGAATTTATTATAAAGTGCCAAGGGTCAGTTTCTTGCATGGAATCGGTAAAGCTATACAGGGCTGTTTAATTCAAAGGCATCAGTCACCTATTAAACGATTGATATATCACCGGATACTGATAAACTTCTCTAACTTTTGTTTGTGACGTTAATCAATTTAATCGTATGACATCTATCAAATCTGACTAATACATTTAAACTAAAAAGTCCTGCTTATCGAAAGTAAAGAGAATAACGAGAGCAAGCAGAGTATCAAAGTCATTAATTCAAGTAAGATAGATAAAGGTTTGGTAGCACAAAGACATCCCGAAGACGTCATTACATAACCGAACGATCATAGCTGAAACTAGGATATTTCTAAGAAACATGCAGAAACAATTTAATATGTTCAATATTTATTTTCGGAATATCTTCATGCTATCGGAACGAAACCTCGTTAGTTGCATTTGAAACTGAAGAGCAATAACGGACTATTTACAAATTAAGTGATAGAGAGGATTTGAGTAACACTACGGAAAGTATACTATGGTGAAAGTCATTGATAAAAGAAATCCGTAACGCCAGTATTACTTTTAGAAATTAAAATATTTATTGTAGAATGTAGTGACATCACTGTTTAGTGCTGAAATAAAGTATATTTAAGAGAATCATCTTGCACGTACACCGAGGGTAGGAGACAGGTTAATCGGACAGCTAATGAAAATGGGAAACGGAATAAAATAATATTCCTTGAATTATGATATTTTACCTTCAACCAGGGAAGTAGAAGTAGAAGACGTTACTTTTCATTGTTTCTCTCGGTGTACGGTTACTACGAGCTACGATTTTCTACGATTCCTTCAACAGATTCCTTAGGCGCATTTTGCTAGTGGAAACATTTCATGACTTACCACTATTTCATCCAAGGATATCATTAGCGCCATCTACATAAGCTTCCACTATCCTCTTAACCGATTGCGCATTTACAAATTACAAATTAAAATTTTACATATTCATACAGAGAATATCATTTGATTTAATGCTTTATTAAAAACTAAAAGAACTATCGGTGTAAGAAAAAAACAAATTAATCAGAAGTTTATCAAACTTACAATTGTTTTCGAGTACCGTCTACAAATGCCTCCGCCATTGAATTTTGATTAACGCAGAAACGGCGCCTAGATTACCGAAGATTCTCCTTTATCTAAAAATCCACTTTTGTTGCTTCGATAAGTAAACGTATTTGTAGTATCAATAGTATTTTCCGAGTAGTTGTCACCATAAAATTATCCCATTAGATTGAATTAGTGGTACAAAAGGGAGCACGAAAAATGTAAACTATCTACGCCATTGTGACAACCTAGTGGTGCCATCGCACGGAATAAGCAAGCAACAATACTGACTGTGCACGACCGTACAATGACGAGGATGGTGTGTTTCGTGCCTAGCTGTGCCCTGTGCGCCGTCTGACTTGTCTGAGGTTCAAGATGGCCTGTGTTAGCCGTGCTATAGTGTGATCCATTTTGGTGTACTAGTTGTGAAATTACAAGTGTTCCCGTAAAGCGTATCGTATTAACTCAGATACCTTCAAGACAAATTTCTACGATCTAAGGAAATGTAACCAGCCAGGAAAACCGGTGAGTTTTCCCGCGAGATTTTCACCCGGCGACCTCGTCGCAGTTTTCACCTTGCAGTGGCGTAGTACCCGAGAATGTGACAGATGACGGGGTGAGAGTTACCACCAGGTCCATCCCATCGTTCCATCGAATACCCTAAACTTCCTCGTTCCCTTTTTACTTGAGTGTTTTTTCTTTTTCTCTCTGGTTATTCTTCGCAATGTCTGTTCTGCCTCATATAATTCTTTCTTATCACCAGATACCTAAATTATCATTTAGTTCTGTTGTGACGTATTATTTGAGAATGAAAATGTGAAAAAGGTCAATCAGATTGGGAATCAACAGCGCGAGGCTTCGGAGAATTTTTGTTAAAACTAACCTTACTTTTTGATTGTTGGTTCGCGTGAAACGAAGAAGCCAAAGCTATTAGACGGGTCTTTGTAATATACATATTTTAGTGAGTCGACATCATCGGTGTTAGTCAAAAAGTCAATCAGTGGATATTTATGTGATTTTTTCGGAAAAATCCTAAGTCGTGACCTTGGGTTTTTAATCAAGCGTCGCGAACGAGTGTTTCCATAACGCGATCAGGTTTGGAGCATTCGTGATACTTATTTAATCGATGAGGTTTACTTAATACTTCGATAATAATAATAATCGCTCGATATGGAGATCACAGAGCTGCTGCTAGTAGGTTGCGGCTCCTGGCAACACGAATCATACAAAAAAAATCTCTTTCGTTTAGGTCTGTCGATCAATCTTCTTTTTTTTTTTCATTATGCTTATTGCGAGCTTGGTGTAGACAGGTGTGATTACCCTAACGTGTCTTCCACAGTCGCTCTTGAATATAAACTTTTTCGTACCTCATAAACAGCAGTAAGACTTTTTGAATTTTACAATTTTGGTCCATCCGTATTTGAGTATTTGAACCATGGAGGATGAGGAGGAGGATCTATTTTCGATCGACGCTCATATGCGGTTGGCTGGATTTCCGATCTTATCTACGATTTGCCACACGTATCAGCCATTAACTAAAAACGTGTCCTGACGCATTTCCGCTCTACATTATCTCAAGAAACATAGGTGCTTGGCGCTGTCGAGACAAATCTACATAATTTATAACGAGGAAACTCTGGCATTCAAGTTGATATAAACACCTTAAGATTCAGAGACGCGCAAATATCTTTCTGCCCATATCTGCTCCTGGAGAAGGCTTTTCTGCCTTCCTGCCTTCTCCATATTTCCAAACTTTATACTCTTCCTCGCTCACCGTAGCTTTCGTCCATTTCCACGTTTTTCTTCCTTGACGCACTATTTCTTATCCTGATTCTGATTCTCACGTGTGTCGAGACGCCGGGTCTGTCCGGAGCGCAGGCGCTTTTTCCTACTACGTTAGGTAGTCAGGTGAAATTTGATCAATTGACTTATATAGAAAGAACAGCTAGCTCAGGGTGACGCATGCGAGCAGTTTCCACGAGCTATGAGTAGTCTGTTTTTTAAAAGAATCCAAACTCGGCCACCCTTGCTATTTACATCTCTCGAAGTCAATGTTTAATCTCAAGGTATCATGCGTTTTCTTCTCTATCCATCCACAGGATCAAGTTGTATCGTTGTAATTTAGTAATTAAGCATACCCTAAAATTTGTGTGGCACGTTTCGACTGATAAAATGGGTCGCGGGAGTCTCGATCGAGTTCTGCCTTACCGGTCGAGTGTCGTGACTTGTTTAAAAACCGTACACTAATGTAAGTATATTATTTCGTCATCGTGTAAAATTCCATTAGTTCCCTTGTCTCCGCGTGAGACGCTTCGGTCCTGCTCGTATATCCACTTTTCAGATGATTATTTTCATCAGCGTAATGCGTCTGCATACGACACGATGCACGATCTACCAGCAGCCGTTTCCTGGATGAAATATAGCGCGATGGCTGAAGGTGTAGTGGAATGAAGTAGGGGTCTGGATAGGAAGGGTGGTAGGTCGGCTGCCACGTAGCTGTGGGAACGAAGAAAAACGCTCAAAAACAAAGGCAACGCAGACGCTCAGGCAACAATGGCGAATCGACCCGTCAAAACGCGCGCCGATGCGCAGACACGACGCCGTCCGAACAATATTTTTTCATTCTCAGTATCGATATTGATCCCCCTCCTCTATATTGATTGTATTCAATCGACTCTATCGACTCTCGCATCAGATTTACAGTTAGTAGTACAATCAACGTTCCTGACTACAGAGCATAGAATAGCTAAGAACTTCATGATCTTTTCGTCTTCGTTTTATGTGGAAAGAGATCTTGGACCACTTGGTTGTTGACTGGAGTTCTGGGAGCAACCAGGTTTCCCTGAGCGGCTTATTCCAAGAGGAGCGGCGGCTGGAAGGTTTACGACAATTTAGGAGGATCGAGGTGAATGAAGGAGAATAGAGGTACATGGGGGAGAACTGAGAAGTTGGTCCAGGATGGATGGAAGATCGGGCGCCGCGTTGCCATGACAACCGGCATTGATTCCTC
>JARPRG010000270.1:1663988-1694165 GCA_031001745.1 Hartigia nigra
CCCCTCCTTCTACTTGGTTCCTGCGCGCAGCGAGGCTGGAGCACGAGGCAACTAACAGAGAGAGCGAATTGAGAGGAATGGAGAAAGAAAAGGTCGAACAAGGATGGAAAAAAGAGAGAGAGAGAAAGGGTAAGAACGCAGTCTCTCAACGAGCGTTGCCAAGCAACTGATATTGTTTCCATTGTTGCGGCCACGACGTAAATATTTGAAACGAACTCCTTGTCTCACTCTCTGGTTCGTGCTCTCTTGCTCTCTTGTTCTTCTCTAATTCGGACGGTACCCCCGAGAGGGTTGAAGCTTCGTCGTCACTACTACTTCAGTATTAGCATCATACTTCCTTCCTCCTCTTCTTCATCTTCCTCCTGCTCTTCTTTGCGAAAGTATGCATATTAGTCTACATACGAATACGGAGAACAGCAAACACTCAGAAGCCATCACTTTGCTTATCGACTGGCCAATTAGCCTATCATTAGCTTTAGATGAATCTTGGCTGATTGTAAACATTAAATGCCGGTCGGATCGATATTTCACTGAGGTGATCTTACCAATAAGAGAATTCCGATGGATCGATATTCCCTTTTGGTCGGCTCACGCTATCATCTGCCTAGATAACTGATGATTGACGCATTACGCACGCGAATCCGTGAAGTAATTTCTAGATCGATAGGAACTTTGAATTAGGATTTGCACGCGGGAATATTTGTGTCGAGGAGCTATCGACGCAGAGCGTCGGGACGCTTCGGGACAGCTCGGCTTCCATTTCTCTCTTAGCACGCTTTCACGTCGTTCGCGTAAATTTAATGTGCGTATTTTTACCGACTTGACACATTCACATAGTCTTAAGGATAGACCCGAATCATTAGTGGTTTCCTTCATTCTTATCTGAAAATTCTTAGATAGCGACCTTTGACCCTTCGCAGTCTAACTTCTAGCATAAAGCAAAGCACTACTTCCAGTGCGGCTCCCGTGTCCTTGATAGTTCGAAAATTCATACGGTTTCAACATCGTCTTCCAACAATGGCCATTGCCAAACTCCTGCCACAATCTAAGCAACGTACCAAGGTACCAAAACCAGCCAACTAACCGAGTCATCGACCAACCAACCAAGGGAACCTCAGTCCCCGAAACGGTCCCGACCAATTTCGCTAGGATTTTGCAAGGAGTGTGTTCCACTTGCATCCGTCTCACCTGACATCCGCCTACTTGACTAGCGTGTCTACTTTCACATCGCGAAAGAACCCGAGAGCTGCCGAGGCCGGCCAGGTGAGCAGGATGGCTGAAGGAAGGACAGAGGGAAATAGGAATAAAATGCCTAAAGAAGAGAGAAGATACAGCGTGCGACGTTGGTCGCTGATAACCGTGACGCAATGCTGGCGCTTATCGCTCGCGCCCGAAATAGTTTAGCGCTCGGCCATTTCCGTCAATGGGAGCGAGCGAACGAGCGATAGGTGTCCTTCGGAAACTTGAGAGAATCACTTTCGCTCCTCTCGGTCATTCATAAATCCTGAGGATAGTTTCTTGTAGGATAGATGAGAGTTCTTCTAGAAATTAATGGTGGAGCGGCTTATTTCGATATTTATCAAACGATGCTGATCAATAACGAGTTCACGTGAGTCACAAGACTAATGGATCAATGCTCCATTTTTAGTAGACGTAACCTTGTGGAGATAAAGCTATTGCAAAAGCCGATTCTTGCGAATATTCGAAAGAGCAGGACTGGCGAAACGCATGAAAGGAACACGTGAGCGTAGCGTGTGTCGCTGATGTAGTGGAGCAAGTGAGAGATTGGCAATGACTCTGCGACATGGAATAAGAAAGAGGCAAAGTGCTAAGAAGAGAGCAAAGCAGAAATTGCCAAAACCCTGTCAACTTGGCTTAGACTTCCGATTCCATTGGATGACTTTTCAAGCAAAGAATCGATTGGCTGCGAGAAATATATAGGCAATCGATCGGTGTGAGTTTTTTCATTGATTTGCGTGGGCACTCTGTTCTCTGTCGAGTCGCCGACGGTTACGCACGTGCTAGATGGAATGACGTCACTAGTCAGGGCCGTCACGACATGCGACGTTTCGACGGCATCGCAAAGCATTCGCTCATCCTACGACCTGCGTCCATCGTACGCGCGCATTATGGCCAGGATGGGAAAGCAGCATGATGTAGGTTGCGACACCAGCTAGTTACGTAGTTACGTAGTTACGCGAATCCAGAAGAGGAACCAGCTGGTTCCGGACCGATGAACCACGGAGGAATTTTACTCGGTCTACGTTGGCCTACCAATGCAGAACGGCGCGCGTCGTCATGACGTCAGGCGCCCCGACGCTATTCCTGTCGCTTGGCTCGTGCTTACTGACGTCCCTTACCGTATCCACCGAACCAATCGAACTTCCCAGCCACCCTACAACCTGCTCCATTTAATAGATCGCACCCTCCCTAGTTCATCGGCTCACCCTGACGCTTCTTCGATGTTCGATTGTCCTTATCTCCCTCGTATCTCTTATCCCTTCCATCCCTTTCAGACTCTACACGCGGCAGATATAAGCACTGACTACTTGACGGTTCATTTAGCAACCTCAGAATTATCATTATTCGAGTCTATCAATTGTCAGATAATTATCCATTCAAAGATTAGGTTGGCCAACTGAAAAAGAAAAATACAAGATACGTATCTTAAAAGTTTCAGAGTTTTTTCGAAATTTCTTCGAGCATTCTCTCCTCGTTCGATACGACATCCTGATCCTTTCCAGGGATGTACGACAGAGTATGAACAAAGTGCAGTTGCCTTAGTCAAAGGAATAGTCCAGTCCTTGCGACCCAGTAGACTACAAAGGAAATAGGTATGGACCGATAGACGCACTTCCGCATCCTACTAGAGAGCAGAGTCAATCAGCCTCCCGTCGAACGAGGTCGCCATGCTTGTCAATTCAGAGACTCCTACCATGGTCAAAGTGCATAGGGCACGGGTATGACCTATGCCTGTTGGCTGTTTCCTCAAATTGCCTAGATTCTCATCCATCGAATCAGCTGTAATCGGATGATCTCTTGTGTACCTCTAGAAATACAGGGTTATAGATATAGTACATGGCTTCGTATGTAGGATCCTTCATTGCCAAAGCTACACAGTATAGGATAGACGCCGTAATACCTGCGCTTGGTATCTCGTATCATATGCTTTCCCTCATTCCTTTTGTGTACACTGTATACTGATAAAATGAATCCAGTTTTACCAATGATAAGAATACTAACTATTGAAATTACACTCGAAGAATCTAAGCTCTACCTTATGGTGACGTCGATCGAATGTTTATTAGCCATTTGATTTATCGAACTGATTGAAAGTATCGCTTCGTAGAGTATCAAGGTTAAGGTTGATCGTGAGAGACTTAAGAGGGGTTGCGGAGATGGCTGGCACGTCGATTGTACGTTGAAGCTACGGTATCCGATAAACTGCTAGACAGCTGCTAGTCAGGGTGTTCCTAGCTATTTGGAATTGTGACAGCACTGGATGTCTAGTAGGCCTATAGAGTGATCCCATAGTAGTCCATGATACATATGCACGTGCACTGCTATAGCGCTACACTGCGGTGGGATCGATTCGGTCGAAGGTGGTGGAAACCTCCTACAGCCAGCCAACCCCATTTACAACCTCCAATATACAGAGCCCTTCCCTTCGTCTCCTTTGCACCCTTCAAAATATCACCCTGTACATCTCTCTCCCTCCTCCCTTCGCTCTTTACCTTTACATCTCCTTTGCCGCAGATACGACTCACGAGGTTGCGCCAACAACGTCGACATTTTCGTTTTTCACGCAGACTTTGAGCAAGTTCAACCGGATAGACGCGTAAATATATCTGGATAGAAATGTAAAGAAAGAAGCTTGATAAAGGGTATCAAGAGAATTTCGTGTTGCGTCCACTTTGCACTTTCATCCGCCGCGCTTCGATTATTTTTCTAGACAGCCGATGTGGAGGAACGTGCACTTTTCTCGCGAGACTCCTGGATTTCGCTTGATTTATCCTTTGACCTTTTTCACTCTCCTCGGTTCTCATCCAATGCCCCCACCCTTCCCACCATTTTCCTTCTCAAGGCGCTTCGGACATTGCATTTAATTCGGCAATAAATTATTTCATTTTGACATCATTTCTACAGTGACATCCGGCGCGGTGTTCTAATAATATAGGTCCTAATAATATAGATCCTGTGCCCGCGCTGTATATATTTTGTAGTTTCGATTCGAGTAGGATTAATCATCTCTAGTTGAAAATAGAAGCAATAAGTATGGTAGCTAGGATAGAATGCATAGAGAAGGAATAAATCCGCCAGGAGCGTTCCGGATTTGGTATTAATGATCCGCTGATGTGTTTACAACGGTCGGCATCCCGTAGGATCGAAGGGAGGGAGGCCAGTGGGTGGTACATTCCGCAGCTTCCAGGGAGGCCGTCGAGAGGCGCTGCAGTATATTCCGTTCCGTCGCGTTTATTATGCCAGAGCGACCTACAGTGGCGCGATATGTTAGCTCCCGCTGATCATACTATAGCTAGACTCCTGACTCCTCCAGCTTCGCACTACACGACATACTCTAACATCTATCTCTACTTAGAGAGGTAAAGACGCGGAGCGCAGAACCCCCGTGTTGGCTATACTGTGGCGACTGTGTCTCTCTATTTTGACTGCTGCACTACTAGAGACTCCAGCCCCCTATACACTTGGATATGAAATCGCTCAGTTGGCTAAGTCAAAAAAGGAAATTTTTCTACTTTTTCGAAACCTCTTCGAGAAAGCAGAAAGCACCAAGGGAACCGGTAAGATCGGCGAATGCCGTCTGCCGACCTCGTAAAACCACGCTCGCTTTGATCTTCCTTCTGCCAAAGTGAAGCCTTGGAGCACTTTCGCAAAGACTCTTGGAAGCGTTTCCTATCCTCTGGACCTTTCCTTCCTCCTTCTTATGAGAGAACCTTGACGATCTAGCTATTCGCATGGGCCTAACCTATTGACGAGATCTTCCGATCGCCGATCGATATCGATTCCAGGGTGAATGGCGGTTTCGCGATCGGATTTCACGAGACGCCGCAGCACTCTCTTCTCTGTCGTTTGTCCTTTTCTCTTGGCTGCGAAATGCTGGATCCTCCACCTGGCGTAAAAATTGCTCGAGTGAATCCCGTTATTTCGAAGGCGATGATAATTGCGAGCGGCACTCGGTACTCCTGGCGTGACATCTGCGTACTAGAAAGAAAGCCACGGTTTAGTTCGTTGAACCGCCGAAGCGAGGCTCTCGCTCCGTGCTCGGCAATTTCATGGCAACTCCGTCAGGAGTTGTCGACGACGCCGACGCCGACGCCGACGAACCCTGGCGAGCTCTCAGGAGCCACTCACTCTGCTGTGAGCTGGTGAACGCGAAACACGCGGCTTCGGCTTCGCTCCACTCTCCGTCTTATTCTCTCTCACGCTCTCTCATAGACTCTGCCTCTCTTAAATTTCTCTTCGGTCCTTTCACGACTGATTGCCACTACTCACGGAGTACAGACTTAGTCTCGTTCCGAGATTCACGCGATTTTCGACCTGGAAGAATTCGATTTAATAATCGGATGCGGTTGCTGTCAATATCCGCTTTCGATTGGCAAGCGAATTCGCGCAACCCCTTCTCTTCCGGTTCAGCACGTCCTCTCCTCGAAATAACGTTGATTAACGCGAAGCATCGTTCTCCATACTTGGCTTACGACGTCTTCTCACGCCTAGACGGTCTTCGGCTGCATCTGGCGGCTGTCCTCGGCCTTCTCTCCTTTGGGAATTCTCTGTTGCTCTTTCCTGGAGCGACGTATCCTTCGCTCTCCAAGTAGACTCCAGTCTCTATGAGAGTACCCTTCTCTTTCAACTGAACAGAAAGTCCCGCGCTTCGAGTACCATACTCCACACAGTTGCTCCTCGATCGCCTTCGAAGCTTGAACTTGACCAAGTCGGAAGTCGGATGTCTTCGAGGTTGAGCTTCCCCATCATCGACTTCACGAGAATCTCGAGTTGCGCTCTTCTGTCGTATCGGATGTATCCGAGCGGGAACGTTCGCGGCGAGAATGGAGGCTGGAGTTGCGAGACGACGTAAATCGAGAACGTGTTCGAGGCTGATAATCCAGGTGTCCAGGACGTGTGATTAGATTGCCCAGAGAAACTTTCAATTGGGAAAGAGAAGGTGATCCTTCGAATTAAAGGTAAAAGGCCCCCCGTTTGCATTTGCGTCTGTCTAATAAAAGGGCCTTTCGATTCTACTTCCTTCGCGTTACTCCTTACGCATCTTCGTCCTACGTTTTAGGAAATCGCCTTAGACGACTATGACGATTATTAGGCATGGGTTGCGCATGGTAACAAGAATCCAGAGGACTCCCCTCTCCTTCTCCCTGCTTTTGAATCAATAATCTCTGGTTAGGACTAAATGAGCGAACGAGACCTTCTCTCGATCATCTCCTGTCGTTCCAGCGAAGACAAACCAAATTGCCTTCAGTCAAATCGTGTCTCGTTGACTTTCCAGACTCATGCGTGTTCGACCTTTCAATTTTCCTTCGTGCCTTCCGTCTGCTCCTAAGCCTTTACTTTCGTTCCTGACGAAATTCTCTCCGTGCTGTTTAGCCCAGTCGAGGAGCAACCGTTCCTTCGCTTTTTATTCTCGAAATTGATTTTTTTTCTCAGTACATGTCTCTTCCAGTGCGCGCTACGCCGAGCGCGGTTTATCGATCTCATCGTACCTACCTACCTACCTACCTATCTACCTGCCTGCCTGCCTTTTTACCTGTCTATTTTCCTGCTTTCCGATCTATCATCGTACCGTTATTTCTCCTTGCTCGTTGGCTTAGGATTTTTCGAGAATTAATTATTTTCAATGAACAGATTCACCGAGGGTCGAGGTTCTTGTTTAGGACGAGTCCTTATAAATAGAGACTTCTGTAATATAAGGCAAATTGTCGATACAATATTTTTCTTTTGGCAGATTGTACATAAAGCCGAGATGGAATCGCCTTTGGCCCAGGATCGTCTCGTTGAGGCCCAAGAGGATTCCACCTCAGTGGAGCCTCGATCAGTCCCAGCATCCAAGGAATTGGAGGATGGGGGTGCTCCCGCTGTCAAGTCACCTGCTCCTTCTCAAGACTCGACAGACTCCGCTCTTGCACTTCCGGAAATTGAAGACTCCGCCGCGAGGACGACTACGACTTCCTTACAGGACGCTTCGGAAAATCGGTGCGAGCAAATCGAAGATTGCCATGATTCCTCGTGTCAGGCTGTCGCCAAAGACACACTCAACTTACTGGTGGAAGCTACCGAGAGGCTGGAAGAGTCTACTGGGTCCACTTGTCTCGTAGGAGAGACTGCTGATCTTGACACTGTTCAGGACGAAATACCTACGTTATCGCAGTCTTCCAAGAAACCTTCGCTGGGATCGCCGCAACTCCTAACATCCTCCAGGAAGAGACCAGCGACCGACTTTCTGCCGATCAATGCAGAAATTAAAAAAATGGGAGTCGAGATTTCGGAGGAGCAGGCCAAGCAGCTGAAAAATGACATTCGTAGATTATCCCCAGTGGTAGTGAGTCTTCACGAAAGAACGCTGGGAGAGATTTCCCTGACACCAGACACGAGTCTCTTCGAGGAGGATGCCGAGGGCTTCTTGCACGACGACGATGCTCCCGAGAGTTCAGTATCCACCGATGGACACCTTCTTCCGGAAGAATCTCTCTCCCTATCCACTGGAATTTCTAGCAACTCCAATCCAGAGGATACAACCAGTTCAACCGCAACGACAATCTCACCCAGGATCGAGAATCTCGCTGATGATGATACGACACACTTTTCCACGGAACTCGAGGCTCTGACTTCAAGAAAAATCATCCGGGAAGATCCTGTCGATGATGTTCCTCTGAGTGACAGACTTTCTCCTGCTTTCGTGGCGGTTAATACGAACTGTGAAAATAGTGAAAATTGTGAGGCCGGTGTTACCGATGATATCGATAGTAATGCTGCGGTCGATCCTCTCGAGGAAAAACAATGCGTGCACGATGACAATCTAGAATCGCGTCTCGTTCCGGAGATTCCCATAGATAACCTTCAAAGTGCGAGTCAATCAAAACTAGATAATACAAAGGACATTGAATCGACAAAGTCCGATTCAAAAATGCGGGACCTGGTAGTCGTTTTGACGCGATTCGATGCTGCACCGAAGAATCCTCTAAAACTTTCCCCCGAAGGTAGTGGTGCTAGTTCTCTAGGTATAAGGAATATCCTGCACGATGCTTTAGTCAGGAAGTCTCGGCATCCTGACGTAGAAACGCTTGCGGATACACGAAACGACTTGAAACTTTGTAAAGTAGTCTTGGAGAAGTTATCCATTCAGGAGCAGAGGAAGTCCTCGGAGACGCTACTAGAGGAGTTCATGGACAGGGAAGAAGCTCCAGGTATACCAAAAGCGACAATAGAGAAATTAAATGTTGACCAGGAGATTGTCTTTGCATCTGGAAAAAATGAGAACCAATCAAATAATCAGATAGAACCGAAAACTTTAGCCCTTTCTGTAGAGGAGACTTTAAGAGTGCCTGGGAATCGAGAAGTTGATGTTCAGGAGTCCATTGATACAGAAACAGAAACAGAAACTGCTTCTGATAGTTCCGAAATGACTTCTATGGTAACGGTACACCTTAGAACGTGCGTGGAAAACTTGTCTGAAGGTACAACCTGTCCGGAAACTGATCCTCTTGGATGCGAGGAAATATCCCCGGAAATGATAACTAGGTTGGAGCCTGAGAGGCCTGAACCCTTTACCGAAGACTCGGCTGAGAGTCTTGCTCTAGCTACAGGTGCTAGGGACGAAGTGAGATCGGATGGTAGTGACTCAGGATTAGGTAGTGAACTTCCTGGTGATCCTGGGCCCGCACCTGCCCCAGAGAGTGATTCCGAAACTTCGTTCCTCGACAGGATACCCGATGATATCCTTACGGATAAAGAAAAAGGTTAGACAATTATTGCTCTCGTTAAATAATATATATTACAATAAATCGATGTAATTTCAGCCACTCATGAGAATTCTCATATTTACTCTTACAGCTGTCAGTCAATTGGAACCATTTGTTCCGGAAATCGTCATCCAGGATACTCCTCCAAGAGCAATTCCCAATTTCCCGGATCCACCGAAGAGCAACCTTAAGAGAAGACTTACGGATTGCATGGAGAACGAGCCCAGTCCGGCTAAAAGATGTAACACAGATAATGCCATGAAGAAAAAGAAAAATATCCAGTTCGATGCGGTAACTGTTTATTACTTTCCAAGGGCCCAGGGTTTCACCTGTGTTCCTTCGCAGGTAAGCTCGATTGTCTCAAGCCAAATGGTTCAGCAGGATTACTGGAGAGCAGTACAAAGAACTCTTCGATTGAATACTTATCCCATTTATTTGTAGGGTGGTAGCACACTCGGAATGAGTGCAATGCACACGCACGCAGAGCGCTTTAGTCTGTCGGAACATGCGGCCGAACAGCGACGGATTCACCGTGCGAGACTCGCTCAATTGCGCTCAGAACGTGCAGCCAATTGCGTGACTGAAGCCGCTTCCAGTTCCGAAGATCCCAGCGACGACACCGACGAGGAGCCTAGCGACACTGAGGAACTCGATATAGACAGTTACTATTTCCTACAACCAGTGCCGACCTGGCAACGCAGAGCTTTACTCAGGGCAGCTGGAGTTCGTAGAATAGACGCGGTCGAGAAGGACGAGTGTCGGGATATCCGTGCCAGTAGAGAACATTGCGGATGTGGCTGTAAGGGCTACTGCGACCCTGAGAGTTGTCCTTGCAGTAGGGCTAACGTCAAGTGTCAGGTAGGTCGCGACTCTCCTGAATGTCACGAAGGACTCAATTTATATGAATTTCAACCGTTTTATTCGCAGGTCGATCGAGCTGGTTTCCCTTGCGGTTGCTCTCGGGATGGATGCGCCAACAGTTCAGGACGCATCGAGTTTAATCCGGTTCGCGTGAGAACACACTTTATTCATACACTTATGAGACTAGAGTTGGAGAAGAAGCATCGCGAGGAAGAGAACGAGCAGGATGCCGATAATCATTCGATGAGAGGTCCTCTACGAGAATTAGGATCTGTCATGAATAACGAATCGTGCATCAATGCTGGAAGCAATGGATTCATGACGCTCCACTACGAAAATTCAGATGGTACGAATTCAACTTGTCAACCGGAAATACCTGGTGCTCGAGAAGATAGTCTTGACTTGTATGCCATAAGGGACGATTGTTATCCCAGTGAGGATACAGTTGACGGCACGCAAAATCCTCAGAGAAAACTGCATCCTGAATTCAGTCAGACCTTTCAAACCTTCCCGGGACAAGTGAATCCTGTCGTGGCGTTTCAACAGGGAAGTTATCAGGATTATCAGACCTATCAACCTTTACCCTCGACGTCTCGGGCTCACTTCCAGCCTCAATTTCAACCTGTCCCTGGAAACTCAGGATTCTCTCCCTACGGAGCCTACAGTCAGGATGCCAGTTCCATCCAAGGTGGTTGTCCGGCTCACGCAGGACCTCATGGTACAGGGTACGAGACCTCCTTTAGCCAGGAGGATGGTACAGCCTCTCAGTACACGAATTTGAACTCCGTTCAACCTATGAATACCATGGTCCAACAGATGGGAAAATTGGAACCCTTCTCTGAACTTTTAGCAGGAAGATATTCCTACTACGGTGAAATGGAGCCACAGAATCACGCGAGTTACCATGGGAACGCGGCGAAGGTCGAACAAGAAAAGAGTCAGACGAACGAACAGCAGTCGGAGAACACGGAGGACTGTGACGAAAACTTTGGAGAAATTATCAAGAAGTCAATGGTAGAGACTGTATCCGCTTAAAGAAGTGAACCATTAGGGATAGAACTCAAAACTTTTTCAAACTTGTCACAGACGTTGGACTGGATGCCGCTGATTTCACGTACCAAGCGAAAGACGTACCTGAGGACGAATTTCTGATTCTTAATTTTGCTCCCAGGCTCTCAGAGCAAATGGCGCCTGAACGTGGATGCAATGGTTCAGTGAATATTGGCGTCCCTCGGGGTTGATATGGACATTTACGTGGATGGAACGCCGAAATATAACATAACCAGAAGAGAACAAAGCCGATCGACGGGGGAGAATTTAAGGCGGTTGTGACCAAGAAACAACATGGGATCAGCTTAGAATGCAGTTTACACTACACCTAATTTTAATACTTAAGCATAGAATCGCGAGTCACGTGTTCTTAGACGAAGCTTCGCGTTCGAACGGATGTCGCGGACACAGGTCGCGATTACGTTAATCAGATTAGGTTGGTAACATTTGGGAAATAGCCAAACAATTACGCGAATAAAACCGAGATACCCCAATGATAAATCCTTTATAAGAAAATGATAATTTCGCTGGGACACGATCCTCGAAAGTTCATGAGAGTTCGTACTGTTTTATTAATATTTCGCATAGGCACTTAGAAAAGGCGCTTTACTTTGGATCCCCTCCAGGTTCAGTTAAATCAGTGTTACGGGACTTTTTTCCAGGTGTGGACTCTGGCAGGGAGATCGAGCCAACGGTATTTTCGAGCGAAAGCAGGTTATCGACACGAGCAGGATCTTCGTTTCTTTTTCTTCCAAAGCTACAATCTTTTCACGAGGAAATCTACACGTGTGGTTCGTGGAAGTGTGCGTGCGTGCGTGCGTGCAACAGGAATCAAATATTTTTCAATTTCTTTTTCTACATTTACTCAAATCTCATTGTGCGCAGCAGAAGAGCCCTCTGGAAATTGCAAAAGTACCGGATGCATTCCTTGGTGCACTTTTAACATAGAATTTCATAGAGCATTTTCGAAAGGTTTCGAAACTGTAGCGATTGTTGAATCAATGGGTGAAGCGTGGAGGCAATTTTTTATGAAGAAAAAAAAAAAAGTGCTATCGAGTGGTGGCTGCCTTTTATCGTTCTCAAAAGTATCCTTTCAGGACGAGTTCGTACACAGAGAATTTTGAGACAAACCTTTTAGAATCCCAGGGCGTTGATCGCATACATCCACGATTTAACGAGACGTTATAAATAAGGAAAAATAATTATATGACGATAGTATTAAATTTATACATATTTACCGCGGACGCGTCAGATCCCGAGCAGCAGGTCTGAAAACCAGCCACTTTCTCAACCAGCTGGTGTCGTTTTCACTTATTGGTTAAGTGGCCAGTCAGAGTGTGGCTCTACGCCATCATTGTAAAAAAAAAGCTGCGAATCAACTAATACATAATTTTTGAAATATTAAAAGTATCGACCGCCGGAGATACTTATAAATAAAAAAAAAATAAAAAATCAACGATATGTTGTCAGGGACGTGACACCTCCGTAACAATATAAATATATATATATATATATACACATATAAATTACATAATGTAAGTAACTTTTAGAGTATTTGAGTAAAAAAAGGTATACATAGTTGATAGCGTTTTATTAAATGTTGTGAAAAGTCTCTTGTCTCTGTGCTGTGTTGTCATATGTCTGTCTAACTTCTAACCAATTTCATTTAATTGTCAATTCCCTTTCTCACTTGTTTCAAGGAGATAAGTAAAAGAACTCCCAACGTTCCTCCAATTCCTGGCTGCTGAAAAATATGTCGTAACCACAATACATCTCTTGGGCCGTCGATTGGACGAATCATCAGGATTTTCATGTTCCTGATTAGTAAAGATTCCTGTCATATTAATTCTTTAGACTAAAAATGCACAAATACGAAAACAACAAAAGAGCGAGTAGAAAGTGAGAAATTCAAAGTTTTGAAGTAGCTACGCCAATGCGAAGGATGGAAACAACAGCATACGGAGAATGGCCGACCCACAAAGCATAACGTCGAGGCGTCCCGGCGCCTTCCGGAGGAGTCATATGCCAAGTAATTCCAGATGGCGACAGGTGCATAAACGCAACTACAGCGCCAACGCAGAAGTAGCGAGAAGACAACGGTCTCAGAATAATAGTAAGGATATCAAGGAGATCATTTTGACGTCTCGCATGATGACAGAAGAAGAGGCACTGTATAGGCCCATTGGGTATCAGAGAGAATTGACATATTGGGCCCAACTAGGATCGAGTCGTCGTAGTAGTAGAAACAGCAGCAAGAGGCTGAGGCTCACGCAACGGGCATGCAAATACAAATTACAGTGTGATACTTGGTCAGGATGGCGACGAGGAGGACTCGAGATAAGAGGGAAGCATCAGTATTCGTTGGAGGCACCAGGCCACAAGCACAGGCACTAGCACACCGCAGCGAAGCCTCGGCATCAGGAAAACCGAGTGGGGACTCGAAGGAAGGGAATGGCTGTTCCGTCTCGCAGGCCGAAGCCGAATGCGGTTGAGTACTGGAAGTGTGCCTGTGGCCGTCAGAGTATACGGAGCTCAAACATTCCACTGTCGTGTGTCTTTGGCGTGTCTCTCTTCCTGACTCGCCTGAGGAATATTTGTAAAGCGATTAGCAGCCAGCCTCCCGGGGGCAAGGAGGCAGACTCTTAATTTCGGAGTCTGGACTGGTTCTTCGTTTCTGTTATTTCTAGTGATCTTTGAAGAAGCCTGTAGTCAAGGCAGGATGGCCTGAAAGGATCGCTACTCGGCATTCAGCCAGTGTCGTTGACGTATCGTGTTGTGTCAGTGTCCCCTCGGCGCGTGGTGTTTTCCCTCTTGGTGTATGTGATGCTCGGTGACAGGTGGTTGGCTCCTGGTGCCGCCTATTTCATCCTTTGGGATTATCGTGGAACGGCAGCGACATCGGTCCTAGGATGGATGGCAGAATGAGGAACTTTTGCTGCCGGAAGTGCCCGAAAAAGGAGGAGCTACGGGTTCAGCGGCGCGACTTCCTTCGCGCACTTGTGCTATGAGCGCTGACAATGGCGACGATTCCCTGGTAATGTTGAAGTATAACAAAATCACTCTGCTCTTCTCTATAGATTCGTTCATTCACTTTAGAGTGTCAATCCGTTATGTGTAACGAGTAACAGCTGCTGTCGCCTACTGAATTGTCAATGAACGTCGATTCAGCCTGCAGCGCCAGATTTTACTCTATCGAATCAACATAGTAATAGGGACCTTTGTATTCAGTTCACCAGTTGATCTCGCAAACGGCTCACATCGCAGGAGCAATTCTCAATGCGATATAATGGAATGAGAAGAATTCTTGAGACCGGAAGAAACGAGAGATTCGATAGAAACCGAAAGTAACCTCGCGGTGTGCCGGTTGGCGAATGTCCACTTCCGGTAAGGCTTCGCGATCATTAAACCTGATAAATCTCCCGTTCTTCGTCCCCTGGATGCTTTGATACTTGGGCACGCTGCACGTCGCACACAAAGTACACTCCCTTTCACCGGAAGACGTCTCCTTTTCTACACCTCGAATTTACTCTGAAGAACGTTCAAGAGCTACGTGGCTCCAGCATTCGACCATACAGCCCTGATCGAAGTCTCGAAAGTTACTCCAACGCTTCTGCCCGCATCAATATATCTTCGAAAACAGTTAAAAGCACTTTTTGAAAAATCAATTAATATTTTGCAGCTATGTAAACATCTCAGAAGATCCCGATGCTCGATTTTACGTAACGGAGACCCCACGACATGATTCACCGCAATTTAATTGAATTAAGCGTAATGAGAGTAACTGTTTGTAAATTGTAAATATTAATCAAAGATTATAAATCTTTGCTAAAACGGGAACGTTCGGCTAATCACGTGCTGCTCGTAATACCAAGAACGAGGGATGGAAGAGAGAAGTATCGAGTTGGAACTTTTATGGCAATGCAAAGTAATACATGTCGAGTGTCGGAAGGTGTGCGTCGTGGAATGTCGAAAGGAGACAAGGCTCATCGTCGTGGGACGTCGAGACGTTCCATACTAGATAGAATCCAACGGGTAGGCCGTTTTGTCGATCCGTTACTGTTACTTCTCTAGCCTCTTGTTTTTCTCTAGCATCGTGCTTCGCCATGCTGAACTCTGACGTTTCGAGTGAAGCGCACGAGTAGAACAGGGCGGATCGTTCTCTATTATGTCTTCTCTTTTCCGCTTCATTCACTATTGGTCAGCGCACATGCACTGCTATTATCAGCCGAAGTACAGAGAGCGTTTCAATCGATAGAGATTTTTTAATCAGCTGCCATGCCCAATTCTACGCTTCTCTGTTACTCGCTAATGCTAACAGTCAGGATAGGATTTATCGGATCTTCCCACAGAAACGAACGACGGCAAATAGTATCCAGGAAGATTGAAACTGAGAGAAGGTGGTTCCATGCTGTGCCTGGGACCAGCATAGAAATTCGTTTTTCTCACGTAGACTGTGGGAAGATTTATCTTTGCTACGATTCTCATAGAAAGCCTGACTTTTCCACGCGTTTCCTGCTACGACAAAATTATCGCGCAGACGTTGTGCACCTTGCAAAAATATTTTCGATGGTCGCGGGCGTTCGACGAATAAATAAGATGTCACTTCTAACTTTAGACGACCCTCGAGTCACGTATTAGAAGCACTTAAGCCACTTAGTGCTTTCCAAATGAGCTACGTATGGAGACCGAGTTTACTAGATGATCAACGATCATCGTTCATTGCTGTTGGAACTTTTGTCCTTCCATAAACTGGGCTTTCGTGTGCAGCCCGATCAGGAGCCAAGAATTCAAAACTTCCATAGTGCCCATAATTTTAGGGCTATTAATTCGAACGGTAGCCGTTCCACGAAACGGTTCGTGACGTGGTCGACACGTACGAAAACAAACTCTGCTCAAGGAAGAAGGCGACTTTATCATATTGAAAACATTGTGTTAAAATGCAATTTTACGAGAACGTTAACGATAATTATGAGTTTACATTGTAAAGCACGTGCATCTCATCAACTCTTTTTCTCTTTGTGCAGCCACTATACTTACTTGTTGTCTTCGGGAAGCATGACTTTTGCTTCGAAGGAATAATTAAGCAGCGTCGTTATCCGTTAAAGTAACACGTCATTTGCGATTACCTGATAAGCGACTAATGTAAATGTGAAAAAAATGTCGAAATTCGACGTGGACAACACATTCATCATATCATTTTTTGAAAGACGCGCGTGGGACATATGTAGGGACACGCGTAACGTGACTCACCCGATGGTCCCACGTAAAATACGCGGTATCGCTCTCGAGTCTCAAGGACTTCCATAATGCGTAAGGCAGTCGAATTCATGAGAACGTTTTACCACCCTTAGTATCCCGCCATTTTCTAGACGAGTACATTTATTAACGAGCAAATAGAACGAGATTCAATGAAACTTTATAATCTCTACAGCCACGATGCATTTATCTTCATTTTGTTAGAATTACAAAGAAAGAAAGAATGACGTTTCCGTAATTTTTAACAATGATGGTTTTCCAAGTGCGTGATATCCGGTAATTCCAGGTCCACGTCATCGGGAAATGCAAAACTGTCGAGAAGTGCTGACTGTCAATCATACAGACTGATAGTGAGTTCTTGCATGAAAGTGGAGAAAGGCTTTCACTCTGCGCAGCTGCCATCTTGTCCAACGATGCACGCTGTAATATCACAATGGCTTAATTTCCATTGGCACGCGTGTCCTCGTTGACTCCTGACGGAAATCCGCGTGGCATTTCAAATAAAAAGTCACTGCTCTTAATGAGGCTAACAACGTATCCCGGAACGGAAGGGTTAAGGTCAGATACTGATATTTGCGTATGGACGTGCGGTAGTCGAATTAAAAGCAAAAATGTTTGGCACACGCAAAGGAAGTAAATGTACGTTTAACTTGGACTTTTATAGCGACTTCTTGTTCGTAGCCTCCAAGATTTATTAGAATGACGAATTACTTCTGGAAGAGACTGCATGTCCTTAACATGCGTGCACGTTCGTACGTAGGCGTATGCGAACAATCTGCGTAAACAAGCCAGAGGCACGTACACATGTACACTCATAAAGTATACAATCGTTAAAATGTGTACGCGCAGCCAACAAACTGGACCAGAGAGTAAACGGCCTTTGAGAAAAGCAACGCAATCTGGAACGTAATTATGTGGCAGGATTACGGTGCCTTAATGACGATTAATTGAATTTTAGTCGTGCATAAGCAGTGTAAAAGTCAGGGAAAAAGTGCTGAGGTAGAAAAACATGGAGTGGCCTGAAGTTGTTTATTTTTTTTAGTGAAAACATTCTTTATTAATTTTTTACCTTGCTTTAACCCTTTGAGATTCATAGCCGCGGTCGTAGCAGTGCGCTCCGGTGTAATCCAACTGAATGTCGCTTGCCGTAGCAACCCTTAAGTCTGGTTGGCTTAGGGAGTAAGGGTGACGTAAAATCGATAGCATTCACGGGCGGAGAAAAACATTTCGAAAGCCTCTGAGGCTCGGGAAAAAAATCTCTCCTACCTAGGACACAAAGCCTTAGGAGGCTGCTGCAAGTTCAGCGCGAATATAACAGATCGAACCAAACAGAAGCATGGAGACAGAAAAGAAGATACAAAAATATGCCTCTCTATATAAATAATAGTAATTATGGTGAATATACGTGTGTTCCGTTGATGTGATACATTTTGGCGTAAACGTTTGTATTAATCAATATAATCAATAGAACGTACGCCAGTTAGAATTTTCCACGGATTTGGATCGAACTAATTCGATTGACGCTGCGCGCGCGTAATCTTCGATTATCGATGGTCGGTACAAGTAGAGACGTCACTGTGAACTATGACGTCGTCCGTGTCGACAACGCTCGAGGCGACGTCACGAACGTCAGAGAGCAGTGTCGTGTCTGGTTGCGTCAGAAGCATGAAGCAGTGTAAACGATAACGAGTAAAGTAGAAGGTGAGCTTCTCGTGGCGTCTCTTCCGATAGTTCACGTGGTTAGTGACACGTGCCAAAGTGAATTTTGCAGTGGTAATCAAGTGGCATCGGTGCAGGAACCTGTAGAACTTGTCATCTACATATTTATTTGAAATCCTAGGGTAGATCCTCACCCTGTCTGTTCCTGTTAGAGTGTACGGTATGGTTAGGGTCCGTAGGAAGAGTGTATAGGGAGCAACCCTTAGCGTTTGTAGGGCTAACCTCGACCTTGCCTGCTCATGTACCGTGGACCCTTTTAGGCCTTCACTGATGGAGGTGTTCGACCTAGACGCATACGTAGGGGATGTTCTGGGCTGAATTGATGACTCAGAACATTTTATGGGGGAGTGTAATTTCAGCGTCCTGTGGCTACAGACCTAGAGGTGGTCAAACGAGCTTTAGCTGGGATAGCCACCCTCAAAAGTATTTTCAAACTCGTAGCACGTAAACTGCTATCTATTTTTCAGCGTAGGGAGTCCATCATCTGACTTTTAGTGGCTTGTTTAAATACGTAATAACGTGAATCTTCTGTTTATTATTATTCCGTGTTCATGATTATTGATTATCTGTGTAAGACCTGATACATGATAACTTATTCTATATTTTCTGGGTTCAATAAATATCAGAAAGCGTGACGGCCGGGGTGATGGGGGGAGGGAAACATTTTCAAGGAGGCAGCTATAAAGTGGAACCATTAAAGAGCCAATAAAAGTTCATTAGTGCGATAATACTTTGAGTACAAAATTGTCCGAACTGAGCGCAGACGGCATATTCAGGTAAGTCCAGGGCTTTGCGCAGATTATTCCTAGTCTACCTAATGGGTTCTTTCCATTGGCAATACATTCCTAACCAGGTGTTGTAACGTGGTAGTACTTCACGTTACTACTGTGGAAAAAGGAAAGAATGGAATGATGTCTAGTCACGTTTTGCACATAGTTGAATACGGAACCGCGTGAGCTCGCCAGTTCTTTCACCGTTTGTAGAATTTACCGACGGACAACTTGCGGCAGGACGCAGGAGACACGATGGTAATGTCGATCCAAGCGCTTATCAGAGAAGCCCACACACGCTCGCAGGGAGACATACGTAGCATATAAAAAGGACCTACACAGTAACGACAGAGTAGCTAGAGTGTGGTCAGTTATACTTCGACTGTGTAGCCGGCGTCGTTCGAACCGCGTGGCCCTCCGGGTAGCTGAGCGTCAGTCGCTCTTGAGACGTCGCGGCGGAAGCTTCTGCGAGTAGCAGCAGATTTTTCATGTCTGGAGGTTAATGGCCAAAGTTTCTGCTAGTGCGCGGGAAATCGTTGAGAAAATATTCAGTGCTTCTGTACAATGAAATCTTAGTTCGTGCATTGCAAGTGAATGAATCTGGCGGGTGGGTGGCGGGTTAGTTTACGCGGCAACCCTTTGATAATCTGTATCTAAAATTCTTTCATTCTCTAGAGAATAATACTATTATGGATGATACTACTTATAGAACAGTCCTGTTGCTATTTCACTCTCACTTTCCAAAGCTTCTATCTCCTCTCGCTTCTCTATGAGCTGTCGAGTTCTTCACTAGCAAGATTTCAGATTTTGTTATCCTCATACGCCCATTTGTATCTGACATAAGATTCTAAGAACACCTTGAGAAATTGCAATGAGACTTACAGAGACACAAACAGCGTTGAAGTAACAGTTGCATACGTGCACCACGTGTGCTTGCATATTCTAAATGTACAAACGAGTGACTAACCAGGACGCATATTAGCACGAAGCCTTCTGCGCCACTCATTTTCATTATGCACAGTTCAGCAGTTCGGTGTGTCAGTTTCTTTTCTTTGTATTTCGTCCCAGACTGTGATCCATGATCGACCCTTAACTCTATTACGCTGGCTCATGCTCGTTCGGAAAAAGTATCGATAATAAGATGGTCCAGTCTGTTTTGAATTTTTAAGGACGCTTCTAAAACCGGTCTTATCGTATTCAAATGCGAATACTGCTCGCACCAAACGAGCTATCTTCTGAATTCTTCAACACTATAAAATAAAGATTCTTCTTTGAACAGATTCGTGAATTGCTGCGATATACCAGTAAGAATGCCTTGAAATTTTGCTATCGGAATTCTGGCAGATAAACAGGCTTTCATGGTAGTTGATGCATCAAAGGAGATTTTTTTCGCTGCCGTAATTCATACAGGTTGGGTAGCAGCTATTTTTAAATGTATCTCGAAAGTCTGAACGAATCACTCAGCTGCTGGATGCGGGATGATCAAGATTGGTGGGAATCTCCAGTTTCCTCTTTGCCCATTTTTATCACACATCTTACACCTCTTTCGTCTCCCGTAGCAATGGGTGACGTGTATCCAGCGAGCGCACGCAATCGGAATGTGTTATGCAAGATAGTATTGTCCATAAAAAAAATACGCCTCGCTCACAGGAAGTACGACACAGTTTGCCGTGGAATAGGATTCTATGTTCTTTTTTGTCTTTTTTCCCCGCTTTGTTTCACGGCCCATTTGATTGGGGCTGGTTCGATATTTCGCAGAACATGGCAACTTCGAATGGAAAACAAGAATTGGCAGGAGCATCTAATTATAGCGATTGCCCAATATTTAGCAGTACAGCCCATAAACAATTCTTCATTCTGAATATGGGAATGGTGATTACGCATTTTCACTAAAGTCAACCAGGTACTGGCATTTGAATAAACAGGGTAGATACGGGAGATACAGAGAGAACAGAGAAGTGCTGTCTCAAGCAAACAGAAAAATTCCAGGTAGTAAAATATTTGGGTTTCGTGGAAAGCGGGGTCAAAATATCCGATAGCTATTCAACCACGTGGAATATCCTACCAATTCTCATCCAATATGCTCGCCTCGATCGATCATATACCATTTCCCATAGCCTTGGACATTTTTCATTCTCTTTTTTTTGCTTCTTCTCTAGCAATTTCCCAAGGTGCTGCAATCATTTGTAGCAATATATTTTACGTCGGCCAGGCGCGCGTACCCACTCTTGACTTTTGACTCTTTTTTTATTTTCCACCTCCCATCTTGCCTCCTTTCCTTCATTTCAGTCAAGAAGAAGAGAAACAAGCGTCCATGCACTCGAAGCAGTCGGCTGGAATTTCTCTAACTGGTTTGCCGCCTTCTCGTTCTTTACTGACCTTTCCACGTCGAATGGCAACCTTTTAAATACCGATCGATTGCTCCCGCTCTTTCGCATCCTTCTCAGCCTTTTCAGTGAAGCCTCCTACTGTCTGAAGACGTGCCACTTTGCCCTTTTCTAGAGCCATTCACGCAGAAGAGCTGGATGCGTCGATTTCTGCTTCGTCTTTCCACTTGTCTTTGCTGTTAAGCCGATGACACACGGCAGTCGCGTGGCTCAGGGTCCTGAGACATCACGCTCCGCCACTGTCAAACGTTTATTGTATTAAATTCTAAGGAGGAAACGACAATTCTCATTGCCGTGGATTCAGTTTCCTCCGAAAATTATGCCTCGCTCGCCACCTCTTTCCTTTATCCAAATATTCCTGAATAAAGTGGAACAATAATTGGTGCGGTACGTTCTACTCCCGAAACAACGATGATTCAGTCCCCACAGGAAGAAAGAGTTTCCGTTTTACGTGAATAATTAAAGAGCATTCTTTAAAGAGAACCAGTTGTATTGTATCTTGGGCAATTTTCAGTTTGCCAGAAGAAAAAATATAAGCCATAATAAGACGGAGAAGATACGCGAGTGTCAGTTTATGAGATTCAAATTAAAGGACGCAAGTGAACAGACGGCAAGCGAATCCAACTTCTACTAAGAATCATTAATTCGTGGATGCTGTGGCCCGTGTTGGGGGATGATGGGCTGAGTCCCACGTCGCCTCCAAGGGCGGCACCCCTCAAGGGGGTCAACAAACTGGGTCCTTTACTTCTGTGCGCCCCTTGCAAGCCGAGCCACAGGAAAAACCAGAATTCCACCCAGTGGTACGTGCAGCAGGTAAAGAACCACGAGATTCCATACCCAGAGGGTTTCTTACTCGGTTGGCTTTGTCCCTTTCGTCTCTGTCTGCCAAGTGTTTGCTTCGTGTGCGTACATCTTGAATTTCCTACTACCACCGTCTCCGTCTGCTTATGAATCCCTCTCGCCAACCCTTACTATTTCTGTCGTAGTCCCTTTTTCAAAAGTCCCCTGTATATTAATAGCGACGAATTCCAAGCCGTAAGAGAATTCGCATCGTGTGAAACTCTCCCCCTGTCCTCTCGCTCTCTCACTCTCTCACGAGTGTGTTTACGTTCTTCCCCAACTGTAGTCGAGACTTTCTCGAGTCAGCAACCTGACTTGAAACTCCAGTAAATCCCGAATTATATCGCTCGGAGTGTGTCTAGCAGACTGTGCAAACCAAATCCTCTATTACACACGTATCTTTGAATTGACAATTTGTATCGATACGACAAACGCCACTTTGAACACCGTTTGTCATTCTTTGAACGATCCACCACTCCACGACCTCCAAATCCAAAGATCCAGTGCACTGCACGCGGCACGTAACGTCTAGAGCACGGTACCTCCTATTTTGATAAGTAACACAATTTTTACTGGATGAGGATACAAAGTTGAGTGTGTCCTGTGTGTGTATATGGTTATATATATGTATTTTGTATTTTTCCGTAATAAATGGGTTTTCCGGTTGCATGTCTCTTATCCGCACGCGCCGACTTTATCGATCAATCCACAGACGAAACGTAATTCTACGACGCTGCGATACAGTAACACTTCGTTCAACGAATCCTCCAGAGAACTATGTTACTTTGATTTCTGATAACGAAGTTTCCCACTATGAAATAATTTTGTGGTACGCATCTACTTCGTTAACTCGAGGTATTACTGTACCATGAAATTTTCTTCGCGTACATAATTATTTTCCTGTGAACTAGGCAAAATGGACTTTGTCCTGAAAAAATGTTATATCGATCGAAGAGAAGGATATAACATAACAAGTATGATTCATAACCTTATGTTTCTCTCTTTTTATTTAAACTCCATCTCGTTTATCTCTACGTTTGACGGCTTACTCACGTAATCTCTTTTCACGAGATTTGCGATCCGCAGCTACTTCGGTAACCAGCCGAGTCATGGCGGAGGGCCGTGTAATTATGCGTGCACGATGGAAGTATTGCCTGACCGGAAGTTACGGATCTATTCGTGCCTAATGGGATTCCGGGACTACTAACAACCATAGAACATAACACCACTAAAATCAAGCAGACAGAGCCTTTGTCTAGAGAAGCAATGGAAATTCAGTCCAGGGATTTCTTGAAGTTAATCTCCGTTGTGAGTGCCGACGATCTTTAGAGTCTGAAACATTGTCAGTGTCTACATGAATCCGAAATTCATAGTGATTTACCATAAGTAATTTTTTATCATTCGCCCTTTGAACTTCCGGTAACACTTGTATACTTTCTACTTAGATAGAGTATGTGTCGGTACACGCGACCTTTGTACCGCTGCTTTTTGTGCAGTAAAAATGACGCAGGTCGCCGACATCGCTCGAATTGTTATTCAGAATTCCCGAATAACGTGGCTAGCGTCGGTGACGTTCTTGCGCTACCCATCGATCGTTCGGCCTGCTAATCCCATATCGTTCTCTCGTTCTTTTTATAGGTTAATATGAAATTGTAACGAGGCTCAGGGCCATTGAACCGCCTTGACGTGTCGTAGCCATTTTGCCTAGAATACAGCGCCGAGGGACTCAAGGTCCGCCATATTAGTTAATTCGTAAGCCGACTCATTACGGATTCACTTTTATTCCGTGTCATGTTCGAACTTATCTATTTGTGTCACGCGTCGATTACCTCGATAATTTCGCAAGATTGCCAGATGTTGTCTCAATTATACATATTCTTGAAAAGATTGTGAAACTGTTAAAAATACAAATATTCTCGTCGGTATCTTCCCATTGTCGAAGAAGAAGGGAAGTATGGTCGCGCTTGGTTTCTCTCACAAACCGTTTAATTGCCGGATAGTCCGACAACTGTTATCCTGTCTCGAGAAAACATATTTTTTAAATATTTTGCATTGCAATCACTTTGTCCTGAAAAACTAGGGAATGGGCCGAGGTTCTTACCTGTGGTGAAAAGGACATAGTTAACGACACGTAAAATTAAAGTTTTTGCTTCTACGTCATAGAAGTTGTCCATTGCTCATAAAAAGAACTGCCTACGTGAGTCGTGAGAAATCGTTCCAGTTTTCAATGCGGGATTCTTGCTAGTTTCTTGGACAGCCAAGTTGCACACCTAGTCACTTCTACTGACCACAATGGGACTCTCTTGAGATAGATAATTCCATCGAAAGGATGCGTTCTACCTGCGTCGATATGTCATCGCATGTCATCGCATGTCGTCGTACTCTCTGTTCCGACTTTGAGGGAAATTCAGCAGATTATTTCGGTTCGGAATCGTTGAGTAAATTTAAAGCAGGTCATTAACTGAAAATTTCTCAAAAAGTACCAATTTCGTGAGACTCCTCGTTGATTAGAGAATCCTTGTGTTTAATTTCTGTTGTACGTGAGAATTCCGAAGTCGTGAAATCGGTAACTTGCTTTATGGATAGGTGATTAAAGTTGATTCATGTTTTTGCTCATGGTTTCAGCCCACGTGGCGTTTATGGGGCGAGGAACGCGGCGATGGCGTCATATACACGGTGTACCTCAAGAAAGTGCGCTATCACAGACCCACCAGGAGTCTCTCTGCTTCGGTAAGTAATGAACGTTATGGAGTTTATTTTTACGGTACTGCAAATATTATTGAATGCTGTCTCATCCTTAGGATTCCGATGACGAGATCTCTCACTTGGAATGGGAAACCGTCAGGGTGCGCTTCCTCAAGGCAGGAACGGTCCAGAGGCTGGTCGAGAGTCTTGCCAACGACGATGGTGAACTCGAGTCGACCTACATCAACGTCTTCCTGGCGACGTACAGAGCATTTACGACGCCTCGCGATGTCCTGGAGCTTTTGCTCACCAGGTACGACGCCCTGGATGAGAATTCCATCGCCCTGACGGGGGAGCAGCATAGGAAGACCCTGGTGCAAGCTCTTCACGTCTGGCTCGATGCGTATCCTGGTGATTGGAAGTCTCCACCGAATCATCCTCTTCTGGCCAGACTCCTGGACTTCACTCACAGACGTTTACCAGGTTCCGAATTGGAACTCAAAGCCAGACATCGGCTGCACAGGTTTCAACGAGAGGATCAAATCGGTATGACAAATGAAAATTGTTAATGCCAAGTGGAAGATCATCAGTATGAATAATACGAACCAATTGCTGATACGCTACTACTACCTACATATCGTATTACCGGATGTTTCGAGTGTCTTAACGTTGACTAATACTCTTTGTACACATACAATCAATCAATAACATAATGCTCTACACTCGATAAGCTTAATCATTGGAGTACAGCGTGGTTGAATCACTCGGTACATACGGGATACCGGTTCCATACACGGTATAGGATGCAGGGTGTAGGGTACGCGGTGCGTGATGACCGATCCAGCCTGAAGCGCGCTATCGGATTCCATCCAGTGTATCGTCTTACCATATTTTTCATAATTATTTTTGCAGACTCCTGCTTGGTTTACGACAATGGCCGGATGCAAGGCCCTGGAGATTCGATCGTGGACCACTGGCCAGGATACACCTTCCCTGAGGTGCCGCACCGACATTTTGCCGAGCAACTGACGCGAATGGATGCTGCAGTTTTCAAGAAATTGGTGGCTCATCAGTGTCTTGGCGCCGTATGGTCTCGCAGGGATCGTTCGAGAAGTCACGACGCCGCCACTGTGCTGGCCACAGTGAACCAATTCAATGCTGTTTCCTTGAGAGTGATATCCACTGTGCTCATGGAAACGAACTTGAAGGCCCAAGAACGCGCACGCATCCTCGAGACGTGGATAGACATCGCCCAGGAATTGCGTATTTTAAAAAACTTCAGCAGCCTGAAGGCTATTGTTTCGGGACTTCAGAGCAATCCTGTCTACAGGCTTGAGAAGTGCTGGCAATGCATGCCTCGGGAGAAGCACGAGGTCTTTAGGGAGCTCGAGAGGATCTTCTCCGAGGAAAACAATGCTTGGACTCAGCGTGAATTACTCATCAAGGAGGGTACTGCCAAGTTTGCGGATACGGCTGGCAGAAGCGACAGACATCTACAGAAAATATTTCAAAAACAAAATACTCACTCCGGGGTTGGTATTCTACGTCATATAGAATATACATATTAATATAATATACTGTATGTTATTATCCTGGTATCGTTTTATTACGCATCCTTATAGAATATCAGCTACGGAACCATACCGTACCTCGGTACCTTCCTAACGGATCTGACGATGATCGACACTGCCATTCCCGATACGATCGCGGAGGGTCTGATAAACTTTGACAAGAGAAGAAAGGAGTTCGAAGTCCTTGCCAGGATACGACTACTCCAAGGAGCTGCGAATGCCTACAACTTTAGTACCGATCCACTTTTTGATCGATGGTTTCACTCAGTCATTGTGTTGGATGACAGAGAAGCCTACAAGCTCAGTTGTCAAATAGAACCACCTCCTCCCGGGAGCACGCTCAACAACCGAGGAAAGAAAAAACAGGTAGGCAAGCAACAAATATTTACTACTTAAAAATCATTAAAGTATTTCCAAGAAATATCAGTTGACTTCTCTGTGCAGAGCAATCATCAGGGTCATCGTAAGAACGACTCAATAGCCTCGACCTCGAGTTCCAGCAGTTCACAGTTTTACTGCGATCTCGACTCTCTACCCAGTTCACCTCACAATTCCTTAGACAGACGAACCTCACCGTCGCAAATGTCCAGCTCGTCTTCTAGTTCCTCCCTACCTTCTCTGGATGTTTCTCTGAGTTCCGGTGGAGCCGGGAGTTCCGGTCAGCAGTCACGACTTCAGCTTCCACCATCTGGCCTAGCTAATGGTAGCACCCCGAACCTCACAGGGCCTATGAGTCCCACACATTCGCACAAGAGTTCACCGGACTTCTATATAATCAAAGTAACCATGGAAAGTGACAGCGTCGAGACGGAAGGCGTCGTGCTCTACAAATCGATCATGCTCTCGAACAACGAGAGGACGCCTCAAGTCATAAGAAATGCCATGCTGAAATTGAGCATCGAGGGCAGTCCTGATCAGTATACTTTGGCCCAGGTTTTACCGGATCGAGAGATGGTCCTGCCCAGTTCTGCGAACGTCTACTACGCCGTGAACACTGCGCATAATTTGAACTTTATACTGCGACCACGCAGAGATGTGAACGAAGGGAACGTTGACAGTCCAAAAAGTAAAACGACCAATCACAAACGGTAGTGATAGCTTTAGACTAGCAGTTGCTGCGGAGCGAGTGGTGTCCTTTTTATTTTTCACAAGGAAATATGAATGTGATCCTTCGAAGACATTTTTAAACTCTGGACACCCGTGTGATCGCTACCAAAACTTAATGAACTATCGTAAATAATCGTGATATTTATCCATATTACCATGACAACTCAGTGCAACAAAGTATTTCGAAGTAAAGCGTAATTCATAATGCTGATCATTTGATCGACTGATTGCGTAAGAATCTCAAACGGCGACAAAATGTCGATAGAAGCTCAAGCGCGCGCATGTATCAAATCCTTAGCTGCTGCCTGTTTTTCACGCGCGATGAATTAATTAATCGTATTAGATAGGACGATGTTTAATAGTTTTTTTTTTTTTTTAATGAAATTTATCTCATCTCAAGGACCAATGAACGACGAATACTTGTAATACCGTGAGTTAGAGAAAAATGAGGAAAAATGGGCAAATTGTATGTGTGTATCGTTGTGCATTTGTGCATCGCGAATGCTCCTGTGAACAGAATTTCCGGCGCCTGCGAAGATTCGCGAGAACTCTAGAGTTAATTTCTATGTAATTTTTTCTCTTTCTTTTTCTGTAAATAACTTTAGTATAAATCCGACTCTGAGAATTTGATTTTATCTCGGTTCTCTTCGCAAGGAAATCTTAATGAATATGCCATTAAACAAACTTTCAACTCCAACAATAAAGTCTAACAAATAATTTTGTAGAATTCTCTGTAACTCTGTGATATTAAAATTTCTTAGGCCTCTAGAGGAATAATCAAAGGGACGTCGAAAGTGTATAAAGGAGAGGTCAAAGGAGTAGCACTGGAAATCAATACTCAGAGTCGAATATAGCCTGTAAAGATCGAGTGGATGGGTAACGTGAGTAGAGTTCAATTAATTGTTGAATTACAGTCTAAATTATTTGATCGTTTTATCGATCAACCAATTTCATAAGAGAATGTGTCGAATGACTTATTTATGGATCTTTGATCTACGAAGAAATAACTTCGGTATAAGAAGTATTCGATCGTTAGATTAGTCTTAGGCAATTTTGTACTTACCGACGTTGGATTCCTACTTTGTCTATTGTCTCTCACTTCATGTGTATAGATCATTCTCAAGAAGACGAGTACCAAGAGTATCATCAATAAGAGTCGAAAAATGATAAAAAGAAAAGGAAAAGATCGTCAATATTTCATTTCACACATAGTCTCGCCGTCCTGATCACGTTCCTCCGTATATTCCCAAGGGAATTGCATTGGCGTTTCCTAAGCTGCATGGCGGCGAGCGATGGGTAAAACGGCCCAGGATGTCAGCGACTCTTATACCCGCTGATGAGTGGACTTCCTGTACGTCGACACTTCCGGCACGCGAACCTGTTGAGCTCTAAGAGTCAGTACCCAGTTAACTTAGCCAGTCCAGGTTACCACCCTCCCCCCCCGGTATGCTAAGCGAGGAAACGTGGGGCTGTGTGTTTAATGGTTCACAATTATGGTTTACGTTTTTCCTGGTGCATGAACGACAGGTAGTTATTGCTTAAGGGTCATTCACTGCTGCTACAGAAGTAGTCAAGAATGTGTAGCAGTTTTTCATCTCGAAAAAGAGACCTTTTTGCAACGTGTACAGCATTGTAGGAACGAATTCTTGTTTGATTTTGTGTCTATGCTCCGGGCTATTTAAGTGGAATTTAAGGAAGCCCAAAGTCGCCAATAGAGATAGGCAATAAAGAGTTCTTTAAGGGTTGGTTTGCCGAAGCCACCGAAGCCACCGAGGGCGGTTGCTGGTCGAGCGACAGCAGTAACAGCAGTAACAGCAGCAATCAGGTTCCTTCTCGATCGGACAGAGTTTGCGCGTGAGGTTCTATCGTTAGTTGTCGAAACTCCCACGAGGTCTACGGTGGCAGTCCCGAGCATAAAAGTCCGGCCAGCATATAGGGGAGGACTCGAGCCTACTCCCACCCTCGGTCGACTCGAAAGCAACCCCCAGCTAAGCTCTCAGCGCCAGTTGTGAGCTTCGGGCCGGCTAGAGGCGATGCGTGTCTCCCGTCCAGCTTCCGTGCGTTTCCGTGAGAATCGCGTTGGTGTCATCCCTTTAAATTATTTGGACGCAAAGTTATGAGAGACGTGAGTTCATTTTATTCCGGCTAGAGTTTAGTTAATCTTTTGAACCCCAGACAAGCGGCTGAAACTTAACTCGGCCACGTTTTAGCAGTTTCACAGATACACACACACACACACGTTGCGATATACACTAACACACCGTACGGAGACGTCAGGTCACCTCTACCCGTGTGTACCGATACATTCTCGTCAAGGCACACACGGACAGGACGTTATTGCGAATTAGAGAGAGGATTTTTGAGTCTAAGGCAATAACCGTGCCCACACTGGCACGTTCGTAAGGCTTCGATCGGGTCTCCTCGGTTCGTTAGGTTCGTTACATTCGTTACATTCGTTAGGTACCACAGCACTGACTGCTCTGTGTGTGTGTCACCTGTGATCCCCTTGTCCCCCAATTCCTATTCGAATTTTATCCCCTTTTTCGTTTCACGAGTCTAGCAGAAGCGATGTGCAGGGAAAATCGATCGACCGGATCGATCCTTTCGTCGGGATGGACTCGTTTAATTAATGTCCTGGAATTAATTGTACCTCTCCAAAGGCTATCGCTATTTTATTTTTAGTACTTTCGCATAGATAGCTAAATCCGCTCAGCGTTGTTTCTCTTTGACGAATCAGTGGCTTTCTAGTCGCGAACCGGTCGCAGAGTCGGCAGCTTCCATCTTCTCTGTCATATGAGCTTCCTTCTTCAAAAATACATGTGGTCCGTATAGTAAAATCTTGATGCTTTATTATTAGCCGCTGTCGGTTACTCGAGACGGCTCGATAGAAAACTTCCGTCGGCAATATCGTGCTGTCGTCGCCGTCGCCGTCGCCGTCGCCGTC
>JARPRG010000270.1:1718228-1733495 GCA_031001745.1 Hartigia nigra
AAAACAAAACAAAACCCTTTGCTCTATAGAGTTAGCGATAGTGAATAGAGCGTGTGTACGTGTTTTACTTAGATGTCTTGCACATGAACTTTTTCTTTTCATTATTCTTATTAACTAAAGCACGATACTAGATGTCTTGGCATGCACGAATCACTAAACTCACATGATTTCAAATCGTAAGAAATTACAGAATTCGATTGTGTTTAATAAAACAAGAAAAAAAAAGAAAAAAAAAAGAGTACATAGACGTCTCGAAGGAGCGATCGATAAATGAAAAAGATCTTTCGAGTAGACTACAAGAGTGATTACTGATCAGAATGATAATGGGACGACATACCGTGGGAACTCGATGAGATCCTTTTTCAAAGTACTTAAGTTGCTAATTCTTATCGCGACACCTACGAGACGTCAGGCATGATTTAGATATTGAATGAGATGCCAAGAGAAATTCCGAGAAACTCTTCAAAGTGAATCCAGTAAAAGCAAGCATTGTCTTTCGAAAGACGCGCAAGACGCGAAGCGCTGGCATTTTCCCAACGCCACGGTTTGCTGTACTTTCACCTTTTCTTGTTTTCTTATTTTCTTCATTTTCTGAGGACGGCACCTCAACGAGATCTCGCGATAATCGACGCCGCGAGTCGAAGGGACGCCTGGCGCTCGACGATCGACGATCGACGATCTGTCATGATACTCACGATGCACGATCGATCGTAGAATCGTCGATGTTCGCGTAGCTAAAAGAAACCGCGCGCTACGAGTCCTTCTTCTTCTTCTTCTTGATCTTCTGACTATAAAGATTTTTTAACGCGAACACCACCACTCTCTCCGAGCACCACCACACCCAACCACTTAACCAGCCTATCTGCAAGCATGACTTATAATACATTTTATACTCTAAAATATTCACGCAGTGTCTTTTCCTAATGGCGCATACACTCGCAGCACAAAGTACGGGACCCGATAACGGTTTCTTAGAAATCTGCATGAGTCCGAGCATCTACGAAATCAAAGAGGGCGTAATGGTGGCAGTCCTAGATTAATTGACCCGTGCTTGTGGAAGCATGTATAGCCAGCAGAGAAGAGCACTCTCTTCACATTATAATAATACAACTGTATGTACGTATGAACTAGCGTGAGCCTTTAGAGATTATCATTTTATCGTGTGCGTGTGCCGTGCGTTAATTCGCGAAACGTCCGTGACAGCGGTAATATTTCCTAGTGCGGCTTGCTTGACCTCCTCCGAATCAAAGATGACGGAACGAAAGAAATAAAAAGTATCTGGCCGTAGGTTTCGTCAGCGGCCATTTTTGATCGGCCATCATAATCGAGGGGCAATCACATGGGCCGAGCGCGTTGTAATAATCGATGATCATACCTGGTCAAGGATAACGAGGTTTCACGTGTCCCGTAGATGAGGTGTATTGTCGGCGCGGGTGAAGTATTGTCGCTGATTCTGGACGTCAAAATAAATGATCAGGCTGGGAATCCTGGGAGAATCAAATTATAATCGTTTCAGGAACTCGCGCACAAGCTGTCACGAAGCTTTGACATGCAGGAGGCACAACTTTTGGAAGAGGTTGGTTCCGGAAGTGGAACAGCCGGAATTGGTGGCTCGGGTGGGCCACCCCGGAGACACCACAGTGCTCAGCGATTAACCAGGAGCGAGATGTCTGAGAGAAGAGAGGAAGATGGTGCCCTGGTAGTTCCTGATCATCAGGGCAACTTGAGGATCACTGTCAAGAAGACCAAGTCAATTTTGGGTATCGCTATTGAGGGTGGTGCTAACACGAAGCATCCCCTGCCCAGGATCATCAATATTCATGTGAGTACTGGTTCTCTGAGATCAGCAGGTACACTTGTCCCTGGACTTTGGTTAATTGGATCTGGGCCCAAGAGGTGAGCACTTCTTTAGACCCTACCTAAAAGGCCAGAGACGTTTGCCCAGGGCGACATCGTTTCCGATCCTCGAGGAGTTACTTTCGCGCGATCCACATCACTCGAGGAACCGGTTTCGATTCGATCTTAAAACGGTTTTCTTTCTTTTTTCTTCTCTTAAACTCTCCGAGTCAAACCAGTCAAAAGCTCGAGCGATCAACGGGTTCTGTTGCGGATTTCTGTTCCGGTGACATGACCCATGTCCCTATTCAGAGTACCTTGACCTTTGGGATCACGAATGTTGAGATGTAACCGAATAGAGCTAGGAGTCGTATCGTAACGGGAATGAAAATACTGTTTCAGGACAACGGAGCAGCTTACGAAGCCGGCGGACTCGAGGTTGGTCAGCTAATCTTGGAGGTCGACGGTCACAAGGTGGAGGGTAAGGCTCACTGGTAGCTTAGAATATCGACAAGTAAGAAAAGCAACGACCCAGCGATTAATCGAGCTCAAAACTTGCAGGACTTCATCATCAGGAAGTGGCCAGACTGATAGCCGAATCATTCGCACGTCGGGATCGTAACGAGATCGAGTTCCTGGTCGTGGAGGCGAAGAAGAGCAACCTGGAGCCCAAACCTACGGCGTTGATTTTCCTGGAGGCGTAGCAGGAATCTCCCACCTCCGAGCCGGAAGTATCCTAGCTCCGAATCACGAAGCCAATTCGAGAGTAATTCCTTAAAATACAGGAAGAAGGATAATGCAAGAAAAAGAAGAAGAAGAAGTATTAAAAATGCTTAAAGAATTACTCTCTGGCTTCTGGATTCGACCGAATCATCATCAGAGTTTACTGATCCAACTGGCCCAGGTGGTGGGAAGGTTAACCAACTTGTGTCGACTAATTCGACTCAACGTAGTAGCTAATCGCTGACTAGAGAATACGTGTTTTCAATCGTATACCAGCGAGCTCAGCAGCGAACAAAGTGGGAATGACGGAATGATGCTACAGAAACAGAGGAATAAACAAACGATCAACTACGCCAAGAAGGAGAGAGAAAGAGAAGAAGGAGTAGAAGTGGTTTAAGTGGAATTGGCCAAGAACAATGGCTTAAGACGTTGATGGCTGGTTCACCTCAGTATTAGACATGTTCACGAGAAGCGTGCACTGTGCCAAAGTAATTACGAACGTTTCACGTGAATATACATACGTATATATATATATATATACAAACAAAATACTATATATATTATAGGTCCTCGTGCGTTACGTTTAACGAACGAGTCTGTTAATGCGAAAGATGGGCGAGTGACGGCTACGAGAATCACGATGAAACTCACTGTTGACTAATGTGTTACAATGACGCCGAAGGATTAGGATCCTTGCTCCGTTCCAAGCAGCCATTTTTTTTCTTTTTTTTTCGCGATCGATCGATCGAGTGATCTTTGAATGATTTTTTTTGCTTCTGAGATCCATCGTCTTGTCGTAAGAAACAGTTGACGTTAAAGAGTCGAGCAGGGCTGTCTAATTCTGTCGAGCGATAATATAGACTTATTATGGGAATTGTTGAGGCTTGAAAAGTATATATAAATACATCTATATGCATATATATATAATTATTACCAAGAATTCTCATACTGGAATTGCAAGTTATAGCTATACGATGTGTCCGCGACTCATGAAGACGAGAACGACAAGCATATATATGTATATATATGTATACATAATATTTTCAAAAAAAAAAAAAGTAATACGTAGCTGCGCATAACTTAACGATTACTACGGGCCTGGTGAATCGAGTCGAAAAATCGCGATACGATCCGGTGAGCTTCTAGATTGTTTTACAAACGGATTTTCAATGTTTTTCCTTAGTTCTGGAAAAATAAAGAATTTGTTTAATAATGATTTAGGTACTTTAAAGCGCACCGTCGATCGTAACGCTCTTTAGGAGGATCGCGTGTTACGGTAATGGCGCTACTCACACGGTACTCGATCGGTTTCGAAATTAGAGGAGCCAGTCTGGCGATTTCGTGGTAATAAGAGAAAGACGCGTACGAAGTGACACGCGACACGTAGAGAGGCTGGTAAACAGACAGAACTAAAATCGTGCATCTTAGAGAAACTTAGAACTGTAAAGTTGGTAATGTGCCAAAACATAGTGAGTAAACGGGATCGAGATAAACTTGAGAAGAAGATTGGCCGAACGGAAGAGGAAACGATGGTGAAAAGTACGCCGATGCAGAAACGAAGGAAATAAAATGAGATGGATACGTAGTACGCAATGTACAGTCTGTGCCATTTTTTCGGCTTTTATTCTCATTCTTTTTGTAGCACGCACAATAATGGCATAATAAGAGATGCACCGCTTTTAATCGTGTGGCGACGTCAAAATCATCGTTATAGAAATTCGGCCGAGTCTTCATGTACGCGATGGCTGATGATTGAAGGTCCGAGAGGGATAATAACGAAGTATTCACTGACGACTAATATAATGTAAGAAAAGATTAAAGAAAGACAGAACCGAAGAAAAAAAGAAGGAAAAAAATAGACTAACTTTTTCCGAGCAGATTTTTGTAAAAACTTCCAACCTCTGGCCTCGTTTCGGGTCCCCAGTCGGTTCTTGAAGAAGGGACGATCCTATTGGCTGGGATGCACAAGTCGCTATTTTCGTAAGCGGCTTTCAAAACACGCAGTCCGAACGGCCAGAGGTTCAGCTGACATATCCGACAATGCCTTACCGCTTTGCGTCTTGATAATTGAACTGTTAAACGGATGACGATCGACTAGAATCGAAAATCGAATTGTCCCCGGATTGTCCCTCGATTCGCCCTTACCGATCCTTAAAAGGCTCTCCAACCGAGCTCTATTTCGATCATGAAGTCAATGCCATGTGTGCATGCGAGAAAAGGAAAAATACACGTAAACCAGAGACCTTCTATATTCTCACTGCGATATTTCGCGAAAAGCACCGCTCAGTGTTCAACGAAGCGACATATCGGTTTGCTGCGAGAACTTTTTCCTTCTCGCTCGTTCCTGAGAGACGAGCGAGTTGCCGAAATTTTCTTAACAACTGGGTCTTTCAAAAACTCACACCAACTTCTTCGATTCTTCGTGCTTCTCACGCTAATTCTTTATATCTGCGTTCTGGCCGATTTTCATGAAAGAGAAACAGCGACTAACTATACACACTTTCGAAAAGAAAGATTCGACGATGACAAACTTAAATGATAAAACTTCATTCGTAGAAACAAGAGTGACACTTGGACCTAAAGTGTGTTGGACCGATCGCAGCTTCTCTCTTCGCGTCATCCTTGGCCATCTCTTATATACATGTGAAATTCTGTCGATCGATCTCGAATGATCCAGCGTTAGATTGAAATATGCAAGTGGTGCATAACCATGAAAATAGAAAAGTCGAATAATAGATTAGAAAAAAGATAGAAAAGTGCGATCAACCCGGTTAGAGACTTAGCAACGGGAACAGCTTGAATCGTAGCGAAACTTTAGCAAAGTTTATTTTTTCAAAAATCCTCCCACCTCCCACTCTCTTTCCCCGCCCACTTCCCGCTCTCTAAACGTACCTGCATACAAAGACAACAGCCTGACAAGCCAATTACAAGACCCTGTCGAACGATCTGTTCGACGTGCATGAACCAGATGAAAAAATTACCAAGGGTGTCCCAGGTCCTCCCAAACTTTTTTTAAGGGTGTCCTCGCGAATATCAACCCCTGTGATTCAACCTTCATCAGTCCCAGGCTCTCACTCACCACCTTCTTCCTAATCAACAGTTAATGCCATGTCAAGAGAAGAAAAAAGACCCTGAGCGTTCTCATGTCGTCCCGGACACGACGTGAGTCACGCCTAGTGCAGATTAATAAAAAAAAAGATAGATAACTTATAACTGTGAAGAGAGTAACTGTTTACCTGTTTACTTGCGTTTCACGAAATTATCTAAATGATTGTACGCGAGATCATCGTAACAAATCAACAACAACAACTGTACATACATATACAACTCGTTCACACGCATTTCATAGATCGTTTTTTGCAGTCCAGTTATACAATCACGCGAGACGTTAATATTCGAGTGGACGACGGGTTTACGTTTACGAATGAAAAATTATGAAGATTATATCGCCCGCCATTGCGAAACCTCAAAACAGCGACTTGAAGGAATAAGGCACATCGAGACTTTTCATGTGAAGACACACGCAAGTTCATATTATTATTATTATTAAATAAAACGTTCACCATAAAAAAAAGAGATTGATTGATTACCCATTGATTTATAAGATTTATCCCTTACTCCTACTCGTCCCATAGACGACCAATGTTTTTAAGCTAAAAATAATAAATAATCGCTTTTTAGCGAAGCTGACAAGCGTTTAGTAATCTTGCACGGAGTCGAGTCCGGTATTTACATTGGCGCGGACTAAAGTTCATTGTTATGACGTGAACGTGAAGGTAAAGTCTTGCAAAGGGTTTTAAATGCTTACAAAGACCGGATAAACGGGGCAGATGAGCCACGAGCATCAAAATATCAACCGGTCGAGATTCTCGTTGATCTCGATGCTGAGCTTCGAAGTTTACTCGTTTTCTCGTTTACATAGGACACATCCATTTATATTAGTATTCGACATTCGTCTATTGGCCAGGGCCAGTCGACACTTTGAATACGCAGGGACGCCTTGCGCAAGAGAACCGCGATGCAGGTAAGCTCTTGTGTAATCCTGTTAAATGGTCAGAGGATTGCTAGTGACCCTCACCACGTGTGCTGCCTCTAGAGGCCTTATAGACTACGTGGAAGAGAGAAGGGGGACTGTGGGTAAAATAGGATCTTGATTTAAAAAAAAAAAAATTGCTTTCCTAAGTCATTTTCAATAAAGACGTATAGACACGGAGAAAGGGTGAATTTGAAAATAGTCATAGTTTTATAGGAAAAACACGCTATCCAGAATTATTATGTCAACTCAGCGAAATTCCGACGTTTCTAAGAGCGTCGAATCGAATTTACGATTAAGAATTTCGGAGAATTGAAGCGAGTTTATGGAATACGTCAGTTCCGGGAGTCGGGTGAATTTCTACAGCATATGTGTAATACGTACAAGAGAATATATTATGTAACACCTTGAAAATTAGGATAGGGGAAGGAATTATAGAAAAAGGGAAAATCCATCGAATGTGACTGATGGGAAACGTTGAATCAGCCATTGAAGCTCGCATATGTTGCACTGAGTCGTACGAGTGACGCGTGCAGCGTAGACGAGCGATTAGCTTAAATAGCTGAAATGGAAACACCTGGTTATTTTTCGTATCTACAGGACACGTTAAAGTTAACATCGATCGAAACGACCTTCGCCACTGGCTACCGATTCTTGCATAATTCATGAGCATATTTTCGTTCTCTACGGAAGCGTAGTGCCGACTGTCCCTTCGCACTGCATTTGCATTGCCAGCAAAGTGCACTTAGGACCCGCATTGGACGCGGAGAGCCTGGTGTCAATCTGCTCCTGGAAGACCTGGAAGACCTGGAAGACACAAAGATGGTTCAGCATCTACGCAATACTTATCTCGAGCCAAGGAGGACCCCACGGAATTAATAAGGAGGTGTAACCGGTGTGCCGAGTACTTCCTCTTCCTTGCAGATGGGGATGCACGTGCTCAGGTCAATGGCGGATACCTGGCTCCAGGAGCCTGTCTATTGGGATACAATGGCTGGGCGCGGAATTCGGTAACAATACGCGTCGTGACGCAAAAGAATAGCCTGCACAAGGACCCACGGAACAGAGTGAAGCGTAGAACTCACCCCAATGGAAGGGACCATGGAAGTAGGGGACATAGGAGATAATGCCAAAATGGTCATGGGCCTTTTCCCCTGGCGGCAAAAGCTGAATCGTCGAACAGGGGTACTGGGGTCCTAGACTCTGGTTCTTAGGTCCTGAGTCCCAGCCGCGGGAGGAACCCGAAAAGTCTGCACACGTGCTTTGCTAGGGGTGCACCCTCGAGGGTGGAGAATAACCCACTATACTATCCCATAGGAATATCGATCCTGAAGAATCGTGCAACCGGTACCACATAGATTTCACAGTTTAGCATCGTGAACACGACACGACGCCCCACGGCTTCGAATAGGTGGCACGAGTCGCGTGTTTCAGTGGCCGGCAAACCGTCAGAGCGTCTCGACGCCTCTCGATGCCTCTCGACACACGCGATATGTGGCTGTATTTTTTCTTATTGCATATCGAGCCATCGCGATTCTTCTTCCGGGACAGGACATCGTTCGTCGCTTGACCGATATTCATTTTTATACAAAACAAATCTTGTATTATATTATATTTTTATAAAAAGGTGACTTTACTTTATTAGTGATTGTCTTTTATAACGGAGAAAAATAAGTTTTCCAAATTTACGGCATCATACTTTTCTTTCGAATACGTTCATGCGGCATTGTTTTACCCAAATTATGAGACGTGACGCGAAATGTGCTTGTTTGTTTCTGTGAACTCGTGAACTCTGTCGTGCTTGTTTTTATTGCACAGAGAGGAGTAGTGAGCGTGTCAACGGTATTCCGCAGAGCAGCACAGGGCTTTTCTCAGTAGCATACTGGTAATAAGATTTCAATGGATCAGAAATCAGAGTGATCGGCAATCGATAATTGGCGACGCTGAAATTTCTCGCTGGTCTCGAGAGAAAGGAGAAAAAAAGCGCAGAATCTCGAGAAACAAGCGTAGATCGCCGAGCGTCATCAGTCGAAGAATTCCGTGGGAATCGGCGCTTCGGTCTTATTAGGGAACGGAAGGAGAGAAAGAAAAATACGCAAAGTATCGAAAGGGGAGGAGATATCGTTCATTGATACGAGTCTCGACTGATCTCACTGGAAACTATCTATTAAATAGAGACCTTGAATTCTTTTAAGATCAGGCAAACTGTATCTCCCTTGGTTCGAAATTACAAGACTGATTGATAATCCCAGATTCCAGCAAACATTTAACTCTTGGCTAAAGCAACAAACTTCACTTGCTGCTGCTGCTGCTGCTGTTGCTATTGCTGTTGCGTTACCGCCAGATCGCCAGCAGTTCCTTTCGATCTTAAACACTGACCAGCACAATCGCCATCTGTTGCAAATCAAAGAGAATACAAAGCAGCCGAACTCTGGCCACTTGTGGTCATCACTTCCGATCACTTTAGGCGATTCCTGCTTTAATCATTCTCGAAGCATCGATCATCGACAGCTTCCGTAAGATCAGGGTCTTGGTTACAATCCTGGTGTAAACACTTCCTAAAGTTACTTCACTCTGGCATTGGGCAATGTGCCCAACTCGCGAAGCAAGTTACGCGGCCTATAAAATGCCTGTCATAAGACAGATTTAAAATAGGAATCACAGCCATTCGAAAATGAATCGCCTTATTGTCTCGACTTGTTTATAAAAGATTAGCAAGCTTCCCTTGGCAGTACAGAAGACTCGAAGAAGCGAGTGTCTGGCGAAGGAAAAGAACCAAGGCAGTTTCGAGTGGACCTTAAAGTGGCGTTTCCAACCTGCTATCTATGGTACTCGAAGATCAGTTCGGTGAAGGCTAAAATTAAAAGGCACCTTTGAGTAAAGGTCTTGAATCTTTGAGAAGTAGCCGGCCTCTGTGATGGTCAGACATGGCGTCAGGATCGACTCGAATCGTGGTGCTCCTCCTGATCACGAGGTTCACGCTTCTCCTGTCGACACCATCCCCGTCGATCGCAAGAAGTGTCATGGCAGTCAAGTTACCCGAAGGACACATGGAGATCGTCCACGAGGAACGCTGTTCGGACTCGACTCTCAGGTTGACGTGTAGATCCTTGAAGGCTTTCATATTCATCCTGAAAGGAGAGTACCAATTGGACCGCACGGAGTACTGTGGCTACGACCTCAAGAAGATCCAGGATCAATCGTTTCAGTACAAGGACCGAATATCGCGGTATCGTTCGAAAACTAGCAGGCAACTCAGAGGAAACTACGTGGACGAGGACGACGAAGATCTCAGTAACGTCGACCTCAGGAGTTCTTTGAACAGAAGGTAAATCATCTGTGGATCCTCATAAAGGTCCTTGTTATCTTACAATAAGAATTTCAGCAGCGTCGCATTAATAACATTTCAAACGACGCACAGTGTAGCTCCTTCTCTTCCACCCGCACTCCCATTTTCTGGCTTATTTCTTTACGTACGAGACGGTCCCATTGGCTAGCGCCTTCCTGCAATATGTTTTCATTCCGATGAGTTAGAATCTCTCAACGATCTTCAGCCTTCCTTGTCGCGTTGCTCTTACTTCTGTGATCTATGCACTCCGCTGTTTTTTCTCTTGCGATCTCCATAGATTAAGAATGCCGTGAGGTGACCACGTGTCGAGCCTGTCTCGTCCGTTTGAAACAATGGACGACTGGCGAATAGTAACACGAGCTGCCTTTAAGCATCCAGCAGGAGAGAGCTCCTAGTATAGAATTTCGCACGGTGCACCAAACCGCAAACTAGAAAACCCCGTTCTTGTTTGACTGCGTCCAGATTAATGCACCCCTGTGATATTATATAATCTCTCGCCATACTGGTAGCTAGTTAGTTACAGACAGAGTAGAGACGCGCGAATAACTCAAAATCACAGATGTGCCATAGACGATGAGAGCAAGTAAAACTTCATATGAAATCCCTAATCCAGATTCTGGCTTGATTTTCTCATTTGCAAAAGACCCATTCATGCAGTTCCAAGTACTTTTGCAAACAGCGGTTTATGAAATCCCCTCGATGTAGTACCCTTAGTGACCTTCGACCTCCAGAATCAAAGATACGTTACGAACGATATCCTATGACGAAAACCATGCTGACACGATAGATCATGATCGTGCGATCCGACTACTAGATCGCACTATAAATATTTATCATTATTATTGTGAAAAACACAGATACGGCCGGATGTTTGAATTCTAAGAAGGAATGGCGCATCGTTGATAACCACACGACTGATTTCTGAATGAAAATACTTTTTAAAATAAATGCATGACGTAATACGTATATTAGGAGCAATCGATAAACTTACTATAGTGACAAATGGATACTCGGGCGTTTTCTGAAATCAACTATAAAGGCAGTTCTGGTGATTTCCGTCGATAAGACAGCAACTGCGATGGTAAAAATGTCCTGACAATCAGCAGGGGCTGCTACCCCTCATTTCGAAAGGGTGAATCGACCCTAACCAATTTCACTCGCCCACGCTACCCTCTTCTTCCTGTGCATTTCAAACTTGAACACGCGTACGAAAACTGTACACTTGCAATTATATTCTAACGTGGAGTTACCTGCTACGTGTTCATTTCCCACGGGACCAGTCATCCTTGCAATTACTGTCGGAAGTCCTTGGAAAAAAAAAAATAGTTTTCGGAACAGCTTTTTATAATACTATCAGTGAGACATCCGATTAAATTGTCAAATATCCTTGAGTCATTTGTCATTAGATTTCCTTTGACAAGGGACTCTTGAAATAAATCACGATCGTTTGTCAAAAGGAATTCTTTACTTGCAGATGCTCCGGCAATCAGCACTGCCGGTACAACGTAGCAACCGATCATCCAGGTGCATCGACCTGGACCCCTGCCAACCTGATCGTCAAATATGCCTGTATTCCAGGTAAACAGAGAGAGTATGTTATTTCTCAGGGTATGGCCAGTGCACGCAGAGCACTGCATCCACCGACAGAAAACACCAGTAGCGATGTTGAAAAGGGTCACACGTGTAATCGATAATACCAATCTGAATAGTTTTCCGTGGCGTTGAGTTTCGAGTAATGGGAGAACGCGTGGCACGCCACGTGCTGCGAATCCTAATGCGCCTGATAGTCATCGGGAGAGTCCTGAACAGCTGTGCGTTTTGCGAGCGCTTACTCCGTCTATGGGGTTGATCGTTAGTACGAGGGATGGTAGTCCCGGCCCACCCCCATCGTGGGATTAGACATTTGGCCGCGTCTCTTCACGGGGTGAACTCGTTTGAAAATTCAACAACCCTCGGTTCGCGTAGAAAGTAGAAAAACGTGCACTCTTTAATCCCTATTTTTCATGGAATCTCACGGATCTTTGCCTCTTTTTTGAATTCGAGCAAAGATCTCAAGGGGTCGTGGCTGCACAATGATCAACTGGGTATTCTCATTTCCTGGAACCCCAGAAAAAAGAAATACAAATTTTGTATTCTTGTCACGCGGTTATTTTCCATTTTCCCGTAGTTACGAGGAGGGTACGTCGCTGTGCAGAATTGTTTAGGGGATGACTCTTACTGCGAGGTAGTACGGTAGGGGGTGGCCTGCCTTCCCCTGCTTTGCCCTACTATCATCCAGCATCCCTGTAGACGCATACGGTATACTCTCTACCCCGTCTGGCTACCCCACATTTCCCACCCTCGCAGCAACGCTCTGAGAGAATCTGGGGCAAGGACACCCTCACTCTATTTATTTTAGCTTCTGTACATTGTACATATACGAGACACACGATATTATTGGCACGTATCGACTCCCGTAGAAATGGACGATAATAGTCCATCCATTAGGATTCGCCTCGGGTTCCCGAATATCTGACGTAGAAGGACACCCTGCTGATTTCGGGACAAGTAGGAATAAAGGGGTTCGGGAGTAGTGGGAGCACTGGGGGTTGTTTTCGAGGACCATAATGCTGGTTCAGCAGGAGACAAGCGAATCTCACTGGTATACATACTCGGTTCCTCGATTACTCGATATCCTTTGGACATCAGACTTCATTCAATTTTACAGAGGCAGCAGTTCGCAAATACTGCAATACGCAATTTTGGGTTCCTGGCGGTGAAGGAGGCTACCTCAAATCCCCAGGATATCCACTCTACTATCCTGGCGGCAATTCTTGCGGATGGATATTCGCGTCCTTTCCAGGACAGAAGATAGTACTTACCTTTCACGATTTAAATATGCGCAGTAAGTTTTGGCAGTAAATATATTTTCATAGATCCATACGTGAAATTCAATATTTGTATTATTTCTCTCAATAGGTCCTGAAACTGATGGCAGTTGCGTGGACGTGGTAAGGATACGCGAGACTGGCAACACGCTCTATGAATCCTGTGGAACCGCAGCCGGCATAAAGGTCACATCGTCCTCAAACCTAGTGACCCTTGACCTAATCGCATCTGCCAGACTTTATCCAGCTCGAGGTTTTTTCGTACAGTATCAAGGTACCCTTCGCTCCGATATACTCTTCTATTGCTGTGCTAGTAGTGGCTGATCGTAAACCTGTTCGCACACGGAGTTACTTAAGGAGCTTAAAGTTACGGTCACGCATCGATCCGAAGTGGTTCGCCAACTGAGAAATTGACACGCCGGACCCGCGAGTCGTTGCGTAATAAGACATCCGTCATCCCAGAAATAACTTACCCCAGTGATGAAGACAAGCGTGACTTAATGAACCACCAAGAGTACCTCGCCCACGAGTTCAGTCGAAAACCCACGTAACAGAGTCTTAACAGCCTCTGAAATAGGTCCAGTTCTTCTAAATAAATCTCCTTTTGATGATAATTCTCATTAGAATTTCTGACTGCCATTAGCCGGTTTATCTATAATGAAAATCTGACCTCGGTAAACTCTTTTGTCTTTTTTTTTCAGTCCTGGGATGCCCGGATGTGTCACCGCCGAACGGAAGTTACGTGATAAACAGCACGATCGATAGCAGGACGATTATTTGTCGAGTGGGATCGATTTTTCCGGACACGAAGAACAGGACGAGGATCCTCGAATGTAAGGACGGACGCTGGAGCGAGGACAGCCTGCCAAATTGCGTCGGTAAGAATAAGAAATGTCGAGCGAGGAGCTGCTCTGCTCGCTCGGATATCTTCGGATGTATTCGGTAAGGGATCTCGGTCTCTAAGGCACAGCCCTGGCTGCTTTGGGCTCGTCTCGTTACGTTACGAACCTGATGTTTATCTGGCCGATGATTCAGGCGGCTGCAGGCGGCTTCCAGAGGAAAGAAGCCTCCTGCTGCCCGCTCAGCGGCTGAAATGCTGCTGGTGGGGATATATCGAGTTATAGAACACCGCGTTCTTCGTGTACGCATATACGTCGCGACGCCAGCCGTCCTGACGCCACGTGTAGGGCTGCTACGACGCCGAATCCATTCTCGGGAATACACCAGGTCAGTCGAATCCGTAACGATATTACGCGAAGGATATTTTCCAACTCTTGTCTGTGATCCTTGTGAACTCATGTTTTATTGTTTTTTTTTGTTTCGTTTTGCTTATCATTAATTTTTCGGATATTATCACCACGAGGGGTCTTTTGAACGATTACAGACACTGTTTACACACCGTTTCTAGATAGTGCTAATAAAAAAAATGGTTAGCAGCTAATCGCTCAACACTAATGATTACGAGTACAAAAATAGAAATCTATTCAATAATTCAAGATCAATTGCACAAGACGATCGACTGGCTTTACCGGGATTCTAAAAGAAATTATCTTGTGAAAGTGTCTACGTTGGAGGATGCAACTTTGAGTTGCAGAGAGAGAGAGAGAGAAAAATATACGGTTAAAAATATCGGGGATAAGAGTAAACGCGGGTCAACTTGATTTTATTAAGTTCACAATTGGTCGGCTTATCTGTTCTTAGTGCTCTTACAACAGAATGTGACACGTGAACTAGCGAGTGATAGGGAGATATTGGACTAGAATTCATTCAATGTAAACAGTTAAGATAAACTAGAGGATGAAATTTCCTCAATTTTTATCTCAGTTCTCTATAGGCGTGGGTGTGTTCTGAAAAAACTGATCCAGAGTCAGTGAGTGAAACATTTATTTATTTCAGAATCGTCTCGCAATATTGCTCTCACTCTAGTATGACAATCCTATCAGCCAATATTCTTTTTCGACTTTTTTTTATCCCTGCAGCCTCGTCATCGTTTTCACAACAAACTGTACTGAATTCATCGATAGTCCAGCTTTCATCTGCTGAACGAAAAAGACTATATAAGAGGGTCGCCCTTAACGTTGTCCCTGACCGAGAAACTATCTCCAAGGAGTTTCCTAGAGCAGCTGTCTAAACACTTCGTTCTTGGTTGGTTAAGAGATAAAAACCTTGCCACAATCAGGATCCCGTGCTATAGCCCGTACCTATTAACATCCCCTCCATTGACAAGACATCCGGCCTCCGCTATATACGAGTAGCACGTTACGATAGGGCTGGGGGCCTTTAGAGAGGAGATTTCGTCTTCCGTCTCTCCCGGACTTCACTTCGTCACGACAGCCTCCTGGATTGAAACTAGCAAAAGAAGGAGAAGCCTCGACGCAGGTTAGGGAGACTGTAGTCGTAAGGAGTATGAGTTAAGAAAGGAGAATGAGCCCGAGGAGAGAGAGAGAGAGAGAGAGAGA
>JARPRG010000270.1:1733595-1754613 GCA_031001745.1 Hartigia nigra
AGGGAGACTGTAGTCGTAAGGAGTATGAGTTAAGAAAGGAGAATGAGCCCGAGGAGAGAGAGAGAGAGAGAGAGAGAAGGAGAAAATACTCCAGTCATGCCAGCAGCTGCTTCAGAGATAGTCAAAGGTTCAGTCTGCTCTGCTTTGCTTTACTCGACTCTACGCTCGGCACGCCACAAGCCTTAAGCCTTCAATGGAGACTCTCTTAGATCCCGTAACTAACGATAAGATCCATAGATCGTTATCCACGTGCAGACGTGTCCGCGTCCGTGCCCGTGAGTCAACCCGATCCTGGGAGGAGATACCCGAAGGTTGTTTCCTGGACAATAGTCATTCGAGAAGTCAAGCTCTGTCTTCCTAAAAAGTGTCCGATATGTACTGAATGTGGAAGTAGTGAGGAGATCGAAAGAGAGTAGTGGAATTGAATGATAACTGATAAGTAAGTAAAGAAGAGGAAGAGAAGAAGAAGAGAGAACGAGGGATCAAAGGGCATCTCTTGAGAGCGTGCTCGGTAAACCGCAAGATCGGCGACGCATCGCGTCGCATCACGCCACGCTCGACTCACGTGTGAATAAAACAGCACGGTTCTCCCGGATTCCGTTCAGTTCGCTATCAGATTCCTGCTACGAGTTTACTTCGCTCTTGACAAATATCGTGGCAATTGGATCGCGACGTCTATAAAATCCAACAGACAGAAAAAAAAGAGAAGTGCGCGGTTGCGTACAGTCTGGCTCTCCTGTCGAAACTTTCTTTGTTCTTTCCTACTTTTTTTTTGCTCTCTCTATCGACTGCCTCTTTGTCTTCTCGCACATTATTGCTTCCTGAGAGACAATTCTTTGTTGCAAAGTGCATGGAAACGTGAGATGGTGGTCATCCTCGAAGGATAATAAACCCATTTCGTCAAGATGATTCGTATATTCACGGACGCCTTCAGAAACCTTATATGTGAGTGTAATGGAGTCGATGCTCCTGATATTTTCCATTGTTATTGTTTTAACTTCACTGGCCGCGTCTTCATATTTTCTCTTATTTTACTCTGCATGCCGGCGTTGTTCTCTCTTTTTTTAAAACATGTAATACGTGACTGACGTAACGTAGTGAAATTCATTCAATTCCTCGTAAACTCTACGACTTCAGTACTTACGTGTCGTCGAATTTTTCATTATTCCAAACGTGCTAAATTATCTATCGCGAATCTGACAAAGGTGTAACGGCACTTTCCAAATATGTAGGCGTTTGCAAAAGTTTACGTAAAACGAAACGTTGCTAATAATGTTTCGGCTCTCGAGTTAACTGTCAGCCTTCCGTTTCCGTACTTTGTCCTACGCTGCGATAATTTTTTGATTATGAAACCACACGTCTTCTTGCTGTCAGATTAAAATTGTCGGTAGCCTTTAATTCGTACTCTCTATTCGAGATGATCATATTATCATACGCACGATCTTATCTGATGATATTAAGAAAAGAAGTTTCTGAGAAAAACAAGCGTGATAAGGTCGAATGGATAATTTAATGAGTGACATTATGAGAGCTGACAATTGCCCAAGAGTGGACGGACACAGTAATCGTTCTGTCGCGCTAATGTGACGTTCTGAAACTTGAAGCGGGAGGCGTAAGTGGACACATAAGCGACTATAAGACTCGCTGGAACAGAGGCGTTAGAACTGAAATAAGCAGAGGTGCGAAAGTATTTCGTTTTGCAGGAGAAAACTTTGAGTTACTAAGTTGCAAAGTGAGTGATGATAACCTCTACGGTTACACAATTAATGTAATCGCCTAACACGATGAAGCCTCGGGATTATTGTTGTGAGAATTTCTTGTTGATATTTTAATTGAAGACGTGATAAACGCGTGGACGAAGCGTGGCTGTGGGAATAAAAATGTTCAGTGGTCGCGATAGTGATTGCAGTTTTAATTATGCGTGAAAAAAAACCGCGACTTTTAACTTGAGATAAGATTCTGGCACCAACCATATGTTTCTAGCGAATAATAGACAATTAAACATAAAATCCTTCAATTTCGTTGACATTAAGAATTTGCTAAAAATGGGAATGAGACTGGCTTCTGGATTTGAACTAAATTCTCTGAAAAATTCCATGGAAAGTTTACAATGAGCTAGATCTTTTTTGTGTATCGAAGCATGTAAAATTCGTGGGTCGATGTTTTCGTTAACTGTCGGTTTCCTAATCGGATAAATAAAAGAAAGGAATTATTCAGTGATCGTAACAAGTGATAAATTGATTCAGAAGAAAAATTACTATTTGCTTTTATGAATGTGTAATTATTGAGCTCGACCTCAGGATTTATCGGTGTGTTTTGGAAATTGATGTAAATATTCCGTCAGAGGATCGCGCCATTACGATATGCGATAACGGGCCTCTCGTGTGTACTGTTTTCTTCGCTTTTTATTTTATTCTCTTCCCATTCTTCTCTCGTACGACTATAATGCTCTCATAAAGGTTCAGAGGAGGAGTCTGAATTTTCAAGCGAGATAAGACGAGTATTTATTTCGTCAGCTGAAAACTTATGGATTATCGATAAGAACCGACTAAACGATTATTTAATTTCACCTTTTACCTTGACCTTTTTATTTGTCCTCCCCAGCTACCTCGGCAGTAATTCTCAAGGCCGAGAGGGAGAACAATCGTATCTCCAGTCTGTCGGAGGATAGTTTGACGTCAGGGGTGAGAATAGGTAGAGGCGAGGACGCAGCCGCAGGAAGCACGAATTTCGATATGGATTCGGCGCAACCAGCCATGATCAAGGAGGCCGACTACGTCGTAGGTCAGTGTACTTTTATCTTGAAATCCTTCAAGAATTACATTGTGCATTTTGCCATTCTACGTTACCAGTATTTTACATCGTATCAGCCTTCCAGTGCCGTAAAAAAAAAAACACAAACATTTGTGCTACGTAGAACCGTGCAACAACTGTTCGTTACGTTAGGATACGATGGCCGTTAGTCAGTTTGACCAAAGTTCACTATGTCAGCCGTTTTATACGGCAAGAGACAATAACGCATTCTCTTTCAAATACTCGGATGAGTTATAATAATACTTGACGTCGTTCTATCTTAATCGTAACTTTGACTTCTCGTCAAGGCTACAGTCTCTCTTTTATGTATTATTACATTAACGTTTTTGGTCGAATCTCAATTCCCATCGCAGACAAACAAATCAGTTGCAAGACCGTTTTCTTATTTGAAACTATGACCATAGACAATTTCTCTCTTTCTTTTATTATAGATGTCGTCTTACCAACCATCCTCATCGCCTTGCTCTTCGTCGGCAATGCTATTATCGTCTACATCATCTTCCAGTACAGGAAGAGGTAAGTGCAACTCGTTATAGCTCGTTAAATATTTTAATTTACCCTCATCTTCTTCCATATTCTTTCCAAATTCAAATGACGCCATTTCATCTGTTCCTAAATTCCCACCTGTATATCGTGCGGAGTAACCTCATCTCCTACAACTTTCATGAACGATACGTTTCTAGGTTATAAAACGTCGATGGTTTTTGTTCTTTCTAGAAAAGTACCAGCCCTCCAAGGAGAAGAGGTGGCCTTAAGTGCTCCCTCAGGAGTTCCGCAGGTGTGACTGCGGTTCTCGCAGAAAGACTAGGATAGGATACCCATAAATACATAAAGTTATTAGGATCTAATCTTTGCCGTCGTAAAGGACTTCGCAAAAGTGCCGAGCTGGTTACTTGCCAATCCAAGGAAGACGTGGTTTGATGCTCTTATTTGCACTCGCCTTGCGATTCTTCGTTTCTTATGAAAATTATACCCATCGACATAAACAGGAACAGGTACCCTATGGTGTACCTAGAATCCAGATTGCACCGAACTTTGAACTCGTTCAGACGATATAAGAAAAATATAATAACAACGAATGAACGTTATTCTCATGATTTCGCCTAATTTTCATGACATCATTACCATTAACGTGCTACCACATTCATTATACTTTATCATGCTGTATTATAACATAGGAAGATAATATATTTCGTCTAAATTGTAATTAAGTTAAATAAACGGATGTTTTCATAAAATTTCACGGGACATCAGTATCAATTTATTCCTTTAACAAACATTCTACTCCTCGTTATAAAAGTTATATTCAAATATATTTATAAGCCGGTGTAATGGTCAGTCGAATCTGTTCGAAATTAAAAATATTTTTGAAGTGGCTCTCCCAGTATCTCCTCTAAAGTTCGTACAGCGTTTTGCGCATGTTTTTCTGTCGCCTCATCTTCGTCCTCAAGAAGTTCCGCCAAGAAGGGAACCGTTTCCGGTAAAAGAGGCATGAAGTCCACACCAAGTTTCCTTGCAATCTCAACCTGTAAGTACAAGATACAGATTTAAATATCACATAATCATTTTCTTTGCTCTATCAAACCAGATAAATGTGCTTACCAATGCGCTCAGTGCAGTACTCCTCACGTGAGCTTTGGTGTGTCTAGTTTTCAACAAAGTTTGGTAGACCAATTGCTTGTGCAGAGAATCGTCAGGAGTTGCACCAGCAAAGGATGCTATACATGGGACTACAAGCTCCTTCGCTCTCCTTTCATACTCCTCAGTGGTACCCATGGTGTTTTCGATCTGATCTATAATCGGCTGTGCCAGAGTCTCGAATCTTTCTTGATTAACAAAATTATGTGCATCGTAAGTAAATACTCTATGTAAAGTCAAGAGAATCGCTTCGACAAGTTCCACCCTATGAACTTCTTTGTCCAGGGTAACTTCTGTAAACTTCTCAGTGACGTCAAGATTATTGCTGCTGAGTAAAGTAGCCGCATGCTTCAGGAAGTGGCCGGCGAATAATACAAAGAGAGACTTCAAACACTCCGCGATGGTCGCCGAAAGTCTATAGAAGGTGATGTTTCTCTGCTTTTGGTGAGGATGTCTTGCGGCCCATTCGTACAGCTTGTAGTAGAGTGGACGGAATGTGACCTCGCTCAATTTCAGAACCAGGGCGACCAGAGACTTGCTGGCACATTCCTCTATCATTTTTATATGCTTGGACATGTCTCCACCCTCCTCGTCGATCTCCATGGAATTCTCGTTAATCTCGAAGCTCTCTCGGAACTGTAGAACCTTGAGGAAGAAGCTAACAAGATCCTGTATAGCTGCGTTCAGATCAGTAGGTTGAATATTAGCAAAGGATTCCGCCAGGACGTTCATCAAAGGACCCACGCATTCGTACGATTTGTTTGAAATCAAGGCATCGTATGTTCTGCTCACAGCTGGTAGTAAAACCCTCAGTGGAATACAGTTAGACAACCTTTGAGCAGTCGTCTTCAAACGGGAAGCCACCAATTCGATTTTTGGATGTTCCGTGTCCGTGTACAGAGAATTCAGTCTAGATAATTCAAAGAGCAACTGATCCAAGTATAAGGAAAGGAAATTGCCGACGGATTCAACAATTTTCTGTAAGGCACTGACTATGCTGATTACTACCAAGTCTGGTACCTCCTGGTTACAGTGTTTCTCAAGGAGTCGCAAAATGACTGGTACGAATTTATTCAGAGACTGTATTGCATGAACACGCATCGCACTGCACAATTCTGCAACGCACAATACTGCACTTGCCAAGACGGGACCGTCCTTTGTCTTCACGAGTTCTGTGCTCAATTCCAAAATTGGTTTGAATACCTTTGGATCGTCCATAGCTAATAATTTGGCTAGTAACTTCAAGCTGATCAGAGCCGTTTGTTGAATTACTTCATAATCTGAATATCTTGTTTTATCCTGTTCTTTGACTATCTCTACGATGGCGTCTATCGTGCTCAGGAGATCCTCACGATCGCTCTCATTGAATTTCCTTTGCTGCAGTCTTGCATTCAGTAATTCCAAAGCTTTTCTGCGCACAGTTATTATATCATGTGCCAAGAGTCTCTTGATACTCGCTATGAATGTTTTGTTGGGTAAGAGTCCATTGACAACGTCGAGAACATCGTAGAGATGATGTAGCAGTACCTTCCAGTACTTCCCTTTAGATTTCCCAAAGTGAATGTCTGCACTCTTTGATGCGCTCTGTATGAGTACTACAAGTTCCACAATTAACTTATCGAATAAATCATTCATAGCCCAAATCTCCAAGGAATCGAGGGATGCAACGCTACTGACAAATTCCGGGGCCGAGAGGAGCGCGCTCAAGAATTGCACCAGGGTGTACTTGTAGTGTCTCAGTTGTTTCGCAGAATTATTACTCACGTCGAAAATATGTTTACCAGGAAATGCCGGAAGCTGCTTACGACGTTCATCCTCAATTTCCACCGGAAGTATTCGCATGAATTCTATTAATTTCACGCAAACGCCAATGAGCTGCCGGGGCGAGAATTCCTGGGAGATATTCAAAGCAAATTCTAGCCGCTGAGATGATTTCTCTTGCTCCTCCCCTTCCTTGCTCTGCGATAGAACGTGACTCTCGAATGTCAGCAGATAAAATAGATGCAGATGATTCTCGAGAAGCTGCAAAAGTTTCACGAACAGTGGAACCCTGCGATGCTCCGGAATATCCGGTAAGGAACTAATGAATACTCGCAAAATATCACAGGCATGTCTTTCATTGTTGGCTGCATTCACTACCGGCACGATGGTTTCGATGGTTTTTGAAATAATCTGTATCGAGTATGCATCATCCTGCCGAAGTACCGAACTGCCCATAAAAGTGAAAATGGGCATGATACTGTGCAAGGCCCTTTCCATATCTGCCACCCTGAACAGTTCCACCAGCAGGAGAAGTGCATGGTGATGCGTTTGTGGATTCCTTGAGGTCCTGATGCACTGCGCTATCAAGTCGACGTGCAGATGCGCTTCTGGAATAGGTAGTGATTTTGTAGCCAAGTGATAAATTGACGAGAGCAGCAACTGATTCGTGTACTCCAGAGGACTGTGTTCCTCGAATCCCAAACACATTCTCAAAAGATCGAACAGAACCGGAAGTAACAATTCCTCCTTTTCGATATTGTTTGCACGCTGTATAAATTCCAGGAGAGTAATGCCGCGTTTCCAGTCTCGACTGTTGAACAATTCTGGATTTGACAACGCCTGCATCTTGGCAATTCTTTTCTTCCTCAGGGAACTCTGAGCTGCGTTATCGGGCACCCTTGCCTTCTTCATTCTCTCTAATTCGTCGACGACTAACTGCGCATCGATTCGAATTCTTCTGACTGCTCTACTTCCGGCAGCGACTACGCTTCCGATCTCGCAGTCCGTCACAACGTCCACCAATTTTGCCAAAATCTTCCGCGAAAGTTGTGGGTCCACTTTGCTCACGGAATCAAAGAAAACTTCGTCTATCTGTTTGATCAGTATCACGCTCGGAGGTTGGTAACCTTTCTTCGTTAAAATTTGAAAATTATGTTCTGTCATGCTCTCTTCGAAAAGCTGCCAAACGATATTGTTGGTTAAAGCTTTTGCTGCGACTCCAATAAAGTGCTCCAAGATATTCTTCAGTGCGTTGCCAGCGAATTTTTTCTGAGATTGATTCATCAGGTTCTGGATTAGTTCCAATCCAAGAGGTGCCAGTTGTTCGAGAATGCTTGGTCCATTCACGTGGGCCAATACGTTCAACAATTGCGAAACTGTGTGAATTGGCGTACTTTCATCAACAATGATATTCAGCAGTAGCGTCCGGGCTTCCTGAAACTTATTTCGCAATTTTGCAGTTGTATATTGCTGTACGTCGGAATCTGGAGAGAGTAGAGTGTACAGAGCTAAAGACAGCTGGTCAGGATCAATAGTTATTTCGGATTTTCTTGCTGCTAGCTCGTGAAGTAGAGCCGAAAAACCATCCATGGAGATATTGAAAGTTTGCGAAAGTTTCGTGAGGATTTCAACAGCTGCTTTTCTGCACTCGATATTTTCACTGCTCAGCGCCAGCAACAGATTCGGCGTGAAAACTTTATCGTGGAAAACCCACTGAACGGACTTGCTACGATTTAAGAGTGAAAGTGAAATTTCCATACAGTGCAGTGAAGTCTGAGGTGAAACAGGCTTTGCGAAAAGTTGTGACAGAAAGCAGAGCATCTTTTCCATGGTAGAGAAATGCCTCCTAAAGAAGATCTTCAAGCACCAGGCGTAGTGTTCGCGCCACTGTTTATTAGTCATGCCATCAAAAAATATTTCTAAAATCCGTAAAACCAATTCGCTACGATCACGATCATTTTCAAAATCCAATATTGGATTCGTATTGAGATCCAAGCGTCTGTGAACCATCTCCATTACGTAAGTGCCAACTTGCAGAGGTAAAATACCTTTGGATGTCAATTCCAAGGCAGCTTCTATTTTGTCGCCATTAAGTTGATTGCATCCTGGTAGAGGTTCCACGTGTGGATACTGCTTAATCATTTGAGACGCCATTTCTATGACTTCTTTGGCGACCAGCGGCGACAGAGAACCAACTGGAACCCTGCAAACTGAACCAAGCAAGATCATGTTGAAGAACATGGACGCGGCATCCCCATGTGCAGACTGAAGCTTCATCGTGCTCAGTATGTTTGACGTCGGTGGTAGCAAATTCCATTTGAGAATATTGTGAAAAGCTGCAGATGATATGGATTCCGCATTTGGACGTTTTCCTGCATCTTCCTTCACTTTCTGCATGTACCTATTATTTTTCGCGAAGTCAGACTGAAGAACTTGTATGGCTATGTTGACTTCATCGTTGTTCTTGGGGAAGAGGGAGGGAAGTGCGGCGATGAAGATACTGGTATCGTCTCCATCTTCGCAAAGTTCCAATAATATTTTTAAGGCTGGCTTCACGAGTATCGTTCGGGAACTTGTGTGACACTTCGAGAGAAGAATCATGAGTTCGTCCGTCAAGGTATCCGTGGCAAATAGACTCTTCAAACGCTTTGTGGATATGTTGAGTAACGCGTCAACAACTCGGACGTCATCGTCGCTAAATCTTGCAAGTAATGATTTGTTGATCATGTCTTTAAAACTCTCAGAGATGTGAACCTCGTCCTTGGCAATAATCTTCAACCCAGCGATTCGATGTTCCGCATTAACATGATTCAGACGATCAAATATATCCAGAGATCCTTTCGCGTCTCGCGCCCCAGAATGCCAGGTCATTAGAAAATGGAGGGCACTCTTAGCCCCTGTTTGCGTCTCACTGAGTTTCATTAAGTTCTTTAGATACTTATCGAATCTAACTGAATAACGTATTTCCAATGTCTTGTAGAGTTCCGCAAGAATATCCTTTGCTTCCTTCGGCGTTTGTTTCGAGAGCGTATCCTTTCTCAAAGAGTTCATTAATATAGCATCTACTTCCTCATCGCTTAAGGTAATACGATTTAAGATGTCCTTCAGCATCTTCTGGGTTATTTCCGAATTATTTGGATCTTTTAAAACGTACCGGATTATACCCTCCAGCAGTAGAGGAACTAGTTGCGAGACTCTAACTCCGGTAGACTGGATCTTTGCTATTTCTTCTGCAAACCAGGAGAGCTCCGAGAATCGCAATACAAGTTTCTCAGGAATGAATGTCAGAGAACCAGATCGTGATTCGCAAAAGACTAGCAAAAGCAAGATCACATCTCGGTGTAATTCGGCTCTCTGAAAGGCCTTCAGCATAAGTTTTTCTCCTGTCTCGTCATTAAATTGAACTTTGGTAAATAACTTCGCAAGAATCATGTAGCTACTTGCTGCGTAATCCGTTACCGAACTTGCCAAGCCCTGTATCAGAGTAGGCAGCATGTGTGTTATTTGAACTTCGGTAATGTTTGAAATTCGATCGATCACACCGATCAGGGTTGTCGTATAAAAGGCATAAAGCGTATTCAAAGAACTGGCTTGATTGGAATACGTTTTTGTTGCTTTCATTACATGAGCACATATTAATTTAAGAAAACCATTATCGGTTGATACTCGATTTAAAAGAGTGATCGTAGATAGAGACACACCTGGTTTTTGCAACGGTGCTAGCCAATGCCATTTGTCACTGGGTTCGGATACATCGACCATCTGCAATGCCCTAGCGAATAAAGAAATCTTTAAATACCTTTGAAACGTAAGAGAAATAAATGAGACTTACCGTACAAATATTCGTGTGTCGTGGTAAGGAAGTATAAGCATTAGAAACTGATCCCTATTGAACTGGTGAATATGAAATCTTTGTATTAACCACTCCAAGGCCTTGTGCGCAGTATTCAGCAAAAAATATGGTGACAACAAAATAAAGAATTTTTCGATACGACTATCGATTTGCTCATTAATTTTTGCATCGTGAACGGATCTCTCCAAATTCAAAGAACTTTCAGCAAATAAGGTACCCTTAAATTCTCGAAATACATTATTTAACTTGATTAACTCTTGAAGACCACTTTGCCCTGAAAGAAAAATAAGAAATATCTTGCATCTATGTATACTTGCACTGTCGATATAAACACATATTGTAATTCCAAGCTACATTCAATTACATTTTACTTAATTACTTAATTAAAACAGTTTTAATAAGAATTCATACCAATACTGAGTACTGTCTCTCTATCCAATGCAGCAGCCTCCTTAGGATCGAATAATAAACTGGCTCGTTTTTTTTGTTGAATTAGAAGCCCAGTTTGCGGAGTTTTAAGTTTTTTCAATTGTTCTGCCAGTGACGTTGCCATTCTACATTAAAAATACAAAATGTTTCGGTAATTCTAAACTATATGTTAGACAAATTAGCACTGGCCACTGTTTATAACCTTTCAATAGTACATCAGGAACATCCAAATAAAAAATGTCATAGCATAATTGACTTACCTGCCGTACTATATATATATATCACTTAATAAAATAAAGAAGAATACGTTTACTAATTTATGTTACACTCGTAACTTTCCAAGCAATGTACTGTACATGCTACTTCGTGAAAGATCAGTGAAGATCCATGAAGTCGTTCATGGTCGTTCATGCAATGCACGTGTTTCGAGCAACCACGCGCTATGAAGAACGCGATTATCATTGTCGATAATAAAGAAAATTGCCAAACTGTTCAACTATGAAGTAGATTGAAAATTTGGGATAAATTCATATTTGATTTTAGGAAAATTGAAACATATTTTTAAGCATCGTATGGAGCGTGTAATAAATTTTTGTAGAATTTCTTAGCTTTTACTGTGCTGATATTTAGGTAGCATTTGTACTACCTATTTTCCTTCGTAAAACGGTGCCAGGTTTTGTTCTACATGCAAGGTATGTACGTGATTGTAAAGATTTGGAGTATTATTTTCTAAAAAAATTGGTAAAAATATAAAATAAGGAAATATAAAAAAAAATTCAAGTAGCGCTGTACTACGAGAGGATTTATTCCAATCCCTTGGACAGGCTTCCGGTTCGCTTTCTGACAAGTGGGTAATCGCTGCCTGACATTTCGCCTGCACTAAATTTCCGAATCTTCAAGCACGGCCTTTTATTCCGTGATACAATGCATCGATAATATTGATAAAAACTGAATTCATCGATACTATTAGGCTAGAGCGAAGCCCGCAATTTTTTCGATTGTATTTAATGTATGGAAGGTAAGAGGTTTTAAAGTATGAATTGAGATTGATTGCCAGGCGTGCACCCGGTTAGGGTTAGAATTACATTTATCCATTGTAAGAGATTTATTTTTATAATATACAGTTTCAGACGAACCTGGTTGCTTTAGCAAGATGATTAAACCAAGACAGGAAATCAGATCCTACGAATATCCACAGACTGTGTAAGTAATAATCATGATAGTTTCGCTAACTCTGTACTTCAGTTTCAGCACGTTTAAGCATTTGTGCTAATTAACTTTTAGAAATTCAATTAATTTGTATTGTTGGTGTTTCAGGGAATTCAGTGGTCAAGAGGATCAGCATTCCATCGAGTTGGACAGTACCAATGTCACCATTATTCCATCGCCTGGAGGTCATGATCATGGCAGTTCAAAAGTCAAATTGAAAAATATAGTAGATTTCACATGGGAACATAGATTCTACACAGGGCAATTATTAGCTGTTCACATGTCAGGGAAATATCTTGCCTATGGCATCAAAGGTAATTTAGCACAGAGTCAGAAGCATTGATGTATTATACGCCATAATTTTATAAATCTCATCTGTATTCATAGCGGCATCTGGCAGCGGTATGGTCAGAGTTGTTAATAAGGAAATGGAACAAAGAGCATTATTGAGAGGCATGAATGGAGCTATACAAGATCTTGCCTTTGCTCACATCTCACATGCAATTTTGGCTTGTGTGGATTATTTAGGATGTTTGTTCGTGCATTCCATTGAATCAACATCTAGCAAGTTGGTGTGTAACTTGATATTGCAAGTGGATGCAGAAGACATATCACCTACGAGTCACAGAGTCATCTGGTGTCCTTATATCCCAGAAGATGACTCAGGCGATGCTGAGGAGGTTTCGAAACTTCTTGTACTAACACGTGGCTCAAAGGCTGAATTATGGTCAGTAGCAAGTGTCGCAGCACGAAAAGGTCCTGGCCCTCTGCAGGTAAGACATTTAACTTACCATTGCATACTGATTCTTCAATAGGATCGATATACTTTATTAAATCATTTGTATTAGGCTACGGATCACACAATAAAGGAAACCGGTGGTATGCTAGAGATCAGTCAGCATACTGGAACAATAATAGAAGCTACGTTCAGCCCAGATGGTACAGCTCTTGCTACAGCGAGTTTAGATGGGGAAGTAAAGTTTTTCCAGGTTTATATGCACGGTAATTCGTGCGTTGGTCAAACGCAGCCACGATGTTTGCACCAGTGGAGGCCACACGACGGACGTCCGATATCTTGTTTATTTTTCCTCGACGACCACAAGAGCTATCAACCCGAGTGAGTAACTACAAAATTTCAATTGCCTATCTTTAGCAGCGTATCCGTGTAACACTCAGAACACGAAGTTTTCTCGATAGCGCCCAATTCTGGAGGTTTGCCATAACAGGATGCGACAATAATTCAGAATTAAAAGTATGGTCTTGCGAATTGTGGACATGCCTACAAACAATTAAATTCGAGCCAACTCCTACCACAGGCAAGATGCCTGTTTTGAAAGCTGGTCTGGACCTCAGCGCCGGATACTTGTTACTGTCAGACATATACAACAAAGTTTTATATATACTGAGTCTAGCGAAAGACAGTGGCGAAGCACTCGCGTGTGTCAGTACAATTTCCGAGTTTCTTCTGCCATATCCCATACTGAGTTTCGGTATTGTCGATGCCGGGCAACGTAGAGTGCGACCCACAGGAGAGTCTCTCGAAGACCTTTGCCCGTGCGAGGACGACATTGAGGATCAACTGGTAGTACGTATGTACCTTGTCCAGCCAAAGTCTCTCCAGGAGTGCCACATCGCATTTAGACCAGCCACGCATGTCAGTGGTTCATGTCTTATGGATACACTCACTCACGATTCCCTCGATTATTCGGAAGACTTGCCGGATATGGGCACGGTTAACCACAATGGAAATGTAGAAGAGGAAAATGGCGAGGAGGATCGTTCCGTCTCAGCAACCATGGAAGCATCCGCGAATCATAACGCTGGACTGAACCTTATGACCCCTGACGCTTTTAGTTCTCCTGCTAAAAAAGATGGAAATACTCTCGATTCGAATCCTGTTAGTCCGGATTTAGAAAATGTACTCTCCGGTAGTCCATCCTTGGCTCAAGCTGTACAGGCTTTGAATGCATCGGATCCACCATTGGCCACGAGCGAACTTGAGGAACAAGCACCAGCGAGTGGTGGGAGCAGCCCTTCCAGAGAAGTGCGGGAAATCCTCTCACTCGCGGAACCTGAACCCGAAGAGGAAATCAAACCAGAATTTGTTCTCGCTGACGACGAAGGTTGGGAGGATACCCCACCAGTCTCATTAAAAGATGTCAGTGTACATGCAATGCAAGAGTCAGAGGAATTTCCCGAGGAAGAAGATAATGATGAGCGACGAAAAATATCGAATTCTGAAGTAGAATCGAACGTCGTGACGAATGCTGCTGAGACGAATTGGCATATAACGAATGACAGTCACATGCTAGCATTGAATAGAAAATTGGATTCTCTACTCGAGACAGTACAAAATCAGCGTCAGGAACTTAGGGACTTGAGAACGGAAGTGACGCGGTTGCGCCAGGCAACACCAGTGACGACAAGAGTCGAATCTGCCCTAACCAGGGCGTCCCAACAACAGAATGCTTCTCTAGAGCAGGCGATGCACAGTCAACTGACCCGACAACAGGAAGTCCTGAGTTCTCTCGAGAATACGATCAAAGAAAAGATCTTCACGAGTCTCCCACGAATGCTGGAATATGGCGTAGAACCTCTGAGACATCAGCTGTCGCAGATAGATGATGTCCTCAAGGACAGTCTGACGGAACTGATAAACGGCTCGCAATTGAAAGATACGCTTGCTTTGGTGGCAGCTAATTCGGCTAAAACAGCTTTGGACACCGCATTCAAGGAGACCTTCACGGACGTTCTACTCCCTGGCATGGAAAGAGCTTGCCAAAATATGTTCAGCCAGGTTCAGGATGCCTTTGCCAAAGGCACGCAAGAGTGTAAGAAATTTCTATTGATTTTTAGTCATTTTAATTTTTATAGCATACTAAAGTAGAGTTCTTTTACATTGGATTCTGTTTTTAAAGATCTGCAAAAGGTGGAAATGCTCTTGATCAAACAAGCCCAGCGACATAAGGAGCAACAGTGCGAGGCTTTGGCCACATCAGTCCGAGAGGAACTGCAAAACGAATTGACCAGAGGTTTGTCTGCTATTCAGGAAGGAACTGCTAGGACAGTTCGTGACTCCATTCGGGAGCATCTCAATCAACATCTCACAGAACTGAGTGGAGCGCGGTGGGTCATCGTCTTCATCGATAAAACTCAAAAATACTACAACTATTTAATTTCAACATTGTTTCCTACAGATCTCGAGCTACTACACCTGGAATTCCTGTTCCTGCCGTGGCTGACGCACAAGCCCGTGTTCTGTCACTTCTTCAACGTGGTCAACTGAACGCCGCGTTTCAGCAGGCTCTCAGTGCCAGCGACTTAGGGCTGGTAGTTCTAGTATGTGATCGGACCGAACCTTCTCGTGTCTTCTCCTGTCCCTTGGGTCCACAGGGTCAAGGATCTAGATGTATCCTACAGCAGCCTGTGATCCTCTCTCTCGTTCAGCAACTATCCGCCGACCTAGGACATCGCACCGAACTCAAGCACAGGTGAGTCGCACTGAAAGAAAGATTTTACAGGTAGATCATTGAGACACTATTCTTAGATGGCTGGAAGAAGCGATCCTCAATCTGGATCCTACCGATCCTGTCACGCGGGAACACATGGGCAACGTACTGATGACTCTTCAGAATCAATTGGCTACTTTTGTAGCAGCGAACCCCGATCATCGATCAGCCAGACGTATGAAGATGCTAGCCATGGGTGCCAGAGCGCTTCTGAATCAACACCCTTGACCGACGTTTCATTGAACATGCACTTAGATTACTCTTAAGGTTTTAACAATTTCTAATAAGGAATGATCAGATGAATTTACGCGTATTTCAATGTCAAAGCAATATTGCAAGCTGCGCGTTCAAGACTGGGATTCTAGTTGCAATTCACTCAAAGTGAAAAGAGGAGTGAACGTTACGTTTCTCTCCGATACTATTCGTACTCTCAGCTATCCGCTTATATTTTTCTTCGTCCTCCTTCCCCCCGCCATATAATTCTTCTAAAATACTTTATCAAGTGACGCGAACTTGGACTTAATCTGGACTGAGAGACCACGTCGGTTTTGGTTTGGCAAGGATTTTCCTTGTACGTTTAAGATTCAAATAAGGATTGAATTGGAAATTCAATCGGAAAACAGTGTAACTTTCGCAGTTTTCTTATCTTGACGGTCACAGCTCTTTGCAGACAGTCTTATCATGTACTCTGCAAATTAGTTAGTGTCACATACTATTTACCTACTCGTAGATTCTCCTATTTTCACGTGTACATTGATAAATGATCCTAGACACTTTTTAATCAATTTTTTTTTGCAATATGTTAGCCAATGTTAACTCGCATTCTTTATTGACTTTTTTTTCCATTCATTTCGCATTATCACGTATTTTTGAATTTCATTCGATCAGCCCCGTAAAGAAGCACCCAATACTTTCGTGAAGGTATCTTATTCTTGTTCTTACTTTTTTTTTTTATATTTGTTACATTATTCTGCATCGTGGAAGTTCCTATTCGAAGACTACGTTCGCTGCAAAAATTCAATCTTGCACACGAACCGTTTTCACAAACTGGAATAGAGCTATCACTATTTTTCAAATAAAAATTCTCTTTATTTAATATTCATTCTTTTATTCGTTTCGTATTATCAGCAAGTCCATCATACCCTATTTTGGTATACTCTTACTTCTACAACAGCGTAACAGCGAGTTAGCCAACTACCTTGATATATTCGCTAAACATTTTCGCTGAACGAGTGATATAAGAGGAGAAAAAAAAATAGATACGTTATAGCTTGCAACAGTCAGAGTTAAGCAAATACTTTATTCTTATGAATTGAAATTAAAGAAGAAAATTGTATTATAAATAATAAAGCAGTTTCGTACGAATTCAACGATGGAATGAATTACGACGACGTCGTCGTCTTTAGAACTTCCTTGATGTGTGTCGCCAGTTTCACCTTCTTTCTCTTCCTAACCTTTCCCGTTTTATTCGTACTCGTTACTGTTGCTGGTTTCTTCTTTTTCTTACAGCTCAAAGGATTCGGACCTCCCTTCTTTCGTTTCTTCTTTGGCCTCAAGTTGCTTTCCTCGGCTAATCCCGATTTCTCCTTCAGAACCTTCAAGGTTTCCTCCTGCTCAACACTTATTCCAACAGTCCTACGTAATTCTTCCGCCCTATTACGACTAGCCTGAGAGGGTGGCTCCAAGGTCGGTGCTTTGCCATGCAAGTAGATTAAAGGAACACTGGGCACCTTTCTTATGCGTTCTTGAAGGTCGCGGTCTTGCGTGGCGATAAGGTATCTGCGTCCAAATAAAATCATTTCTATGCGAAACAAGCTTGGTAAATTACCGCAAAGGTATAGTTGCTGCGAACCTAGATGGATTTTCCTTTCCGAGCATGGACCGCAAACACTTTGATCCGGAAACTGGTTGTTTGTCATGCCCGCATTTATGCACAGCAAACTGTTTGACGATGAGCATTGCGCCAAAAACTTTGGACCCCAGCTTTTCCGTTTCCAAGATGACGCATTGTGTTGTCAAGAGTTTTATCTCTGCTTGAAAGTACTTCGGTAATTGGTCTTGGATATTGAATTTATTCTGAAAGAAAATAATCGTCGATTCTTCCTAATATTTTGCTTTTAAAAATAAATTAATATGTGCTTTCTAATCAGCGCTCCTTTTTAAAAATTGTACCACTCTGTACCATAATCTCTAGTGAGTCACATTAAGTTTAAATGAGAACGCGACAAGCCGCAGGTCAATAACTTTTACCGCTTAAAAGTTTCAGTAACGAGTGCTAAAAAATAGACTAGGATATTTCTTTTGACTTTTGAAGTCATAAGTCTCCGACAATCTGGTAAGTTCTTGATAATTATACATTCTTTCCATACTTAATCATGCTCAGTGTGAAAAAGTCCTATGAGTCGCGACTCTTGTATTAAACTAAATAACCAGAAGTCCAATGGTTGCTCGACGATAATAAAGTACTTTGAAAATAACATGACAAATCGTAGATAGCATAGTTTTCTCACAAGGAAATACATCGACCGTATTACACTGGTTAAACGACGATAGAATTTTATAAAGTTCTTAGGATGTCTCAAATATCAGGAACATAACCTCCAAATGAGAGAAAACGTCGAGACTTACTTGAAGCGCAGCAAAGGAAAAGGTCCCATCGATGAGCACTTGATACGGTTGTCGAAATTTGAAGTTATTTACGTAAAAGGCAAGATTTTTCTGTACTTTTTTATGCCGAGAAATCTTCATAGTGACAGAATCGTTCCAAGCGATTCATTGAAAGCATTCAGCGAGAAGAACCACGTGGTTCGAAGTCTGGGCACTTATGGGTTCAGAGGTTAAGGAGCCCTTGCGGTATGTACAAGGGTACAAGTAGACAAAGTACCAACTGCCGCAGTTCTGTTCGTTCTTCGTAAAAGTGCAATGAAGTTTCGGAATTGTTGGAACAGATGCAGAAAAAATACTGTACCGGATCTATTCTGCTATCTCAATGCAGTTAAAAAATACTGCAAGCACCTACATACGTAACAGTGATTTTGATGAAGGATAATAATAAATAATGAAGTGAATTGCATCGCAAACATAATTTTTCTTTATTCCTTTCTATGTACAGAAGCTTGATAGCCAATTAAATTAGGCATAGGGACTTAGTCGATTGAACTTATTTACATCTCATCATGAATAAATGAGCACACAAGTCGCATCTTTTCATTAAAGAATTGGCGAAAGAATTGTCAAACCGATAAAACTTTCACCACACTTTTCGAAGATACGTCGCACTTAGAAAAGAAAATCGTTTATTACGAGAAGAGAGATTGCGCAATGACAAATCGTCCAAGTGAAACTAGAAAAGAAGTACGGTGGCGTGGGATAAGGATACTTGGGACAAAACAGAAAATGAAGGAAAAGAAAAGGTGAGAGTAGTAGAGGGAGTTTGAGTCTGCCGACGGAAATGGAGGATTTCCTGCTTCTTGAAGTTCTACCTCGGCTGATGTGTCCTTGACGCATCTCATTTCCTGAAAGATGGCAGCCAGCTCGAAAAACGTGACTGGCTGCGCGCTTCTAGTCACTTGATCGCGCGGAATCATAAATTACAAATCGTAAAGCATATATTACTTTAGGTATAACTTCATTGACCCAGACATACTCTTTTCGAAGTATACACCACATTGAAGAATAGGAAAAAAAAACGCACGGGATACGAATACGCAGATACACATAGACATTGGCTAATTATCAGCGACCCAAGTGAGTTCGTACGTCGTCTCGATGAATCCTTCCTTGCTCCGTTAAGAAAAATGAAAAAGTTAAACACGACAGAAGGTATAATTCTGTCCCTAGACATTCACCAGGACGACGTGGACGACTATCCACCAGGAAGGAAGATTTATTGTTCTCTCCCGTGCGTTTGCCGTGCAGCAAGAGGACGCGCTATGTCTATTAACCGTGGTACCACTGGCGTCCCTGCAGACGACGTCTACGCGTACGTTCGAACGAAGGATGTTCGTAAAAAACGACAAAAGACGTAGAACAACGTGCGTGGAACGTTTTCTTTGAATCAGTCTTGAGAACGGTTGGTGGGCTCGGGTACGAGCTGGTCGTGGGAAGACCTCCCGTTGGTTTGAGGAAGGCGAAGAGGCTTCGAGAGCCACGGATGCCTCGAGACGTCCTGAGCATCCGGTCTTTCGGAGGGTTCCCTCCTGAGGAGCGCTCTAATAAGACACCGAGCACGTGGTCCAAGTCCCTCGGGTACAGCGAATTGACCTCTGGAAATTTTTGCGAAGAGAGACGCGTGTTCGGCGTCATTGAATGGGTATCGGCCGACGAGCATGGTGTATAGAAGCACACCCAGAGACCAGATGTCCGCAGCCTTGCCCGAGTAAGCTCTTCCGGATCTTAATACTTCCGGGGCGACGTATGCCGGACAACCACGGCGATCGGTCAGCTTATCATCAAGATCCTCGACAATCACAGCATCCTCAAGACTCTCCAGGCGAAGCCGTGTTCTGCAATGAACATAAGAGTTCTCATAAGACAACAAGCAATTCTTTAAAATCGAGAAAAACTAAGTGATCGCAATATCGGTATCGATTTCTCTTGTGGCAGATGAAATCTCGATAGAGGACGGAGGATTCACAAAGAGTGGAGATGATGTCGTGATCTCGCGCATCGCGTACCCTTTACACCGCGTGATCGTAAGCTATTCAATTTAGCAAGAGGGATCGATTGGCACATCGACATAACGTTCCGTTGGTAAAGCGTTGCCAACCGTATGAATGAGGCAACGAAACGACAGCGGGGCTGCAGAAAGAAAGGCGGGCAGGACGGGCGAGTACAGCAGTCGGAGCGACGAAGTTGGTGCGAGGTGCCGATCAATGTGCAACGCGGAAGTCTCGAGCGAGTGAACCCGCGCGCGCGCGCGGCCGCGTACGTAATGCGCTCTTAAGTAACTGCAAGTTCTTGTGGAGCACGAATTACTCGGCGATAATAGTCCACGAAATCAGGAACCAGAAGTTCCCTTTGCCGTCCATCCGTAGGAACCGTGACTGTCAATAGAGAGCTAAGACTTTCATCTGGAGTATAGCTCCGGTCGCGGAGGGGCCGCCATCGGAAGATTGCGACCTCCTTGTAAAAACACGGACGAGTCAACGTCCTCGGAGTTTCGTCAATCGCGCGGTTACGCACTCTTACGCATTCACGCACTCGCATGTCCGGCGGCCACTCTCGGGCACTCGCTCGCCTAGAGGCGAGGGGAGAGGAGCTGCTGATCCAATGAGTGCGAGAAAGAGAGTAAAGGAGAATGGAGAGACGAGAGAGTAGCAGCTATGTACGAAAGCGGTCGCAAGGCTCTGCTTTCTTCGCAAACTTTCACCGGGCGGCGGCGGCGACGCGCTTACACGTTGGGTTCAAGAACCCCGGATGGATTCTAGCGCGAGCCGCGAATCTCTTTGAGAGTTAATTCGAGATTCGTAGAAATAGCGCTGGAGGTACAAGTAACGATGTTGAGGCTGATGACGGTCGTAGTGGCGATAGTAGTGCTAGTAGTGCTAGTAGTAGTAGTAGTGGCCACTATGACGTTGAACACCTTATTGCGAAAGCTGCCGATAACCAAAGGTTGACGTCAGCTATAGAATCGTTCGTGATATTTATGCATTTACAAGACGGAATGCGTCCTCTTAACTGCCACGAGTCGTGAGGTACGCGGAGAAAGAGTCTGCCGAGGAAGGAGGAAAAAAAAAGAGGAATTAAAAAAGCTGCAAGAAAAAATGAGACTACGTTTCGCGCGTGTCTTTGCATGTTGCGAAA
>JARPRG010000270.1:1754713-1769766 GCA_031001745.1 Hartigia nigra
CGAAATACGTCCGAAATACGTGGTACCTGCTGCTCCGTCGCGCAGCACCCTGCTACCATTTATTATCAGAGCGTAGGATTTAGCAATGGTCCATAATCAAAATGAGCAAGTGACCACAACGATCACTGGATGTAAAGAAGCAGCTGGTTAATTCTGGGTGTCCTATCTCTTGGCAGGATATAGTCGGCGCGCTCGGAGTTCTTAAAGGGACCGAGAAGAGGTGCTGAGCCATACGTTTCCTAATTATACGAGAGTTTCAAAACCCCAGTCGATGAACCAATATGCTTTTCTGGCTTGCAACATCCCTCTCCCTCTCTCTCTCTCTCTCTCTTCCTCTGACTCTCGATACAGCACACAGGAGTGTACAGAGGAGCTGTCGCTTCTCGGCAATAGCTCGAGCGGCAGGAATGCGAGCGGCGCGATTGGCCAATAGAGGAACGGCGGACTCGCACGATACACGCCTTTATGTTTCTGAGCGTCCGTGCTTCGCTATGCTTGACTATGCTTGACTATGCTTCAATTACTCGCTCTCGAAGTGTAGACTTGGCCAGAGGGCGTTGTAGATGCGTATACGGTAGAAAGCACCAGAGAGAAAGAGAGAGGAGGAACTCTGCTGTCTGGTTCTCTTAGCTCTTGGGGACCGAGTCACGTCAAACTCCATCCAGACGCGAACGAACACACCTTTTATAAATACCTTGGTGTGGTCGCTGGGCGCTGTCCTCATGCCTCGAATTCGCTATCGAGTCTTTATATGCGCATGCTGTATGACGCGTGTCTCCGTGACGTAGTCTTTGAATGGAAGCGCAAGGGGGTGCGGATAATGTTTATAAAAAGGATCAATGGAAAATCAGGGTCGAGGAGCCTGACGATAGTAACCAACCTGGCCTCGTCTGCGAAGACGAACTTCCTGAGCTTGAGGTCGCGTAGGACGACGCCATTCTCGTGGCAGGTTGCTACCGCTCTAGCTGCTTGACGGAAAAGCCTTCTAGCTTCGGGTTCACGAAGTCTTCTTCTTGCTCTAACGTAGGCATGCAGGTCCCCGTGGTGTCCTTCCAGGAGAAGATAACGTCGACCTCCTGGCGCATCCACGACACCTGCCACTCCGCTCGCTGCTCCGGTTCCTTCCAGACGAAGATGCGCCTGCAGAAGGGCTTCTCCACCTTTGTCGCCCACAGTCAATGCCTGAAATTCAATAAGCGTATTGTCAGCATCATCCTCGTCTACGTGGGCAATGTTTCTCAAAATATTTCCTGACAATTACAGCGGTAGACGCGACAATGGTGGTGGCACCACGGATGTCGAGCCCAAAACCGATTACATGACTTGGAGCCACCCCCACCAGCCTTCCCGATCATGGTCAACGGCCAAGGTCAGGAACGTTTATAGCGCGCATGCTTGCTCCATCGCTCATTGCCTCTATGCTTACGTTACCTCACTTTGGGATTAAGGAATCTTCTCTATCTTAAATAAAGAACCATCCGTAATTGCGCGATACGGACTGGTCGATGATCTCAGGGATATTGTTTTAGGTTCGATACGGGGCTCGCCGGTAGAACGTGAGCATATGATCCAGAATGATTAAGCAATTTCTTATCTATACACAATAGATTCTTATCTCTGGGCATAATTTTGCAATAACTGCGTAAGGCGTCACTTGCACAAGGTAACCGATAAGGAAACTTTATGTCCCGGAGTAGCCTGATTGCGTGTTTTTTAAATCTAGGCATTATCGACTGCGTCCCTTTGTACCTACAGAGTAGACGCTGTATCGATCGCGTCGTGTGTCGAAATTTTTAACAGTTTCGTAAGGAAGTCCCATTTAGTTAATAAGAGCAACGTGATCTTTGAGTGACGACGGTCACTAATTAATTGACCTCTCATTCCTTCACCTACGTTTATCAGTTACTCGACACTGTCATCCTCAGGCTCCAAGAAATACAGCCGATATAAGCCTACCTTACCGACAGATAATTCCATTGGTTGTACATTTGCACAAAATGTGACAAGTAATTCGCAATTATAGAAAAAAAAATTTAATTCCGCCGACGCCTCGTTAAGAACGTTGCAAAAGCGTGCGACGTTCGAGAGTTTGTAATCGTCAATTAAGTAAAATGGCTGGATAGTGGCATAGTCGCAATTATGAATAACGGGTAGGGTAAGAAGGTAAGATAGAGCACAGTAAAATAAGGTAAGGCGAGGTGCAGCCTTGTATTTGTTCGCGAGGTGATGTAAGTGCCTCATTGTATAACTCAGCGATTGTAAAACGTTAATGGAAACAGGCAGGGACAAAACAGCCTGCCGTTAGTGTAGTAATCGGCGAACCTGCTTATCCTTCTCTACTGTAAACACGTTATCAAGAAAGTGCGGGCCAATCCTTGGATCATCGACAATAATGAGAACGACCATTCAATGACCGCGTAAGCATTTGTGCCAGAGATCTCACGAAGAGATCATTATGATTGAAGCGGACTCTTCGTTCAATCTGATCGTGATCGATCCATATACCAATAATGCATACGCAATGTGCGCTTGATCACCAGATGATAGATAGATGGGAAAAGGAGAAAAAAATAGAATTTACCTAGAACCATATCGAAGACCGGAAGTTAATGCGTCACGTCATTCTGAGTCATTCATAGAGAGGGGCTGATTCGATGACGATTCCACTGAATCATCCGGAGCGACGAGTGGAGGGATTGTTCAGAAAATTGCGAAGGGTTGCTCAAACTTGGATTTGAATGACTGTTGTTCTTTGACAATGGGAATAAAAATGGTAATGACTGTTCCTCGATGACAGGAAATCCCGATAGTTCCGATGCGTCACGCTTGATGCAATGTCAGGCAACCGTTATCAACAGCTGTAACCATGTAGCTAATATTGCTGCCCGTTATTGCGTTGTACGGCGTTGCGAAGTCAACTCCTTGTTGTAAAGACTAATTGTACGTAGGGATGGTGAAAAGAGAGGAAGAGCTTGAGAAAATGGAAGCTGGAGAAAAGAGGACTCCGAGAAGAAGGTCTAACGAGGATGAATCTTGAGCAATCCTTATCAACGCACCTAAGTATATAAACGGTTACCCGTTATTGTGTCACGTTTTCAAGTGATGTATATCTGTCGCTTTCACGTGATATAGAGAGTACTTTCAATAGAAATTCATCAGTTTACCAATAAAAAGCAAACTTTCCTCGTGCGTCTGAGTTCTCCATTTCTCTCACAGAAGGAGAGTTTTGAAATTTCGTATAAAATGTTGAAAAGACTTGGTCGGGCTGAGCAACCGTAGCGACCGGTTAACGGTTGCTCGTCGTTGCATGAAACCTCAGCAACGTGTGGAAAGAGACGATCCGCTACTTTAGGATTGCAGGTTGCGCATCAGGTAGGGTTTCCGGGCGAGGCTGGGTCACTCGGACCCTATTGAAATAGTCGACGTAACGAAATACTCGCGACGCAATCGTTCTTTTATTAAAGTTTGAAGAAAAATATTTGTTTCGTGTAATATTGTATCAGAGTCACGTTCGGTCGAGAATGCGTAAATACAAAAGACGTTCTTTTTTAGCAGCTAATTGATAAGTAGTATCTTTGCTGTCGCCGCCGTCGCCATCATTGACAGTCAATAATAAAGCATTTCCCAATGTTCACCTTTATCCTCGAAACAGGCGACACATTGATTTGACAGTAAGAACGTGACGGATTCAACCGATAATACGAATTCCGGATGATTCCTCCGTCTATGCGAAGTCCTCGACTACTTCGTTTCGGGTGGGATCGGATCGATTTCACCAACGACGGAAAATAATGATTGACTTTGCCTATCGGAGAGGTTTATGGCCCGAGGTTACAGTTTCATGGCATCGCCCGATAACGTAATAGTCGAGGATTGGCCTGGATAGCAGCGGGAAAGCCTGCGGCGAGTGTTTAGAAAGGTGATTTTTTTTTTTTTAATAGCTACAACCACTGTGACTCTACTTTATAATCGATTGTGGCAGGATTTGCAGCACAAGAAAACTGAGAATCTTGATGTCGCTGACCTTTCTGAACACAACGCCACATCCTCAAGCATTTGGAAGAAAAAAAAGATTATCAAGGAGCGACAAAAGGTTTTTTGCCTCCGTACTACACGGCAGTATGATCCTTTTGGAAGGAAGATGCTACTTTTGAGATATAAAGTCTGCAAAATAATGTTGTAAATGTCTGAATTTCGTGAAGGTTAAAACGAGCCGCGAGCGGAGACGGTTAATTGCGAAAAGGAGGGTCGTGACTGTGCGATTGGTGATCGGAACGGCGATGACTCCATCGACCTTGATCGTATACCTATCGGAGATTGGTATGAATGATAAGGTCGATCCGGAGAATTCATTGTGTCTCTAACTTATTGGAATCGAGAAGCAGCAGGTGACGAAGGCGATGAAAGTAACAAAGTTAATAATTGTAACGAGTGCCTAATAAAATTGTAACAATGTGGAAGCAATGTCCAGTTTCTACTGGTTCATTTGCATACTGACCTTGGCAACGAGCTGTTGTCCAGTCTGCACGTCAACGCATCTGTACAAGGCGCTACCTTCGGCTGGTCCTACGAGAAGGAATCGATCGCCGAGTATGGTTGGACCATGATGGGCAGTTGGCACAGGCTCGCAACTTGGAAAGACGACCGGTGAAACGGGCGTCTCCTCGTTGGTGGGCTGCTTAACGTCTTGATGGTTATTTGGATTAACCAGGAACTTTCCATTATTGATACGCGTCACTTGAAGATGCAGAGGATGCTGCCTGGCCACTCTCATATTGCGCGTGAACTTCACTTTCGTTTGATAAACCACACACAATTACTTCTTCAGTCTTTTTTTCTTCCTTTACCTTTCCTTCCCTCTGGTCCTACGTTTCCTTTACCTTCTCTTTCTTTTTTCTTACACTGACTACAGTAATTCTTATTTGGGTAAACTCCAACAAAAAAAAAACCCTTTTGTTTTCGATTTCCCAACACTAATTATCTTTTGAACACTTTATTTTTAAAAAACGCGCACAGCTCCCTCAGCTAACTGTTTGTTGCACGACTCTGCGTAGCTGAAGATTGCCAGTGCACGAATTGTCAGTCAGGTAACTTTAGTAGCTACAAAAAAAAAGATTTTGGTAGATCGTCTTCGTGGGATAACTTTCCCTAGTGAACTGCAAATAGCCCTTGGACGGAGAAAGATCTTCGTAGGGTGATCGTGTCACCGGATGAGTAGCTTCTGAAAGCAAGAATAACAATACGTCATTAGGGTGACTAATGAAGAAACTTTGCGTCGTACGTGGCTTCCATCGTGCAACCAAACACTAAATATGAGGGATAGCTGAATAATATTCAGCAACACGGCAACCTGATCGGGCAGTTCGATCGGTGCACCGAATCATTAAGGTATAATTATTGGATTTTCTATGCTAGTAAGTGCTCGCTCTCAATTCTCTCGAGGTCCCGAGTCCCACTCGGTGCGTTTGTGATTCACGGACAATTTCAAACGCAAATCTTTCATCATTTATTCATGTTCTTGTGCAACTTATACTCTCTGGAGGACTTGGAAGGTCAGGGATAGGTAGGAAGGTGGAAGAAGAAGGTAGGAGGGTAGTGGAGGCGGCTCGGTGTCTTTATACTTTAACGAGGATTTCGTGTCGCGCTCCGTGCAGGCAGGAAGATTTCAAATTCCCGAGGTGCGATTTACACATGCTCTCGCAATTCGTACTCGATTTCAGGAACGTAGCTACAGCCCTGTTTGTTGCAAGAGAGAACATCTAGGTTCGCTGTATGTGTACAAGTAGGGAAGCCATGTTTACCCGATCCATACACGACCTGCGTCAATGAAAGTGCGGAAAATTATGCAGAACTTAGAGTGATAATACGCCTTAACGATTTCTCATAAGAATTCAATAATCTTTCTAGTTCGTAACGATAATAATGTAGATTCAATTGGTTATCGGCAATCATGAGTTCGTGTTCTAAAACGTTAACTATCTACGCACTTGCGCAAACTTGTGTGACTCGCTCGAAATATCAGGGCCGTGCGATCGTGGATCCCGCGAAGGTTTCGCTTTGTAGCGGACGACGTGTTAACGGATATTATTTATTGTCTTTTTCTTTCTATTTACTATAGGCCCTTAAAAAGGAGCCCGCAATCGATAAGGTCCTCTCTCGGAACTAGGTGTGTATGTATATTGGAAGTCATGAGGCCCCGAGGCTCTCAAATTCTAATTGTCGTTGTTCCCACACGTACTAAGAGATCTTATGAAATTAGCTGAGCTGAATAGAGCAGACTCGTTGGTGAGCTCTCTTGGTTGACGAAATACTGAACGCTTTTCAGCAGCCGATAGCAGATATCCTTCGGTAAGGTCAAAATGGCGGAGTTTCACGGTGTCCCTGCGATATTGCGGCCGCGGAGACCGAGAGCGTTACGCTGTAAAATGACGCAATCGCACGAAATAAATTGCCAAATACGAATGTCGCGTACAGTCGCGTCTCGTGTGACGCCATTCCTACCAGTGGTCACCGGTGTCATCCAGTCTATCGATCAAATTTGAGTCTTTCTCTCTCTTGCTTTCTGACATCGCAAATCAAGTCGGTCAATAGCAAAATGAAGCACTTGTCGAATTATGTAGTCGGGTCTCTCTAGAATACAAGGTGACTGCGTAAAAAAAAGGACAGCGGTTGCGTTCGCGAAGGTCAGTGAAAAAGGAGAATTCTTACGAAGCAGTAGTCAATCTAGCTGTGCAGCTCTCGTGAGAATGAGAAATTGAGAACCGCGAGTATAAAAAGTTTTCACTTAATCGAAAATTGATAGGGGAGACGACAACAATATACAAATGAATGATACTATCATCCGTCAAACACTGAAGCATCACTTGAACGCCGCACGAAGTATATCCAAAATAGTAAATCCTAACGTCTCAAGATGGGTAGGTGGTACCTTGCTCGTACCTCGTGGATGTTTTTCGTGTCGTCGGCCGTTCCTGAACGGGGGAACGTTCCAAAGTTGGCGGAACACCGTCTTCTCGAAAGCGAATCTCCGGAACTCCCGGACGAATTGTTTTTCGCGCGCGCACACACTCTGCTCCTTGCTTGTACAGCAAAAAGCCCAGATCAACACCGAGAATTCGATGTACTTTGGTATCGGAGATGCGTGAGACTGCTAGCCAGAATGATATTGACTTGCTGGATGACTTTAATCCCGCGCTGTGGACGGTCCAACCTTTTCGGGCCGGCCTCCGCTCAGAAACGGCACCAGCAGAGATTTGAGAGACGAACCTGGCACGCCATTGTGCAACCAAAGACTAAACTGTGCACTGCCGTCAGAACGTCGCGAACTCTAAGGCGCCGGTCGGAGCAGATACTGCGCATGCGTCAATAGTGGGGGAACAGTGCCGCCTCTAGGAAAGAAATACGTGGGGTTCCTATACGCAGACACGCGGTCACGTATGCTCACGAATCAGCTCGTACGTGTACATATGTATGTATCTCTATATCAATGTCTCTCGTCACAAGCAGGTTCGATTGCGTGGCGCTTGGTCGTGTCACCCTTCCAATATATTCAAATAATCATCTTCCGCGCGTCACGTAAGATACTCGCTTCTTAATCCAATCCAACCTTCATCCAAAGGACGCACTGCATTAACTCTTGCATTTATCCATAAAGAAGACGTGTGTCTGTAGATGTTGCCTCTTCTACGGCGGATGTGCCAGGTGTCAGGGAACTCGCGAGCACTGTGGTAAATAGCATATCCCAGTTCGTACACGTATATATACGGGAAGCGCTATAAATTCTTGAATTTGCAAACTGAGACTCTCTGGTGAATCGTGCACGCGTATAATTCATCCCAGAGGAAATGGCTCGATTATACGGCGAATATCTTCACGAATACATTATTCTTGAGATCGAGTTCGGGAGATCAGCAAACATAAATGATCTTCGAACAAAGAAATCACTAGAGGCTGTAATAATCGTAAAGCTTTGCACGAGTAGTTTTCTTTTTGCCTGTTAACTTTTTCGAGATAGATAACACGTTTATAGCTTTAATACACGTTCACGTGACTTTAGACGTTTTCAAACGTGAAATACGTGTGCGTCTTCGTGTACATATTTCCTGCAATAGGCATGTGTGCAAGTATACGGACATCGATCCTACACCGACTGACAATTGTAACATTCAAGGTCGAAATCCTATTTTTGCAAATGCTTCACGAACCCGGAGATATTGGGAGCCGCGCTGATGACCAAATTCTGACTAGGACGTCATCGACTCTATGCTTAGTTATGTACTTGCGTGTTTATGCTCAAATATCATAACGTGATTGGCTCTCCTCATAGCAGTGAATTCATTATAAATATCAGTGATTAGCACATCAAGCAATATGTACCGCGTAGCACTTCCGTCGTGTCAATTGGATAATTGATGTACCTGCGACACGTAATTGCTTATTCAATTTACAGAACAATTAATATCTTTTTTTTCATAACCTTCATTGACAGAAGGATAAAAGAAGAGAAAAATCATTTAATTATAACTATCTACAGCTTTTAATTGTCTGCCTATAGTTCACGATACTCTACAAGGTCCCGTTTCTGAACGAAATACTTTTATATCCGTAATATTGTAGGTACTTAACGGTACTGTGTTTATGAAATTACTCAGGTACCTAATTAGGGTATTTCAGACGAATTCAGAAGGTATGTCGTAAACTCTTTGTGACAACAGTAATAGTACAAATTCTCTATTCCAAATGTCTCAGGTGTCCCGTTTAGTCATGACAGCCACGAGAAACGCGAACTGTCGTAAAGTGAAACATCTTGTTTCCCAGTAAACGTGGTTCTCCGTAGGTCGTCTCGTAATCGGGATATCCTACAATAAGAGGAGGTGCCTTATTTGCTTCCGGAATGGCCTCGTCTGCTTCTCGTGAATAGAATGTAGATAAGATGCTATACGCGGCTATTGAAGTAACGTTCGTACTATATATGCTCACAGTAGTCTGTTATCTGGCCTCAATAGTAACGACGCAAACATGACCCGGACACGGAAATTTTGGTTTCCTGGTGCAGTTTTCAGACCGACTTCCTGCCACAGAGGAATCTATTCAGGTATCATTGAGCCAAAAGAAAACAGTGAACCACAGTTACGTTAATCTCTAACATCATCATTCCTCGAATTCAATATTTTTCTTAAAATGGAGGAAACAAGCCGGTATATCGTTGTGATAAGAATATTATATTCTTCCTGCTTCTCTTGGTCTTGGTGGTAGGACTTGAGCATAATTTGAATGACCAAGAGAAGTGAAGAGAGAGTGCGCCAAAGAATAGGTACATAAGTATGGTAGAAGAAAATTCGTTTGTAGCTACTTAGCGAAGCTATAGAAGGGAACGTGGAGCATAATGTGTAGCAACGTGTAACTCGCGGTTTCACGAGTATAACGAAGAAGGGGCCACTTGCCTAGGTCTGGTGATGACCTCGAACGAGGTTGAGCCGTGGGGATTGCGAAATCCCGCAAAGCCGAACAAAACCGAGCGCCCCGTGCGGCCGCCGCTGGTCGTCCGTTCACCGTGACATCCGTCGTGGACTCTGCCACGATTTCCACGGACGTAGGGCACGCGAGGCTACATCAGGCCATTAACACTTCTCAGTTTTTTTTTTATATGGGGATAGTAAGTAGCTCTCTATTTCGATTCAGCTTTACATGCATGTTCTCAGTCTACCAACGGGCATAACAGTGCCAGTGCTTATACATGTCGAGCGAACCAGGAAAAAGATGATTATTTCAAATCTTTCCTCATACGATGGTTGATATGACTTTGAAGCGTAGTTGGCACTTTCAACGAGGAAAAATAAAAATTGGCCTGATCTCGGTAAAATTTGCGGGAATCCTGTGGGAGAGTGGGAGCACAGGATGGGAAGAATAGAAGTAAAAAAAAAGAATGGGAACGAAAGGAAAGACTGAAACGATAGTCCTATTCTGATATGTACAGCAGCAGGAGTGCCACTGGGCGTATCGGCACGTCTAACGTGCAGGGCATCGAACCGGCAAAAAATTCTAACCGGTTCGCGGTTTGGTTGACGCCCCAGAAAAAAGAAAAACAGTACCAGGTTCCGACTCGACTATCAATGATTTTCATTCGCCTCCACAGTAAGAGAAACTTATCGTTGTCGATTATAGTGTAGGACTAGGACTTCCTAGTGGGATTTCTTACTGGGCAGTAAGCAAGACGGCGATACAGGACCTGTAAGAAATAACGAGGTCCTCAAGGCGTCAGACCCTGGGCTATAAATCGACGGCCCTGCATTCGAGACTGAAGATAATGCGCCACGCGCGGCCCACTTGCATCCTGTTGTATCGAACCAGTGCGAGTTAAGCACCAGGATGGACCAGAGATTGTCTCCTCTCGTTTAGACTCTCATTCTCAGTTCCTCTTCTCATTCTTGGCCTCCTCCTACTCCTGGACCGGCTGCTCCCATGGCAGCTGCTCACCGTTGAGAACGCTGCCAGCCTCAGAGATTCCTCCAAGATAATTCTTCCTTTATTCAGGATGCGCATCCTTTTCGTTTGATCTCTCTCGAAAGATGCAGTGGTCCAGCTGATTCATACTTTCATCTGGAGAATCTCTCTCTAGATGCATGCGAGGGCACGTGCATTTACTCGGTATCTTGGAAGCATTGATCAACTGATATTTCATACTGGCAGAAGAGAAGGAGACACACGAAGAAATAACGGGAGTCATTTGTGCGAGCAGAAAGAAAAGGGGAAAAAAATAAAGGGACCCCTTTAACGTAATAAAGAACGAAGGCTGATCGGCAAATCGGCAAATCGGCAGATCAAGACGATTTACAAGTCGAAACGTAAGCTATTTCATTGCGCTGGCAGTATTGCTCGCCGTGATCGGGAGGCCTTTTTTTAATTGGTGACTTTAGAGGACACTGCGCAATGAGCGAACGGAGTGACGGTCAGAAGGAAGGCCAGCTCACCTCGTGCCACCTCCATCCGACTGGTTCCTCGCGCGTTCTCGCCACCTCCCTCGGTCCCCACATCACTCCACGTCCATTGCGTCGCTGCTCGTGCAGCCGTGCTCCTGAGTTCTCTCCTTTCCAACATGTCGCAGTGCCACCTCGCGCGCACCAAAGCAACGGAACCCGACGCAACCGAGAACAACGCGGCCAGTCGCGAGTTGCGAGGGCGCCGGCATCGTCGACGCTTGACGCAATCCTCTCTCTTAGGAAATAAAGTCATTTGTTTTCGTTCCCCCGTAGCTCGCACTCTTAGTAATTCGGTTTCCACGACGGAAATAACCTTCGCTGCATGAGTTACGCACGTGCACCTACTCGAAGGAAATGTTAAAATTCAAAAATGTATGCGATCAGCTAATTATTTACACGAGCAATTCGCCAATTGAGAGTTTCCGTGACGTCGCGCTGCTTCCTGCGTCCATACGTAGGAGCGTGTGAATTGGGAAGATGCTTGTTATCGTGCCTTCTTGTTTCTCAATCGACGTCCGCTCGTTGACGACGGCCGCTAAAGCCGACGCCGCAACGTCAGAACGCCCTGAGCCAATCCCAAGTTCGCCTTGTAACGCGCTGGTGGCGTTTCGCAACGAGAGCATGATCAGTGCTTGGCCGCAATAAATGACGCTGACTCTCCTCCTCTCGATTCTTCGCTCCTCGCTCAAGCGTCCCTCTCCCTTCCCGCAATTTGCAATCCTGTCGCTCCCTTGTTCCCTGCTATCTCTCAAGAACTCTCAGATATACCGTCCCGAAAAAAGAAGAAAGTCTCTCGAACTCTCGAGACGCTCGAGATAATCTCCCGGGCGAATCGATCGGCCGAGTTATACCCTGACGACTCTCGCGACGTAGCGCAGCTAATCACTGCTAGTCCAAATTTCACAAGTACATTGAGATTACTCTACATCTTGAGTTCCAGAGAGCAAAAGAGAGTCCGATCCAAAAGGATCCACGAAATTTCGTCAAGCGAATGAAATTTATTTTCAAAGTAGCAAAGGCGACTGAACTGTTTTTTCGCTTGTCTCCTGTCCAGCAAATTAACATTGAAACTAGATCGAGCAGCGAGGAAGTCGCGACTCGCGAAATCGCTCGAACGCGCCTCGCCGAGTGTAATTCATAATTGTGTGATATCCTTGCCTTAGTGACCCAGTTACACTTATTAGTCGACGTCTCCCCGCCAGAGTCCTATTGGTACAAATACTCGTTTATCGAGATCACGAAGGTCGACGTGCGTCTCCGAGTACCGCCTTAGTGTCTACCAATCATTCAAAGCAGTTTCCACTGTGCAATCTGAAAAGCTCCAAGATTATTCTTTGCGTCCCACGAATTCCTATACTTGTCTGTTAATCATTCATATGCACTTGCTTGTATTTCCTATTGTTTCTTCGTTCTAAACTTCGTATCTAGAAATTAACGAGGATGGCCGGATGTGCACGCGTGTCGCTATAGACGCATATGGACACAGAGTGCCTATCGACATAGCCCCGTGTTGGTAAGACTGTGTAGAATTGCGTCACGACACGACATCAGCAAGAAACCAAGGCCTAGGATCGATCCGTTCATCCGGAAAATATAATACTTCTCAAATATCCGTCACTCCTCTATCGCACCCATGAAATCCACCCAAAATCCACTATGAATGATTGCCAAAGTGCGTCTACGCGAACGATCACGTAATTCAAATATTCTAAGACGTAAGAACGAAGCAGCAATCTCTTCGAGTTATGATTATCATTATTTTCAGTCGCTCAATATAGTTGCAACATGCCGATTGATCTCGCTTATGGCTCTATTCATTTTCACAAGACAGCGGTATACGCATATATGTATGTATATATAAATTTGCCAGTTGTTGGCGAACAGCTTACTATCGAAATATGTGATACAGTGATAGAAGTGATAGGGGACTGAGGGGCAGGAGAGGAACGTGTGTGTTGCAAAGCGATAAAATTTTGCAGCACGGGGCACATGAATATTCTCACGGCCCAGGTGATAAGGTATCACGCTGCATGAAACAATGCCAGTAAATGATTGGTCGAAGCACGTTTGAATGATCAAATTTCAGCGGTGGTAGAGGAGGAGATGGAGGGGCGGAGGGGTTGAATTGGGAATTGCGATCCTTAAGGTCACATCCCGGAAGTCGCGTCATCCGTCAGCCGGTTATGCTATTTCCGCTCTTTACTACGCGCACTGTCCTTCCACCGGATATGTAATATATGTATATACATATATATGGTATACATGGATTTTGAGGAGACCCAACCGTCAGAATGTGTGAAAATGGCGAAAGCACGTGCTGACCAAATATAATTTGTCTTAGCCAATTGGCTGTTGCTTTTTGCAAAAGCAGTTTCCTGAAGTCAGAATGCCCTTTGTTCGATTCTTAGGTATTAGGCGTAGGAAATATGAATAAGGTATAACCGTAGATCCGGAAAAAGAAGATTTTCTGGGGTTCAGGAAAATTTGAATGGGGAAGGAAACGAGGACGAGATCGCTTTACGGTCGACTTCCGGGGACCTCCGTGTCTATCCGTCTGCTCTTGCTCGCTTGATTTTGTCTTCGAAATGGAAGAAAGGAGCACAACAGCTGTCTCGCGGCATTGACTGCCGTACCCGGCGCCATAAAAATATTTACCCTTCCTTACTCCCGCTGTGTACAAACGCGGAAATGCAATTTGGACCCGCATCCTTAAGGAAAGACCAGACTTCCGGTCCTCCTCTAACCAACTAGTCCCTTTATTCAATTTACACTGCGATGGAATTTTTAGATCTGACGTGTTTAGAATGAATTTCCGGTTAAGGAATGAAACGTCAGCCTACCGTTTGCGATATTGACTGCTTATGAAGTCGGAAAAATATTTACGCTTACTAGTCCGAAAAGTATAGCGTACCGAGCAACAAATGGCAATCTGGTACGCATATGGATGAGCAGTTATCTGTTGGAAAGCCTTTAGATTCGCCGGCTTGAATTCTGGCAAAATATATGCCAGCACTCAAACGTTGTGTAATTCACTAGAGTCGCCGAGCGACAAGTTGCAAAACCGGAATATTCGCCAGGTACAAATCACGCGGAACACCTGGCGAGATTTCCGATCTGCGATTTTCAAAATTTTTAAATCTCTGTACATATAATAACGCTGGTCTTTGAGCTTTTAATATTCAAATAAGTGATATAAATAGCTACTACGCAATACTATAAAGACATCGTAATTGAAATGACTGCGTGATCCCGTTGAGAACGGACTAATTATCTGTTAGTAATTAGTAGAGACTTTCCTGCTAGACCGAAGGCATCGTACACGCTTCCTACGTGCTACGCCACATGATCCACCGTAGGAGCGTGATATTCGATACGACTATGATCAGCACTCTTACACCAGGGATCAAGACTATCTTTTCATCTTGGATGATCGTACAAATTCAGTCAAGTGCAAAAAAGCATATGGCGTCGATACCAATATGCATGCCACTCGCGCCGCTTTAGAAATTTCGTCGATCCGCAATGAGAGAGCAGAAGTGCTGCGGCTGCAGGCTGCGCCAACAGCGACAACAGCAGTGACCAAGAAATTCAATATTTGCCGATGCCTCGTCTCTATGGGCGCACGGACCCGAGTAATCTTCGTTATCTCGAAGAAGCTACGTGCCTGTACACAGGACTCACGGCACAGCTGCCGTTGGAGAAAAAAGAAATTGCTATGCAGTCCCATGACTCTGGGAGGGCGGGGAGAAGAGGGAGTTTAACGTGAGGGCAGGATGCTCTCGGCACCTGCCAGGAGGGCTGCCCGGTCTATTCCTCGTCCATTGTCCGATTACGGATGCTCGAAAAAGGGATCGTCGGCTCGTGCTAAGCCTCGACTCGGCTTTACACAGGCTTTGTGGATTTCACGGTTTGTCCTCTCTGTTCTAGGGATCCTTCAGAGAATGCAGGGATGCCAGGATTTCTCCCTAGTACAAGAACAAAGGAAATCCTTAGGGCTTAGAAACGTTAAAGGTCTCGACAAGTTTTACTCGCGTATCGTAAAATGTGGGATGCAGTAGGATGCAGTAGGATGCA
>JARPRG010000270.1:1769866-1786674 GCA_031001745.1 Hartigia nigra
GGTGGTAGCCGTAGGTAAGTCAATTTCAGCATCGTTCATAATAACTGGAGTTTTCATGCGCCGTTCAATCCCATGTTCACGTATTTGTTCCTCGATTCGCTCGTTTGGACAATACATCGATTTCACGAGGTGTCTCTTAACTTTTTTCCAAGCGTCCTACGTCCCCGAGAAGTGCTGATCGAAGGTTACGGTTATCTGGGTCGCGGACGCCTGCGAATTATCTCAATCCTTCCGTTCTTGGCAAATCTCTCTTGTCAAGTTTTTCGGTGTTTTTACGATGTCATGGGCCCTGACGAGAGTTTTCCGTAGGAACGCAAGACGGCAGCACTGTACGCCACAACGTGGACATCGATCGCAGTGCCACGTGTTCTAGCGTGCCGTTTGCGAACGGCTTACAGCAGCCACTGCGTTCTGGCGGCAGTGTTTCGAGACTACACTCCAAAGAGAAGTCATTGGGCGTCATTGGGCGTCATTGGGCGTCATTGGCACGACACACAGGCATACGAGCAACACGGATCATCGACCGTATCCGAGACACCCCATCGTCGCCTTGGAAGCAGCGAGCGAACCGGTACGCTCCTTTCTTCATTCGATCTTGCATCTCGTTCTAGTTCTCGAGAACAAGAACAGTCTAAGTCTTTAAATCTCGAGGAAGGATTAGAGTTTGGGAGATTGGCCCTTATTATGGCGCAATCACTTCTAGATGACTATACCTCTATATTATACACCTCCGTGTGTCATACACGTGGCACGATTCAATCCCATATTTCGTCTGTGTCCGTTTCAGTTGCCTTGAGGAATCCGATTGGATTTTTGCAAAATGCAGAAGGAAGTACCGGGAAAGGACGTTGAGAAAAGTGATCATGGAGATCCGGGTGCCAGTAGACACGGAAACTTTATAAATTACTACAGTTTCCATCCTGCGGAAGAACGCGTGCGACAACTTCCGCGAGATATATGGCGCTCTTTCTACCCGGACCGGAAGTTCCTGGGACTAGACATCGGGTGTAACGCGGGGGTGAGCATCGTGCAGCTGTTGGACGGAAGAGGCTGGCCCGAGGCTTCCGACACGTCTGATTAGGAAATGGTCTTTTAATTTTAGACGTGTTATCGGTCTTTTCGACGATGACGCCTCTCGACGCGCGCCTGGACTCAGAATAAAATCCTTGTTCACCTTGGCTTGGCTAAACTCTCTGTACTGTTCCGATTTGAAAATTTCGTAGACCACGTCTTTTCAAGAATGTTAATAAATTGCTCTGCTTTTTTAATTTTTGCAGGACCTTACGCTGGCCCTTCACGATTTTCTCGTATCCCAACTCACTGAGGATGGCGGAACCCACGTTTCTCTTCTTGGAGTGGATTTTGATTCGATTCTCATCGAAAGAGCTTGCGAAAAAAATTGTCGACCAGATCACATCACTTTCAAATGTTTCAATTTCATTTCTGAAGATAGAGATAAAATTCTTCAGGAATATTTGTATAAATACAATAGGAGCTATTTCGACGTAGCATTTTGTTTCTCTATCACTATGTGGATTCACATAAATCATGGAGATTCTGGATTGATCAAGTTTCTTTCCGGTGTTTGTAAATTTTCAAATATGGTTGTGATCGAACCTCAACCATGGAGATGCTACAGAAATGCCTCCAGAAGACTGAGACGTTCCAACGGTGAAGATTTTCCCCTATTAGATAGCTTGAAGTATCGTGGAAACATGGATGAACATATCGAAAATATTTTGAAAGACCATTGTAATTTTCAAAAAGTTACAGTCACTGGAAATAATGATTGGGGTAGACGGCTTCTGATTTATGAGAGAAATACTAATACATGACGACCTGTCTCCAAGTTTTTAAACAATAAAGCTTTTTTACTTTTATACACGAATCCTTGTTTTGTTTCTATTCCATGAGGATGAGACACCGACGCCACGGTGAGCAGCGAAAGGATTGTCAAAGCGTCGCGACGGTTACGACGCGAGAGGGCCACGACGCATGAACAACTCCCAAGCCTCAGCCAGTGGGAACCAATCGTTGTATAACAACAATTTGACATGAACTCAGCGAGCAAGGTAAGTGAGAATGGTGACGTTACAAAGTGATTTTTCCTTACTTTCCCCCAAATATGCTTTAAGTAAACGGTTCTTCCCACCACTCACCCTCATTTCCTATCCCAAGCCACTTGCGTCCAAAGCCGCCCCTCGAGTATTCTAGAGATGGAGCTTGAAAGTGGACGAAAGGTTAGGTTATGTATTGTTTACTTTATATTTGTCTGACAAAACCCTTTCCTTAAGTGATCCAGAGTGCCGGAGGATATTCGGGAGGCTCGACTATAGTATTTTCACAATATTTCGCGTATATCTTTAGTGAAATTCAATAGGGAACGTAGAAATACGAGTGCGCGGTAAACGGTCGCACGTTCTGGCGTTTGTAGTGTTGACGTCTCGTATGGTTTTACAGGTCGGTGAAATCTTCACTGCCGCCGGAGCGGCTTTCAACAAACTTGGGGAGTTAACGATGCAGCTGCATCCAACGACGGATTCGCCAGCTGGGTAAATTGCAAATAATATCTGTACTATTATAATGTTGCTCATGCTCGATCTTTCAACATAGTCCGGTTAGTTTGTTTTGAGATATTCGCATCGCTCGATGTTGGATTCGTAGCTTCTAATGTAGCGATGCGTCGTATACACTCGACCAATGATAAGGTAGAAACACCACTGGCGTAGGATGCAAAATGTTCAAAGTTAGTCAATGAAAGTTAATTGGCGGGTCTTTTAACGTATTTCTATGAGATTGAAAATACGTTCAAGATTCCAAATATCTTTGGAGTCAATAATCAATGGGATGATTTGCCTTTGACGAAATTTCATCCTGATTTGCAGTAAATGGACTGACGAAGAAATTGAGATGCTCCGTCACTCGGTAAAGACCTTCAGCGAAGATTTGAACAAAATAAGCGAACACATCAAAGGGAGAACGGTGTAAGTTTACGAAACTGCATCGAGCCAACGGATTATCACTCAATTTCTTCGTCAGATCTGACCCCATTTTGACAGATATTTTTCTTCCTTGTTTTTAGCTCGCAGATACGTACCACCCTGAAGAAGAAAGCATTCGAGGAAGCGGGTGTTCCGATCAGACAACAGGCTCAACAGCAATCGATGCAGCAAAGCAGCGTTGCGCAACAGCAACAAGTGCAAGTTCAGAAACAGCAACAGGCCACGGCGAATCAAGGGTTGATGGGGAAATCAGCAGAAGTAACTCTAAATATGCTGAACGCTCCAGAATCGGAAGTCGATGTTGAGGGTTTACCAGAGGAGTGTCAGGTTAAGTTGGAATTCGAAGGAGCAACGGAGGAAGTGGCTTCGTAATCCTAACTATTTTATTCTTTTACTCAAATCTTTAATTATAAGTTAAACCCATAAGAAATTTTGGTTCTCTTCAGACAACCGTTTACTGTAAGTTTACGGACATGGGTCCAGTAAGTTGTCATTTTCCAAATAAATCTTAAGAGTCTTTCCTTAACTTCATCCATCCATTCATTAAAGGACCGATGTAGCTATGCTGGACAGGAGTTCACTCACTTATCGTTGGTGGCGCCACTATCCAATGCTCCTAGTTACTTTACAGAATGGAAGTTCACCGAACTTTTTACTGGAGATTTTACCACGAAATGTTGGTAGATCAAATGAGAGGTTCAGCTGGTGGCACAGATGTGACAGAGTCGACCAACTGTGGAGGCAGTGGAGGCCACTGACAGTTGGTAGAGTTTGGATCGGATATTAATCGTTGTTCTCTCTGTGGTTCTATTAATTAAATCCTCTATATAATTAGTCCGAATAAAAAATTTGTTAATCAGTGTTACGTGTGAATGGAATATGATAGGATTGTGCGTACCGATCGACATGTCGAGATGCTAGTGTATCGACTACGGTGAACCGTGTCAACAACATCGGATCGACGAGAGAAAGAATTGCTAATCAGTTTATCTTCTTTTTCTTAATTAATTAAATCTCTTCTCGAGTTTGCTTCGAATAGCTGAAAAAAAAATCAAAATGGAAGGAGGCGTTATGGACAGTCCTGACGAGAGCCTCATTAGGACTGACAGCGAGGAGATCGCACTGCATGGATTGTGCAGTCCAAAAAAACCTCTCCATAGATTTTTAGGTCTTGCACTCATGTGCCTTCTTGGATTCGGTAAGTCTTAGAGTTTCGACTCAAAAATACTATAGATTTTATGCTGCCATTGTTGCTTTTCGTTATTCGACTCGATTGCTTTGTTGTTGTCTCATCGACTGGAGGGGATTCTGTGATTAACGAGTGAGAGACTTCTTCTGTCAGGGGCGTTATTTGTTACTAGTCATTTAGTACAAAGCAGCAGCCATTTCCGATACATATTCTTTTTTTCTTCATCATTCATCCAAGATTACTTTACCGTTTTCCTTATTGGGCTTTTCTTCGATTCCCTTAAAGGAACACGCACGTGCTCGTAACTGCTGTGTGGGAGATTCCACAATCTTCTACTTTTATGTGTATCAGTGTGCGATAGCTGGGAATCAACGATAGAATATCGTTTTTGTAAAATAAAACAATGTTTGCTATATATGCTGTGCTAATAATGAAGTTGATAAAATATTATGAGACGTTCGTAATAAAGATACTGCTTATTATTCAGGAAAACGTTCCCTCTTTATTAGTCGTATCGCGATCTTTTGACCCTTGTCCGTTTCCCTATCATTGAATTGTTGGCTGACGAATCTGCAGCTGACTTTGGTATTAAGCTATCTGAATCTCTTTTTTTTTTTCCTTTATCAATTATCGGCTTAACCTTTACGCTAATAATCATCTTTCGTTTCTTTTACTTTGTAATCTAGGATCGTACTTTTGCTACGACAATCCTGGCGCGCTACAGGATAATTTCAAGAGTGACCTGCAACTGTCAACCAGTAAATTTGTTTTACTTTACTCGATTTATTCCTGGCCGAACGTGATTTTCTGTTTCATTGGAGGATTTTTATTGGACAGCGTTTTTGGTATTCGATTGGGAACTATCATATACATGGGACTGACTCTAATTGGTCAGATAATTTTTGCAACTGGAGCTACAATGGATATGTTCTGGCTGATGATGGTTGGAAGATTCGTATTTGGGTGAGAAAATTTAAAGAAAAAAATATCAAATCATTTATATATTGTATTTTTAACATTAACCTTAATGGTTTTTCAAATTCCAGAATTGGCGCCGAATCTCTTGCAGTCGCACAAAACAACTACGCCGTTTTATGGTTTAAAGGCAAAGAATTGAATATGGTATTTGGGCTGCAGTTGAGTTTTGCCCGCGTGGGATCAACCGTCAACTTCCTAGTGATGGAGCCGATGTACAATTATGTTTCTCACTACTACAATGGTCCAGAATGTATTGGCGTCGTTCTCTTCCTAGCTGCTTTGACTTGCGTAGGATCTATGATTTGTGCCTGCCTTCTGGCTGCAATGGATAAGCGAGCCGAAAGTTTACTCAGACGAGGAGAAGGTCAGGAAAAAGAGGTCATTCGATTGACGGACGTTAAAGACTTCAAGGGTGTATTTTGGCTAGTGTCCGTAGTCTGTATCGCCTATTACGTCTCCATTTTTCCGTTTATCGCCCTGGGAAAGTAAGTAGGCATTCGTTAAAGATTAGTCATTTATGACATTACCAGTTTATCTTTTATTTAATCTGTATTTCAAGGGTCTTCTTTGAACGCAAATATCAATATGAAGCAGCAGCAGCTAACACAGTGAATTCTCTAGTTTATTCGATATCGGCAATTGCGTCACCACTTCTCGGATATGTTGTCGATAAAACTGGCAAAAATGTCAGCTGGGTTTTTATTAGCATATGCGTAACGATGCTGGCACATGGATTGCTTGCCTTCACTTATCTCAATCCTTATATTGGAATGATTACTATGGGATTGTCCTATTCGATGCTGGCCAGCAGTCTTTGGCCTTTGATTGCTCTGGTCATACCAGAGTACCAATTAGGCACTGCTTATGGGATGTAAGTGTTTGAAATGAGAATAATCAAGGCTCATTAATCTTTTCCTTTCCTTATTCTTTATTGTTCCTCAGCGCTCAATCTGTTCAGAATTTGGGACTGGCTGTTGTATCTATAATAGCTGGCATGATAGTCGATGCTGGTGGTTTTTTCATGCTGGAAATATTTTTCCTCGGTTGGCTTTGGGGTGAGCGTTAAATCCAACCTCTCTTAAAAATTTTAAACATTTATTAACTCGATAACTTATTTTATAGTTTCCCTGATCACCACTATGGCTATTTGGATGTCAGATATCGCGTATACCGATGGGTACCTTAATATGACACCAGGTCAGCGAGAAAAGTATGACGAAAGTCGAAAAACTACGGATTCCTTGGAAAGGGAAAAATTATTATCCGGAGAATCCACTTCTGATTTGTTGGCCGATGATCTTTTACAACCGCATTCTGATATTCATATCCGCAATAGATATCTCTCTCGTATAGGTGCACCGGTATGACATACGAATATATTATTTGAGATTGAATTAATATTATATCGAACATGTTTTCAAGTGATTGTTGTAAACTTTTTGTCTTTTAGTTGCCAATACATGCCAAAGGACCAACGTATCGAGCGCTTCGATGATGTTCGGCATTTGACATTGAATATTTCAATGACTCCTACGTCAGTTAATGGACACTGAAAATGTCTCGGGAGAACTTGCTCACTGTGTCTTCCCATTGCGCAGCGTAAATCTGTGATAAGTTTGTTAATAGGCAAATTTTTAATGATAAATAGATAAAGAATAAATATTAAGAATAAATCGGACGGCGATTGCCGATGATTCGTAAAGACTATAAATAGATTTTCCTTCATCGAGGATGCTCTATATTTTTACTGAAAGATATTTATCGACGCAATTTGTTTATCATGACCTATTGGAGATGCAATCACTGAGAGGATCGTAAGCGATTTTATATTTCTGAGAAGAGAATGTTCCATAAATTATGACTATTTATGTCTACCGCAAAATGCAGAATTATATCCAACGTTTTTTAACGGAACTTATATCGTGTAATATATTGTAGGAAAATAAATGTTCTGTCATGTGAATTATTTCATTTTTTCTCAAGATCTCTCGTAGTAACATGCACGAAGTTCCTGAAATATTATTATATATTTTAACGTCAGGAAGATTTAAGTTTCTGCAATTCGTTACGATTCCGTCGGTAAAGAAAGGGTGTCAGGGTCCAGGTTATCCATTGAGTTCCCGAAGCTGTTGGAATTCCTCGTTTCGCTGGCAGAGGCGAATGAAAATCAAATAACCCACGGAGAAACAGCTGCGTACAGTTGAACACGTGCGTTTCTAATGTCTGTGAAATGACCTAACCAAGTTAAACTGTTTTAGTGTATCGTGTTAGTGCATTTAGTGAGAATTTTCGTACAATGGGTGTACACGACAACTCGGATTCAAAGTACAGTTTGATGGGAAGTTCGAGTTTTCCAAAATTAACCCCAAAACGTCCAATTCCAGTGGTTTTTGGCGAGAGTGCAAATAAGCAACAGAAAACCGAAGGCAGTTCAACGAATATTACTCCTCAGCATCCTAAACCGCCGGATAAAACAAATCTTACCTTACAGCAGCAAAGGAAGTCTTTGCCAGTCTATAGGTTGAGAAAACGGTCAGTACTCGATTCGTTATTGTTGTTGTAAATATTTTAGGATTACGTAGGAAACAAAGTACCATAAAATTTGTCAGAATTTATACGAAAATGTTAACACTAAGCATCTTAGATTTTATGATCCACACGATTCTCTGCTCTGTTTATGTCTGGATACTTCAGTTGGTGAAATCTTGGATAATTCTGTGATTCGCGCTAGATGGCAGTAGCGTCGCAATTACGTGACCCTCTCTGAAACTTTTCCTGACGATTATTTTCATTTTTTTTTAAAGGCTGCTCGAGGAAATAAAACAGCATAGTACTCTTATAATAATTGGTGAGACTGGAAGCGGAAAGACAACGCAAATTCCACAGTTATTATTAGCTTCCGGTATTGCCGGTTCATCCGGTTGTATTGGAATCACGCAACCACGACGTGTTGCGGCTGTAAGCGTAGCCAGAAGGGTTGCGCAGGAACAAGGGGTCCTTCCGGGGAAACTTGTTGGCTATTCAGTGCGTTTCGAGGATGTAACGTCGCCACAGACTAGAATAAAATATTTAACTGATGGAATGATGGTTCGTGAAGCTATGACTGACGAGATACTCTCGGATTATTGCGTCGTTATTCTCGACGAGGCCCACGAGAGGTCCGTTCAGACAGATGTGCTGCTTGGGGTAGCACGAAGAGCTCAAAAAGTACGAAGATTAAAAAATCTTCCTCCTTTGAAACTTCTGGTGATGTCGGCTACCATGGACGTCGACAAATTCACTAAGTATTTCCAGGCGCCTGTACTTTATTTGGAGGGACGGCAGCATCCTGTAAAAATTTATCACGCGACTAAAACTCAGGAGGATTATGCATTCTCTGCCTTGGTCACGGTCTTTCAGATTCATCGGGAAGCTTCTGCAAAGTAAGAGACTTTGTGTTAGGCTCCATTTTTACGGTACAAGAGCAACCGAAGCAAAGATATTATAACTGTTAAATATAAAATATATATTCCGAGTTCCTGTTTAAGCGAGGACATTCTCGTGTTCCTGACGGGTCAGGAGGAAATCGAGGCAGCCGCAGTGGCCGCAAGACAAGTGGCGAAGCAGTTGGATGGAAAGGGATATCCTGCCCTCAAAGTATTTCCCTTGTATTCAGCCCTTCCGACTCATCAGCAATTGGAAGCTTTCAAGGCATCGCCCACTGGTATGCGGAAGCTGGTTTTGGCCACAAACGTAGCTGAGACTTCGGTTACCATTGGTGGTAAGAAAAAAAAAAAAAAAAAAAAAACTTCATCTACTAAAGTAAAGCCCAAGATACTGTTCGTGATCGTGTGGTGAATGTTGGTTCGCATGTCTAGTGTTTATTTCTATAGTCGGTAAAAGGCAGTCGTAGACGTTGAGTGAGACAGAGAGAGAAAGAAAAAAGGGAGCAGAGGATCTCTGAATTATCTCCAGTAGAAAAATAAGCTAGTCAAAAATTTATAAACAAAACTTCCAGCGCTGCTGGTATTAATCATTGGAACGTATGCGTGTTATAGGAATCAGACACGTAATTGATACTGGAATGGTCAAGGCGAGAACTCACCATCCGACCACGGGATTAGACGTTCTGAGGGTTGAGAAGGTTGCCAAGGCTCAGGCTTGGCAAAGGACCGGTAGAGCTGGCCGAGAGGCTCCTGGCAAATGTTACAGGACCTATTCCACGGGCGATTTCGACAAGATGAAGGAAATGCCTATACCGGAGATACAGCGATGCTCCCTAGCTGGGGTCGCCTTGCAGCTTCTGGCTATAGGGGTGGATATTACTACATTCGATTTTATGGATAAGCCTCCAAAGGAGGCAGTGGATGTTGCCGTTTCGTGTCTCGAGAAACTCGGAGGAGTTAAAGGTGAGATTGAGAAAAAAAATTGACAGATCAAAAGTATCGATGTCAATGAATTAATTATTCTCTATGTTTGAAATTAATCTCATTTATGGTCCATTGAACTGATAGGCTCTCCACCACAGCTGACAACCCTTGGCAGAACGATGTCGCTCTTTCCTCTCGATCCTCGCTTTACAAAAGTGATCCTTGCCTCCGTGGAGCACCAGTGCCTCGAAGAAGCTCTCACAGTCATAGCCTTACTCTCTGGAGAATCGGTGTTCACCGACCCACCCGCTAAGAGGCAGCAGGCTTTTGCAGCCAGATCCAAGTACTTATATAATACACTAGGAGAAAGCGCAGTGAAGTGTCTTTGGAAGATGCTGACATCCCTTCCTATAAATCCTTCTGCAGATTTTCATCGGAGGAAGGAGATCACGTGACCCTTCTAAATGTCTATCGTGGCTTCACAAATGCCATTCAAAAGAAGGTCTGGTGCCACGAGAACTTCCTTCACCACAGGAATCTTGAATACGCTAGCGAAGTGCGAAAGCAGTTGGCAGCTCTAGCGGTTCGGGCGAATCTCGAAAGGGTCAGCTGTGGCTCAAACACGGATCGCCTGAGAAAAGCTCTGCTCGAAGGACTCTACGATAATTTGGCTGAATTGCAGAGAGATCAGAGCTACGTTACGGTAGGACTTTTCATCTTTGATCTTGTTTCTTTAGAATCAGAGAGGACGCGATAGGAACTGGAAGAGGAGAAAGGTATTTATTTTGTTTTCATACAAAAAAATAGGTTACTTCTCGGCAGTCCGTTGCCATTCATCCATCGTCGACGCTTCATGGCAGCAAACCAAGCCTGGTTTTATTCACGGAAATTGTCGCCACCGGAAGGTGTTATATCCGTGGCCTGTCCGTCATCGAATCTTCATGGTTAACGGAGAAAGGTGTGGTATTGGGAAGGCAGGATTAATTGAAGGATCGTACAAATTTCTTTTATATTTCATCAACAACATGTACATAACTTAGCCGCTAATGTTATTTTAACGAATGCGAATATATAAGAATAAAAGTTTGAGAGCCGGTCAATTAACTCGAGTTGCGTTAAGCCTGAAACAACTTTCCCGAATGAATTCCCAGCGAGCAGTGAATATGGCTGCCTTGGGGATTATCCTCTTTTTCAAAGCACGCGTTATCGCGACTGAGTTTATCCCGTCGGGAAACTCGGCTTCAAGACGAGGCGATATTCCTCCCCCTTCCCGCCCTTCCCGCCCTTCTGTTCTCTTCCTAGGCCGGGCGTGGATGCTAGCTTATTCGCGCCGGGGGGCTTCGTGTCGTAATTGAATTTTAATAATCCAATTAAGCGAATTACTGCCAACGGTTTGTCGAATGATAAAACGGTTAATTAACGCTAGATAAACACTGCATTTGACGAGAATAAACGTCCCTAGTCGTTGGTAAGCGTTCCAGTCGCGTGTGACAACAGGTGGCTATCTCGAAATTCATGTGAAACATTCAAATATCAATGAAACTGTTTCTTTCTTTTTTTACTGTGGTTAAATGGCATCATTTATTAATCAACTAGCAAGCATTTGGACAGACACTCGAAAGACCTTTGATGTTTAATTGACTTTTAGTTCAAGAGACTTCAGTCCTGAATTATCAAACGACTGTGAGAGATTTGACTGCGTTGGCTCGCAGTCGATGGTTGTTAAGTGGCAATTTTGTAGAATAAATAGGTCGATTTTGAATTGGCTATACGTAGAGAGGACGCTAAACGACTAACGGCATTCGAGTCACATAGTTTAGCGGTTTTCAACAGTTCGTTCACGCGGACCTACCGTCGTCATAGGTATATTGGATTATCAAGCTATCGCGAACTTTCACTTCCTATCTTCGAAAATATTTCGAGAATTTTCACGGAAAACCGCATTCCGCCTGTCGACTGGGCTACGATGATATTAGTTGAATCAGCAGACTTCATCGCCTCAGCTTCTCCGCCTCCTTTGTAACTCTTACTCCCACACAATCATACTCTGGCATACATAGTTTTCCTCTTTCTCCTCCATCCTCTCCCTCCGGGGCAGTTCCTCACCCTCTCGCCATTTTCATTCTACTCGGCAACCTTCTACGTTCCAACCCGCCCTCGGCCCTCCATCTCATCTGACCTCAACCACCCTTCTAGTTCTCATCCCTTGGTGACGAGCGATCTACGACAAGGTTATAGGCCCCAGATCCCCATAGTACCACACGGTTCTACGTTCTCTATTTTCAGCTATTCACCCTGTTCAACCCTTTCAACTTGAGTAACGCGACGACAGCCCAGCGTCGACTTAACAAAAAAGAATGTGGCCTTTGTATTGATTAACGTAAATTGAAATTATAAAGTTCACCTGTTAAATTTATCAAAGGGAACCCCGCCGGAATGTATATGGCTGCCCGAATATTAATATAACGAATAGTCCAGTTTTTTGAGCAACCTGAATGACGAAATAACCTCGAGTTAGTAGCTCGACAAAGGCTCTAGCTGGGGGACATGCTGCTAAAGCTCTTAGTAGTCTTACGAGCTTTACCGAAGGGACTAGATAAGTTTTCTCTCGTAATACCCCTTTGCCTTGAGGAATCGAATTATTCGAGTTAGCAGTGCTGCCAGTACAAATCGAGAATTCGCGACTGTTTCTGGCCTGATCTCTATAAATCCATTCAAGGCGTCTCGCGACCTTAACCGTTTAAGAAGCTGGACTTACTGCGAGCCATAATGGCGATTGAGACTTTCGGCTGATTTTAAATGCTTTAAGGGAAGCCAAACTTTCATTGGGAAATTGAATTTGTTTCTTTTCGGTTCTTAAATCGTCCGTTTATATCAGCCTGGTCGGCTTCGAAACAGCCTTGAGAAAGACATCGATACTCATGAAAGGTAACTCGTGCTATCTGATCTCGTGGGAAATTTTACAAATGTTTTGTCGCTTTTATCGAGAGTGCCAAAAAGTGCCAATGGAGTTCGGATACGGATTGGTCTGTAAAAGTATTGCAGCCAGTGGGTGTGCAGGCTGGAATAAAATTGAGAAGTGGGAATAAATTCGACTTCCCGTAGAACCGATACGCTTTCGTAGCGTAGTAGGAGGCGATTTATACTTTATTAAATCGCGGCAGTATCAATACGATTTGAATGTTGCCAGGGATGCGACTCCAAAAGGCTGGTCCAGATTCGCAAAGCGGCCATACCAGAGTCACTACATTCCTATATTTTCTTCTACACGATCAGTAGCTAAAGTAAATCATTAGAAATTCTATAAAGTTCTGGAAGCCAGGGAATTCGTCCTGGGTAACTGAAAGGCAGTTTCGATTCTGTTCGAGAAAGATATAAAAAATGAAAAGGATAGCCAAAGCTATTGACTCGACACTGTTCAAGATACTAGGATCCCAACAAGCACGTTGGCTCGACTGGGCCGACACGTGATTAAGAATTAAATATTTACGAGAACCACCGACGTGTTTCCTTTTCGTGATGAAAGTTCGCAATATGCTCGGATGACTTTCCTAGAGCGTGGAGTGTGAGAGAACCTAGAGAGATGGTGAACTTATGAATAGAAACCCGCTGTGAAAGGACGTAGGTAATACGCTTCTCTATGTAGCCCGTTACGCGGAGGAGTTTTCTTCTATCTCCAAGCTTCCATCTTCCATCTATCTTAGAAAGGTCCTCATGGCTGCTGTGTGATCTCCGAGCTTTTAATAATGAATTCGACTCAGAACCTCAGTCCAGTCCACAAAGCGATGCTTCTCTCGTTTGATCAGAGTCCGAGGGCTCCTCTCTTGAACTTCCTCTTTTTTCATTCTTTTATGCTTCTCCCAACGGGAAGTTAGCACGGTACTAGGAATAAAGAGCGAGGTCGTTTCGCTGGCTGCATATTTGATCCGGCTCTTTTGTGCAACTAGATTCGACGCTTCTTTATAGAAGTGGCAGTCACACTAGAAGCAAACCAGCGTCCTCACTCGTCATTCTCAGCATCCCTGGGATTACCAGTTTGTCAAAGGAGAGAGAGAAAGAGAGAGGAAAACTAAGAATAAGAGAAAGTGGAACAAGAAGAAAGTATCTTTTTTAACTTTTCCATTTTTTTCATTGAAAGTCCATTCGCGAATGTCGGTAAGTAACAGGTGGCTTCAAAAATGGATCTAGCGCTGCGACTGGCGTAGGGATGCGGTGTCCCTGCGTTCGGAGTCTGAGACTAAAATGCGAACTCGAATGTCTCCCTCATGATACTCTCATCATACTTTGTAATAACTTACTACTCCCTTAGGACCTACGTTCAATCTTAAGACACTAGAGGTAATTTCCTCTACGAAACGGCGGATCCTGACGTCTTCTGGATTCCTTTGAAACCGTCTCGAGATTTTCAGGACTGCACTATGAGTCTATCCAATGTAACATTTTGCCCCATAAGTATTCCTTGGTGCAGGCTAACACACTGGTAGAGTCTATAGTATCCATAATTTCCCTACCCACTCTCACGAACGTTCCAATGAATCTGACCATAGTAAATACAATGGGACTGGGCTCGACGTATCCTGAACCATCGAGACCCAGCATCGACAGAATTAGATTGCCGAATCCTCGTGAGTGGAGCAACTCTCGTGATTCCTCATGCTCTTGTTTGGCAGCCGAACTATTGCCTGGAGCATCGTCATCACTGTGTACGTTGCTAAGCCCAAGTCCCACGAGGCTTCCTAACGAAGATGAGCTTGATCGATGTCCTGGCTGATATTTTTTCTTGAGGTCATTCGAGTCCAGAGACCGAGCCGAAGGGAATCCATCCATGCTGCTTTGTTCTGCTCCGAAGAATATGTGCTGCTCGGAATTACTGGCTAGTAAGGAAACTGGGTAATTTGATCCTTGATAGGCAGGATCATAGTTCTCTTCCTGGGGAATGGCTGCCCACTTTCCGGTTAGTATGGACCCTCCTATGTTTTTATCTTCATAATCCTGGCTGGTCCCGTATTCTTGTCTCAGATTCTCGTCCGTATTGTATTTATCGTTTTTATTATGGCCCTCGTCATCCTCGCGAAGATCCACAAGGATATTCTTATGCGCGGGACCAGGAATGAACTCACCAGGAGGAACCCTGGGGGCGGCGAAGCTGTCGAAGATCTTTTTGATGTCGAGGAAGTAATCAACCCAGCAATAGCCAAGATTCATTTCCTCCCGATAACTGTTGTACATTCGTCGCCAGGTCTTTAAAGTGGATCGTATCATGATCATGGGATCCGGTTCAGGATCATCCTTGGCCCTAATGCTTCCGGATATCGTCAAAACCAAAATGAGCAAGACTACCCTAGACATTTCCTTCCTGATTTCTACCTTCTTCTTCGATCGTTCCTCTGGTAGCTCTAGCTCACCAATCAATCTGATCAATCCGATCAATTCTCAGCAGGAATAGCGAGACTAGCAGGACCTTTTCTTAAATCGACTGTCAACCAGCTGGCATCGTACTTCAATTTCAGAAGGCAAGTCCAGGTTGTTCAGGATAAACTGAGTGTCTTCGGAGAAAGCTATTCACCTCTCGGTCAGAGAGTTATTATGGATTCCCAGAGTCACAACACAATATCACGATCGATTTAGAAAAACGAGTCACGAACCGTCGATTGGAATTCTCCAATATTTCCGATAGGAACGAATTCCCAGGAGTGGAAGAGGAAGACGATCAAAAGGACTCAGTATGCTCTTCCGGTAGCGATACTGGCTAATACTAGACTGACTGTCAGCGAGCCTTAGTCTGTTCGGCATATTTGCGAGTGCAATTAGTGACTGACACGAAAGTGCGTAACCTGCCGCACCACTACGCCACTCTCGCCCTTTTTCTCTCTCTCTCTCTCTCTCTCTCTCTCTCTCTCTCTCTCTCTTGTCTACGAGCTCTCTACCTGCTTCCCTATCTCCACACGTATCGGTTTCTCTAGATAGACAAAGTTCTACGCGCACGAAGCGATATAGGCACTCTTGCACGTTTGTATAGAAGTTTCAGGTATGACGGGCACCAAGAGAGTCAAGGATAACGGACTATCGCCCTGGGGCGCAATAGAGGACGAGGACAGCAGTCGAAGGACTTTTGGAGGGAGGAAGAGAAAAAGGAAGGACCTCGAACGCAGGCTCACCCCCTTGAGGGCGTATCCAGGCCTTTCGCAGTGCATCGTGTATAAACGTAGATGCAAAGAATCCTCGAGTCTAATACGAAACAACAGCTTCTGTGTTCGCAAGCGCATACGCGGCGCTGAAGTCTTCTGCAGCAATGGATCCTCATCCGCAGTCAAGGCTGCTGGAATTCGAATATACCTGCAGAGTCAGTGAGCTCGATATTCGCGGAGCTTCGGCTTTCTGTTCTTGGGAGATATTCAATGCGTCCATCAACCGACACTCCTTTTTTTTCCCTCGTGTATGGAAGCGTGTGCTACTTCGCGAAAAAGTTAATTTCCTCGTGCGAAACGGCACCAGGCCGACGGGGATGAAACCGGAAAAAATATCCGGTAATTCATTGCTCGACTCGCCACGCTTTGCCCCTCGACTTTTTCGCAAATTTTTCACTTTGACCGAGTATCCACTTTACGAGGGACAGTCTTCAGTCGAAAAAATGGAAGACCGTCCGCCACTCTATGCTGTTGCTGCTCGTATTGGTCACAGTGGAGGTCCCGAAGGTTCTACTGCTCGGCTTGTATACGGGCAGAACCTCTTTTTATTCGAATGGACCAATTCCGGATCTCACGTCGATAAGGTTTGCCACACTGGGCACGATAGATTGCGTCCCGGAATTGGCCATTCAGGCACAGTCTATGCGGAAGTGGACCTAGTAGGTGTAACGCGATAGGCATTATGTCAAGTTTCGATTAAGCTGGCATTTGTACTGGTGCGTTTACGCTTACCGATACGTATCCCTTCCTGTTCACCCGTTTACCCCTTTGTTAGCCTTTTCAGCCTCCCCCGTCCTTCCCTCCTTGATCCTGCAGCTCCTCAGAGGGGGTATAGAGACTCTCGTCGCCCCGATGATATCCCGCTGCTGGATTGGCAGGATTGCTCGGATTATCCGGACTGCCAGTCGAGCGAGTCAAATATTTGGCCATTACGTAAGTGCAATTTCGCAGGACGAATCGATGCTTCGCTAGAGTATGATGTCATTCCCTTCAATTCTTATCCTATATTTCCAGCCCTTCTAGGCATTTCTGCTCTTTTTTTTTTCGATCTTCTAGCAATTCCCTTCTATCTCGATCCGATCCCGTTTACCTCGGTTAGCAG
>JARPRG010000270.1:1792838-1807583 GCA_031001745.1 Hartigia nigra
CAATGCTCCCAACCTTCAGAACTTTCTCAAAGGTCTTCATCGTCCTAGCCAAGAAGCTTTCTCTTGGATGGACCATAATAGCTATGAGATATTAAAAGTATAGAAAATATCTGTCGGCATAATAATAAGCTGCATTCAGAACTCAGTGGCTGGCTCCACGAGAGCTTCTCGACGAGAGACTCTATCTCTCTTCCGTGCTGTCCCCTTGGTCCTCTTCCTTCCGCGAGCTTACTTTTCCTCTCTTTCACTTCCCGACGGAGTAGCGAGCTGAGACGAATGATATCGACCGTGCAGCCAAGAAGACAAGTGTGAAGAAGCATAGACCTCCTCAAGCTCCGAAATCTACTATAACGTCTACATGGGCAGGAACATGCTGGCTAAACGCGTTGCCCTCTCAATTCCGTAGTGCATTGCAGTCGGCAGGATCCTACAGAGAAAACCTGCAAGCACCGCGGGAGTGAGGTGGCTTCGACGTTCGATCACCATTCTTCAGCTACAGGACTTCCACTTTTCCAGCACATTATACTTGAAGTCGTATTAGAATTTCTCTTGGCAATATCTCCGGAGTGTACCTCTGCCTTTAGTGCACTTCTGCTTGATCCAAGGCTTGTTTTTCCTTCCTTACTGGCATTGTCTAGGAACGAGAGAGAACGAAAGAGGAAGAACGAGAGAAAAGAAGGAGGAACGGATAATATGGGTATTCTAGGATTATTAACTGGCGCTTGTGCTCTCGCGTGTAATGCTCACGGAGGTAATTAAGGAAAGGGCATCTCGTCGGGGTGAAAAGTTGCTCTTGAATATTTTACATTAAAATGCGCGTCTCTTCGACTTACTCTTTATTTCTCGGTTGCTTTTAACCGAGGCTCTTCAATATTCATTTCGCCCGAGGGTCAAACGCCATTGCCGAGTACGATGGAGCTTATTAGTTGGGCTTAAAATCCAGACAATTATTATCCCCGTGAAAGTTTCTATTTTTTATTCTACCTCGGCGTCGTCCGATAACTCGAGAGCTTTTCAAGTCACTTGGAATTCGAAAATTCATCGTTCCCTGGGCGACGTCTTCGAAAGATAACAATGCCGATGGCAATAACGATTTTATCTTATGGACGACAAAAATGGTCTCGAGGTTCTTTGATAGGGTTATATTACGGTCTTTCGATGTAAGAGGGGTTGCTGCTATTTAGGGTATGTTGGTAGAAGCCGCGCTTAATAATTTGTCACATCTGGTATCGCAATCCCCAGGTTATATCCTGACCACGTATACCAGGAGTCGATCTCCAGCTGGGTCTGTTCAGAGCCTGGTGGCTGAAAAGTTACTGACTTGTTGCCTTGCTGATGTTGTACGGTCAGTCAATTGGTTTGTAGGTTAGGTGCTAGGGTTTTTAGGTGATCGTGTCCTTGGGGTGACGATAGGGTATATCAATGGGGGCGTAGCAACCGCAGTGCAGAACCATGGATTTCAAATTTATATAGAGCTATTCGGTTTAAACGTGCCAGGCAGGATTGACAACTATCGTGCGGTCAGGTTGGTACAATTTATTATACAGAATAGCGACTGAAGTTTTATGCTATCTGTAATAAAATTGCACAAGACTCAAAACAAAGGAGCGTCTCAATTTACTCTTAGTTCAATCTACACGCTACTAAATATCTAGGTTGGAACAAAATTGAATGATCTACATAGTGTCAAATTTTCATCCGACACTCACTGACTTTATGTATTAAATGGAGAAAAGAAAAGGCCATGGGTTTTGCACTGCGGATTTTTGACAAATGCTGGAAAAGCAAAACGTTCGCATGACAGCTGTCAAATGTTACTGTTAGATTGGCGATGGAGAGCCCAGTATTAAGAGTAGTAGTAGGAGGTGTGTCAGGATCTGCAACAGGTGGATGTCTCGTCTCGTCTGGTTTCCCATCGTTTAGCCTCCTGGCGCCCACACGCTTTCCCACGTTGAGAACCAGTGAAGGCAGCAACCCTTCTTCGGCGACCACCCCACGTCCTCCCGCAGCAACATGGTCGCTGCTGCCCAATTATTATGTGATTTTGAATATTACCTAGAGACGCACACGCTTCACTGGCCGTAAAGCCGAAACTATCGTGACGTCAATCTGCCTTGGGAGGTTCCGTGTCCTCCTTTTGGATACGTGTACCTACTCGTGTGTTTCTACTCTATCGGGCTATAAACCCTTATTGTCTGTAGTATTGAACCCTTCTTAGACTCCATCTGATCCTCACTCTCGTATCTCTTGGAAATTCTGCTCTCCCTATTTCGTCGTTTGGTGTCTTGTTAGATCTATGGCCGACCCATCCATTTTACCCGGAAATATTCGAGTATCCCCCATTTCACGATTTATTGCGGGAGACCTTCCTCCAAATAATATTCCAGCATACTATAAGCGCCATGAAGATGAGCCGCAAAAAATGTAAGAGCCGAGGAAGAAGTGGCCATTGAGCCATTGTGGCGAGAGAGTTAGAGAGAACGAAATATTGAGGGAGAGAGAGAGAGAGAGATAAGCAGACTCGCTGTGTGCCAGTATAGAATTTCATCTCGGAGATCTGGGCTCGAATGAAACCAAGAAAAAAGATCCATAACGTACTAACTCGAGTTTTTACCTCAAAGCTGGATTATTTTCTCTTGGCAGTTGAGCCTGGCGCATTCGAGCACGATGGAATCGCGTCAGACTGCGTTTCTTACGTTTGCTGGCGTAGGCAGTGTGGCTGCAATCGCAAATTCAATTCTTATCCGAAAGACAAGTGAAGCGTAAAGGATACGAGAAACCGTTCCACGTGCCACTGGGAAAGCTTGAGAAGCTGAGAAACTCAAGAATCAAGAGAAAAGCCTGAGCTGGTATATCGTTGGAAGCTCGCTTCTTCTTCGGGAAAACTTTTACTACGACGCTTCGCCAAATGTTACATCATCAAACTATTCCACGTTCTATATCTGAAACTAATAGTACTGGTACTATAGTCTGCTACGGTACAACTTCTCTGTTTAGAACTGTATAATTTCTATGGACTCCCTTCGATGCGTCCCTTATATTATTTTAAGAGGGATCCTGGAAGACTTAAATGAAGTTGGCCAAATGATGATTGCAGGTAGTAGCACGGATCTACTGCCGGCTCTCTTACTCGTTCATGGAGATTCCTACTCGTGGGGCGCCGGCAACCCCCTGGACGGCACGGCACTGTCAGCGCACGGTCATCTCATTGTGGTCTCTATTAATTTTCGTCTCGGCGTTTTGGGTAAGTAATAATACCTTTTGGTTCAATAGCGCAATTATTGCGAAGGCCAGTAGACAATTATACATAGCGACAGAGTCGAATCAAAAGGAATATTAATATTCGTGAAAATCGCTTGGGCGTTCAATTATATTTTGATTACGTTTAATGGATTAAAGTCAACTGGTCTGAATAACACCAGAAGCAGATAGGCGTTGGGGCGATGTTATCGCAAATAGTTTTATAAAAGTTTCATGAAAACTACGTTGTTTCTCACAGGTTCGTAGACCCTAATCGTCCCAAAGGAGTATGTACTTCTCTTTATGATTATTTCAGGAGCTTATTAACCTCGTGCAACATTCAAGTCATAGGATTCTGCGGTCCTTTGGTCCTTCATTCTTCTTCTCTCTCTCTCTCTCCCTCTATCTGTCCTCGTCTTTCGTTCCTTTATACTCCTCTATCTTTCTACGACCCGTAGAGGCGTAGCCGCTTGATTCTCCATAAAATCAAGCGATGCTATAAAGAGATCTTCCCTGTTTAGCGCAACGGACGCTCCTGCGGGAACTGTTGTCCACGAGGACGTCGGTTTAACGTTTAACCAGCGGCTAATCGTCGCGTGAATATTTCACGAAGCAATCTTCCTGCTGAATGCAGACAAAGGGAAGCGTACCTTCTTCCACTATGTAAGACCGGAACACGAGCTGGTTATATTTCAAGATATAAGGGAGCAACCCTTCCCTCTTAGTTTCCTCAGTGCCTTCTTTACGAGGAAACTCCGGAAACACGACATTTCTCATTTGAGTAAAACTTTCGATCGCATGGAGAAGGTAGTAAGCTAAGTAAGTAGTCTGTGATTTAACAAAATCGCTATACCGGCCGTGAGTGCGAGAGAGAGGAGCCGATGGGTCTTTATACGAGTTAGACGAAGACAGACACAGTAGAATCTGAAAATTGTGAATAATAAAATACCTCTTTGACCTCGTTCTTCCGCACTGCGTCTATGGATGATTCCCGATGAAGATGATTCTCCAAAACTGCGTGTATTTAAATCTGGCGAATGCGAAGGTTCATTAATATTATGAGAGCATCTCAAAGATGACTAAGGATTGGAATGAATGGGCAATGCTCGTGTTCCGTGTAGAGATGGAAGATAGTACGAGCAACTAGAAAAGTATTAAATGGGGGTTGGCAGGAGGGAGGGGCGGGATTGTTTAGAGAATGGACCAGAGCTGACTACAGAGCAACGTAAAGAGAGTAGGAAATCTTTTACAATTCAGAAAGGGTAGGTAAATGGGTATTTAAGTTCTGAGCCTCCATGAATACTGGCTCCCGGGTCATCAAGGCAACGACGGATGAATAGGAGGAGTTTACATTGGAAAGGGCAATGACTTCGAAAGGGTCCAGGATGACTAACGAACCCTTAGATGAGTCAGAGCGACGTTGAACCTTCGTCCCTTTGCTGCACAATTATCCTAAAATCTTCCTATGTGAATACCTAGTGTATTATACTATGTATCTATGTAGCTACCATGTATCCTAGAGACCACTGGTCCTTATCTTTGAACTATGATTAAGGGCTTTAAGGCCTTAAGGTGGTAGCTATGACTGTACGATCGATAGAGAAAAGAGCATAAAGGGTGTCTTTCAAGAAATACTGTGACGTCGACGTATGCCACCGCGATGCTTGCTTCTAGAGGTAACGGAATGAAAAAAGCCTATAAATAAAAAGGCGCCGTTAACGACGCCGACGTAGACAAGCGTCCTGGATCGTACGTGCGTAATCGCCATCTCTCTTCCACCTATCGAACTCTGCCTTCGTCTTTTCTTTCTTCTCTATCTCATTCGGACGACGCGACATTGTCGTGCACATTATTTCCAGAAATGCTGACATTCGCACCCAGATGATAATACCGATGTTAGAAGTTAGAATGTCAGTGTGAAAGTTAGCTTCTGCGTCCTTCGCCATTCTTTGCACTGGTCGAGCTCGAAGTTCTTGAAGTTGAGGCGAGACAAGAATGAAATGATTTCAAGCGATGAAGGAGGAGAAGGAAAAGGAGCAGAGGGAGAGCAGCAGTCAGGATGTTTGGCGTACGTGTCTGGTGCTATGGTGGTTGCGAGTGCGCGTAAGAGTGCGTATGCGTAACGCAGAGGTTGTACTGGTGGCTAAGGGCTCCACGTATTGATTACAAGCGTTTACCGACCTTGGTTTGCTCTGGCATGCCTCAGAATCCCTATTTCCACCCTATGGGGTCTGGAGGTCCTTACGGTATACCTATACATAACCTTTCCCATCCTGTCCCATTTTCATCCCGTTCCGTGCCATTTCGTAACATTTCGTTCCGGTAAAGCCCGGCTTCGTTGGCTCATGCTTATAAAAAGGGAAAAACAAGATGAAGACGAAGATGAAGAAGAAGAAAAATAACCCCACAGCGCTCGGCCATACGAAAGAATTTTAAATATTACCTCCGCGGATCCCTTGCGGATTTTTTTGACTCTGCTCTTACTGCCCATTTTTATCCTCCTCAGTCTCCTCCTCGTCTTTCAAGACACGAAACACATTGGAATTGAAGAGGAAAAAGAAAGAAAATAATCAGACAGAACGTTCCTTAGCCTCTCTCCGTATAATCTGTCTGCCGTTTCGAGTTTTGTCCAAACTGAGGGAAACAATGTCCTCGGCGTTATCTGATGTCATCTTCTCTCTCGGCCGACACCGATTCAATTTCTTCTGTTTTTCTTTCGGTTCAGCGTACTTTACTCAAATCGCATAAAACCCTGTTTTCCTCCTATGGTCTTCGCCCGTAAACCTAACGAGGTATTTTCGGCGCTTTCTTTGGAGCAGCTGATTTCAGGGAGGACATCGGAATTCTTATCGGAAATCGGATGTCAAGAGGAGCAAAGAAAAACATTTGAAAGATGAAAAATGGAATTAATTTTTTTCACTGAGAAAATTTAAATGAATTATCTTGATATAAATGCAGGCGCCAATCTCCAATCTTACCCAGGCTACTTTCCGGCATAAAACAAATTTTGTCGCGAGTTCGAGACGTATCCCAATGGCGAAGTGTCAAGGAAGTTTTTATCGCTGCAAAGATCCTTGGAAACTGACGTCTTTCCATTGAACGATGTTACAGGATTTTTGAAAACCGGCCCAAAAAGTAGCGCTCAGGGTAACTACGGACTTATGGATCTTCTAGCAGGACTTCATTGGCTACGACAGAATCTAGAAGCATTCGGGGGTGATCCTGATCGCCTGGCTCTCATGGGTCATGGGACTGGTGCAGCTCTCGTGAATTTTCTATCAGTCTCGCCGATGGGCAAAGGTAAACAATCATTACCAATAACTTTTTTTGATAACGTCACTTGATAACGTACGACTTTGATAATAGGCGTTATAATTCTGATAATGAACAATCGTTTTACGACCGTATTAAGATCTCCGTTATCGTTGAAGTCCAGCGATAATTTGTTAATTATGAAAGAGATCATACAATTAATCATTTTAGCGAATCGATTAATAGATTTTTTTTTGTTCTAGATAGTCGACGACTGATAGTCATAATATAATCGCGATAATTCCCCTCAAATTTTTTTTTTTTTTTTTTTTTTCCGTTATCCGGGATTATCGTAACAACCATAATCAATAAAAGGCTTGAAAAGAATGTGGCAATCAAATTTATAGATTATTTGCCGTTGTTGGTAACTACTATTTCTTGAGTGCAATTCAGAATTTCGTAATTGTCCTATAGTCGAATTTTTGCTCTATTATTTTCACGCCCGGAATATTCAGCGTATCGAGCTGCACTGTAAAATCCGGAAACCGATTTCCTCGATAAATGCGCTTCGATGCCGATAAATGCGATGTAAATTCATTGAACTTTTTGGCGCATTGTCACGTTGCACTCGATTTCTGTTCTAATTCCTCTTTTTTTTTTTTTTCACCAGAACGCTCAGCGTTCCTACACGTCGGCGTGAGAGTCGAGCGATACCGGTTTGAAAAATCAGCCTGTGCAATTATTCCTTTGCAGTTATACAGAGTCGATTTAGGAACAATGTCGAGAATCAGAAGTGGCCGCGTACCGAGCATTATCTCCGGGTCGGCATCGAAACGATAATTAAAATCTGTCAAAATGTCGCGACGATGATTTTCTCGGGAAAACAGCTCAGCGTCGATAATCGACGTCGAACCTGATATTCACCGATTGAACGAGTAAAATCGTTTCCTACGTAATACCGAGAGAAACAATAAAAGTTGAAAGGAAAATAGTCATTCCATTTGCCCAAGATTTACATTGGATTCGTGTTTCTTATTTTTTTTTTGGTCTTTGTTATCTTCAGATTCGAACGATAATAGCCAAACAGTTTTCCGTATGTCTAGTATTAGGTAAGACGCCTTAAAAGTTGATCGAATCCGAAAGACGACGCCAATTCACTTGTTGAATTTACATCGATAGGAAGAAAGCATTTGTTCCGACCGTAGTAGAGAAAGGGAATTAGGAATCTTAGAGAGAAGGAAAGAAAATATCCAGATCGATTCTTGGGGATTCTCAGAAGTACGTAAACATGCCGCAAGCAAGAACCTCAGAACAGTCGCAGTGTTTTTGAAGAGAGTCGGCACCGCTACTTTACCAGAATCCTAACAAGCTCTTCCTCGAGTACAGCAGTTTCTGAGCCACCGCAGAATTACATCTAGACCTGCTCCAGATTAGCCAGCCTAAGGTCTCATCTAACGAACCCACCCCTCGTAGTATATTTTTATCCGGTACAGTCGTGCAGTAGTCGCATAATGTTATAAATGATAGACCTCATTAAGGATCTCCAGGTCTGCTTATGGGAATCAGAGAATCCTCATCCAAGATATGGATTAGGTACCATTTCGGAGAAGTTTCCAGAGCAAAGAAGTCCTCTTTGATTTTCAGAACTCGTCCAGAGGGTGATACTCTTAGGTGGCTCGGCGTTGTCACCCTGGGCGATTCAAAGGGATCCTCTGATGGTGAAGCGTCGAGTCGCCGAACAAACTGGATGTCCTGGTGACGTGGAGGCTGACGACATCGCACCGTGCCTTCGTCTTCGTAGTCTCGACGAGTTGCTGAGCGTCAAACTCGATCCGCCGAGATTCACATCGGGATTTGCACCTTTCATAGACGGTGCTGTTCTTCCTCTTGCCACTAATCAGGTACGAAGCTTTGATTGATCTCTGTGGATGTCATTTGCTTCTAGTTTTTCACTAGTTTCATCGTCTTCGTCGTCGTCAATTGAACGAACGCGTTGCCGTTGCGTTGTCGGGAAACATGACAGGAGATCGATAGGATTCTGTAATTGAAGGAAGGAGTCTGACGAATGACTGGAGAATGCCTGAAATCCGGTATTAAGTTGTGTACATACCCTATTAGTGATAATTCTCTAGAACGGAATAATAGGAGAGACGTGGCATATGGATTCATTGGGAAAGTTCATTGTAAATGCTCGAACAAGCTCGTTCCGTTTATTCGAATATTCTGCATATTCATCCGACCAGAGATTGAGGGTTGTCAAAGCAATGATGCGACTTAACTTGAATTTCCGTGATCGAGGTAATTGAAGCGTGTAGAGAAGAGAGCACTGCTACCTACTCATTGTCAATTGAATCATCATGGAATAAAGTCTTGGATGACACGACATTTCCGTTTACGAAAATTTCATCCTTTTGTTCATAAAAAGTTAAACTCTGCCTCGTTGTCGCGGTTACGTACATATCTGTCTTTGTAGCAGCAGAAGAAGGCCAAGCTGTGTAAAGAGGGAATAGATCGAAGAAGAGTCGAAAGAGGATAGCCTCAGTGATATTCCATCTTCCAGTCATTAAAACGCTGATTCTTAGCTCTTAACCAAGTCGAGTTCTCGACGCTCCTTTAGATTTTTCAGCCGACGACGTCCTCCGCGGGTCTGATTCCAGTGATGCCGGGTCCTGGAACGGAGTTCGCAGCCTTCGGGAACCGAGACCTTCTAATGGGACTTACGTCGGGCGAGGCGTGGCTCGAGCTGACTGACGAGGATTTGCAGGTGATGATTAAACGATTAAATAAAGCGTCCGGACGGCCGACGACGGTAAACGTCGTTTCCACTGCTCCCCGTTCATCCTGTTTCCTGTGCGGATTCCGATAATTGGAATTGTCCGATAAATTGCTGGCTATTAGTCGCTGCCCGCAAAGTGTGCTCACGGAACGCTTGGGCATTACCGCAGCTGCCGATCCTGCTGCGAGTAACCGAGTGTAGTGTCTGAGAGCCAGTGAACGCTTGAGTTATTGAGATATCGAATTATCGAGCTATCCAGGAGGCCGCGGAGAGCACGTTAGTACCACTTGGACCAGTGAGGACATTTGTGCTTTCAGGTTGGCCTCAACGAGACCAGGAGAGACCGAATCCTTCGCACCTACGTGCGCAACACTTACCGCTACCACCTGCACGAAATCTACTCGACCTTGCGCAACGAGTACACAGACTGGGAACGCGGTGAACAGAGTCCCCTGGCTATTTGCGAGGGTCTCCTGTCCCTTCTGGGAGACGGCCAGGTCGCCGCTCCTCTCCTCAGGTTGGCAATCCTTCACTCGTCCTCCGGAGGACGTGGGTACTTCCTTCACTTCCAACCCGGCGAGCGAACGAGTCTTCGCGGTGAGGAGGTTCCTTATCTCCTGGGGATTCCTCTTCTAAGGGGAGAAGCTACAGCCTCGGCTTCCGCCACCCGAAACAACTACAGCAACGCCGACGAGAACTTGTCGCGACTCCTCGTCCACTACCTGGCGAACTTTGTGCGCCGCGGGTGAGCCACACTCTCGACACTTTCTTTACTACATTAATTTGCCAAGTTAGCCGGAGCTGTAAACTAGGAATCGACGGATTCGACCTTCCTCCTGCAATTCCACCAGGACGGCTTGTATCTTGTATGGTAGCTGCTAGTTTGGACTCCTAAAAGAACTTTCTCTTTAGAGAGGATTCTGTTGGCGGTATATGGATAGTAGATGCTTCTAGCAATCTCAGAGTTAGGAATCGTGTAGCGAGGTCCATTGATTTTTTAATAATTAGTGAATAGCGGCTGACAAGTTAATTAGAACGGCTACTGCCGAGAAAGCAGGGGACCTTCTGCTAGCTGCGTGGGAGTGCCGTGTAGAAACGACTTCGTTTGCTGCGACAGAAAACTCCGGCACCTACCGCCTTTCTAGGCTGAGTCTAAGGGATTAAGGGGAGAGGTTTCCACCAGGACTAACTTGGGCTGCTGGATCCAGAGAGAAGATCAAACTCTTTTATCTAGTGAGAGCTTTTTCTCGAAGAGATGGAAGAGAGGGACGCATAAATCATCCTCTCTCCAGCACGTGCAATTATTCCGCTTGCGACGTGGCTACTTGCAATTTATTATCTGTCAAATATGGCGGCGCAGCAGGCATCAAGCATGTTAGCTTACGCAACGGAATGGCCATAAATATTTTCTCTTTGAAAGCTCTTTCGTAACCGTTTGACAGGACATGCCTTCTATTTTACTATTTTACCATTTTAGTATTTTACTACTTCCGTCGCCACTGTTCTCTCCCATAATAATGTGAAATGGCGAAAGGATAGGAAGAATGGCGAAGTGTGCCGTAAATTATCGTACGGGACGTCCTGTCTGTTTCAGGGATCCGAATGGGGCAAGTACCCTGAGTTCGCCAGAGAGTCCTGGGTCCAGCCCACCCTTTTGGGATTCCTATGATGCGATAAACCAGCTCTACCTCGAGGCCGGTCGGACTACGGAGATGCGATCGCATTATCGGGGCCACAAAATGTCTCTTTGGCTTAACCTACTGCCACAGCTGCACCGACCGGGCTATGAGATTAGTATGCGCCATCATCACCTGTCGGAAAGTCCTAGTCTCTATGAAGGAGCCGTCAGACCGCAAACGATGGCGCTTCCGCTTCCGGCTCCCCCATTGCCCGTACCTTCACCTACGGAAGCGTCGATGGCAAATTCCGTCGTGACGACCGAGTGCACACCCAACCTGACAACGACCCTGCCGACTACCTCGAGGACCCAGAATCCGAATCTTGGTCCCGGGCCCAATAATCTCCTGAGGAAATTAGCCTCGAGTCATTATCAGAGCTACACAACTGCCTTGACCGTCACTATAGCCGTCGGGATATTCCTGCTTCTTCTGAATATCCTGATATTCGCCGGGATTTATCATCAGCGCGACAGGAACTCCTCGTCCTCTGCCTTTGGGGATAAGAAGAAGGAAGAACTCCTGGAAGCCGGTTGTTCCGGTATGGAGTCGACGTGCGGCAAGCAGAGACTCTCCCTTTCCTTGGTAGATTCGCCACCCTCAACTCCGCCGCCTCACAAGGCAAAACTCGTTCAGGAATTGGAGCTGCAGCTGCAGGAGTTCCAGTGCTCGCCACCTCCTGGAGGCGGGAAGCGGATCACCGAGCCACCTTCGTACAGCAGGAGTCCTTGCACTCCTAGAACACATTCACCATCAACCTGTATCGCCAACGACGAGGACGACGACGACGACGATGACGACGACGATGACGACGATGATCACGACGGAGTCCCGGAACCGCCGCCTCCGCCTAAGGCTCCTGCTCCTAACCTCATCTCCTGTCCTGGGATCTTGCGGCAACCAGGAACACCCGGCAGCGCAAAGAAACGTGTCCAAATTCAGGAGATATCCGTCTAGAGTGATAAGTTGCTGGAGCGACTAGACTGCCTGATTGCTAAAACCGGATTGACCTTTGCACCAAGTGGAATTACTCGAGGAATTGGAGTACCCTTGTCCTCGAGGCTTAGGGTCAGAGTGCGAGAGAGTGAAGGATTCAGGAGGATTCCAGGAGGAGACGATGATGGAGCCCAAGGAATTCTGATCCTCGGTATATCGCGAGAGTGTCCGAAGTTTTATTAGAGTGGTGTAAAATGTCTCCGAATGGACCGAAGAAAAAGATATTATTAAAAAAAGAAATAAATAAATTGTAATTTTATGGATAATAATTTTGGGAAGAGAGAAAGAGAGAAAGAGCGCGTGTTTGCCCGGGTCCATCCTAATCATTATGTTTATTTGAGGGGTGCTTACAAGTGTTCATTGATCGAGCCGCAATCAAAACTGAAATGAAAATATTTTCGAGTAGAATGACGGTATAGCAAAATATCGCGAGCCATAGTGAAATTCGCGAACATAATGCGGCCATATTAGTCATAATTAGTAGAAGGATGTCCAGCCTCATTCTTAGTAAAATTCCACATTTCCATCTCTTCGTCATTCCATGATTCCCAGGACGTCCCGATTCGCCTGCTTATGCAATTAAAGTCACCCCACCCGATCATCTCATCCGACAAAATTATCCAATAAGATATCCGCCAGATATTGCCAATCGATCTGACCAATAACCAGCAGCAGCTTTTAACACAATTTCGAAAACACAAGGAAAACTTATGACTCTCGTAAAAGCCGGAAGTATCTTGCATAATCTACGTACATTGTTACCTACAGACAAGAGATGGTCTGTATCTCTAGATAAGGCATTGAGCTCAAGGCGTACAAAAATGAGTACGTAACGTAACGTAACGTAGGCGTATGGCCGTGGATTAATACGTAACGCACAATGTATAGAGAAGTGTGAAAAGGAGTTAAAAGCTAGAAGGTTGGTAACAAGTGATTATTGCCATGGAAAAAGTGGCTGATTAAAAAAGAAAAAGAAAAAAAAAAAGAGTAAGTAACCTAGATGAAATAAATAATTGTAAGCACCCCGAGGCTAAACCCGTGCGAGGGGCCATCCGTAAACCTATTTTAGCTTAGTCGAAGACACTCGACGCCGTAACAGGCAGTCGCAACGATCGCCTATCGTCGTCGTATATACTACTGGTTAACGAGTGTACCGATGATAAGTATACGTAATACAGTGATTTTCGAATTAAAGAAACTCAAAGTTCCGACGTCACATCAGTCATTAAGAAAAATATCTTTTGTTCGTGATGACGGGTTGCGTCATCGATGGCTTCCGATGTTCGAGAAACGAGAAGCCACAGCTAGACCAACGCATATCCGCAGTATCGTTCTGTCAGTTTTATGTGAAAGAGGTAAAAATGAAGGAAATCGAGACTATACCTAACTGTGCTTTGGGGTTAATAGGGCGATTCTTCCGACTTGAACTTCTCTCGCCAACTGACTACCGCGATAATCGTTAACTTTAATATGCTCGGAGCCTCGATTCCTGTAAGAACGGAAGGACTCGTTACGTCAGTAGTCCTGCTTCCAAGATCAACCGAGATCAAAGATACTTTGAGCTACTCGTTTCCGGACACGGGAAACTGCAAAGTTTTCTGAATTCCCATATCGAATGATTGAAATTCGAAATTTCAGTTTTACGCATTCGAAATCACAAATACGTACACGCACACACACACTTGAGACATTGTACATGCGCGATGGGAACACTACTACAGATACTAAAGTGAATATACATTGACTTAATTACACGTACAGATAAACACCAGATAAAGACAGTGAGAAGACGCGTCTATCGATGTTTCCAATGTTGGCATTTGTTTAAATAAATACCTAAAGTATTGAAAAAAGGCAGGAACGGCAGTTCTCATTGGTCCTTGGTTACTCTATCTTAAGAAATCCATGTCCTGGCAGGAGTTCACGTCCTGCCTTACTTCTGGGAGTAAAGATCCAGAGCCAGGAGATTAGGATTAGAAACAGCAAGGCTCAGGAGGTTCTGCGTATCACTTGGGATTTACGAGAGGATCTACATATCTATGTATGTCAGCCTGTGTCTCCAGTGCAATAGGCTCAAGAGAGTTTATCCTAAGAAGTAAGAGGCAGCACATCGAGACGTCGCGTCGTTCGGATGATTCGGCTCTAATTGGTCACAATGGGATTACCTATAGAGAGTAATTAAATGATCCCGAGATGTATCATCAAGAATCTTGATGTTTTCTTGGAAGGATGGACCCGATGGACCAATGACGTAAATCGGGTAGATGGTTTCAGCCTCGGGAGTATACTTGGGAAGATCCGAGACAAAAGAATGCAGTATAAGAGATGATTGGCGATACTTGAATCCAGGACTCATCATTTCCCACAGTCTAAGAGGACACTAGGAAGTCCTTGGCAGGATTGAAGATTCTCAGAGAGTCTGAAAGTGTCCACGCACAGGTCTCTCTTGATCTTGTGATTCTCTTGGAGAGAAGTCATTAAAAGTGCTGATTCCCGCGGCTCGAGTTGGAGGTCGAGAGAATCCCTTAGGGTGCTTACCCTTCTGCACCGCAAAGAGAACCAGAAAGCCAGTGACGACGGGACAGGGTGGCTCCTGAGAGAAACGCCTGCACGATGTTTTAGGGTAATGGAAATTCCAGTCTCGTCAGCAGAAACGTTTTATCCGAGTAATCTTGAAAACCGTTCGTAGCTTTCTTTACGATGCCCGGTACACAATGAGACGGCGTGGTGGACTGGAAGACCAGATGGGGTGGAGTGTTCCCTAGGGGACTGGAAGGCTGGCTGGCTGGCTGGCTGGCTGGCTGG
>JARPRG010000270.1:1807683-1822196 GCA_031001745.1 Hartigia nigra
GGCTGGCTGGCTGGCTGGCTGGCTGGCTGGTTGCGAGTCTGAAGGTCTGAAGGGATGGCCGCGTGCGCGCCATCCTTTTCCTTTCTCGTGTGCGGCTCTGTATTGACGTGGGGGTAGAAGCATGAGCTTGCTTTAATGGGGTGCTTCCCACCTCTTGAGGCTTGAGCCAACGAGATCTGCCTCAGGCTCAAGGATAATTAGTCATACCATACAGTCTATGGCATAGACCGAGTGGCCCGACTGTAGCTGTGACTTTGCCGTTACATCATAATAAAGTAGTTTGCGACTATGCGGAAGAATGCTGTGCTATAAATTGCACAACTTTTCGATGACCTCGAATGTCTTACGTTCGCCAGTTTTTACTTTCGATCGCTCCTTATCGAATGCTGCTTCCGTTCTTGGTTCACTGTAATCTCTTCCCGAATATTTGCCTAGCTTTCCTTTCAATTGGAATGAAATGTGTCTACAAGATCTTTAAAAGTTACATTCATTTCCGACTTTCATTGAGTCAGTCTTCTTAAGTTTCCTTGATTCTCGTATGTTTCTTGGGGGAAGTTTCCTAGTTTTCCAGGATGGAACCCCTGCGGACTGAAGAATGCAAGGAATTGCTGCTGGGAGATTAGGTTCCGCAGGTAGAGCAGAGTTTATGTGTTGAACTTTCAAGCAATAACCTGAACCCCTAAAACTTTCCTGTTGACCCTCTGTGAGCTTTTCGTCCTTGCCGGAGGGGAGCCCCGGTTTCCTCAGTTACTCTTTTGCTTATGACCTATCCTCCTAGTCAAAGTCTCATGTCTAGTCCTACGGGATTCTCTTATCTGCACACTTTCACCTTCAATGGCCTCGACATTCCGCAAGACGACTTCTCTCTCTCTATCTCTCACCCGTCCAGAAAATACTTGAGCGATCTACGGTCTACTCACCTCCTTTCGCTTGCACCTCGTTCGGAAGGTATCACAAAAAGAAAGTAAATACTTTTATGTTTTTCTATATTGCCAATTGTTTGTAGATTAAATTCGAAGAAAATTAATTCGGTAGTTGCGCCTAGTCTCAGTTTGAGAGCGAGTCTATCGGAATAAAACTACGAAGTAAGTCGACAATAATGTGGAAATGATGCAAAAAACGCAAGAGAATTTATAGGGAAGGATGACAGAATGGATGAAAAATGATCGCCCGAATATTTCTTGTTCCCACGCTTGTGTTTCAGCAAGTGGATTCGATTCGGATATCGGAGAGAGACAGAGAGAGAGAGAAGAAGAATTCCAGGAAGTTAAGGACTTTGAGGTAGTGGAAATTAAAAGAGGAAAAATGAAAAAAAAAAACACGAGAAAAAGAAAGAAATGCACATACAATTGATGCTGGGAAAAAGTGGAATATTGCGATGGAAAATTCTACGTTTGATAGCAGGGAGTCCGATAAAATGTAAATAGGCGTGCGCCCCAGCGTTTCCAGTGCCGTAGATAAATCCTGGAATATCTCGTAGCCATATTCCATCGACTCCCCAGTCTCCTAGTCCTCGCAAGCGAGTGACTAAATATAATCAAGAATGTCTTCCGAGAAGATCCGGAAGAAAAGCTACGAGAGAAAAAGTTCTTACGAACATAACTCTGGGCAAAGTTTTCCATTGGATGAAATGGCGAGGGTGGCCGGTGCTAAATGGTGTCAAGCTCCAATTCTCGAAGAAACTGACTTCCTGAATGGTGGACAAGGTGTCCTCCCGCGAGCTACGCTCCTGACTCCATAGAGTGACTAGAGCTACTGGCAGCCAGGAGGGCAGCTTGCCATTTGTCACCCTAATACTCGAAGCCTTCGTTCTTTGCGGATCGGAACGTGTCTGTGGAGAAGATTCCTCTGTCGGATATATCCAGGTTTCGGATATAGGTCTCTAGGTATTTGTGCTTGGCTGGATCATCCCTTCTCGTAGCTCCTCACCCCGTCTATCTGTCGTATGTGCGCCGGGGAAATACTCTAGCGGGTGGATAAAAAGTCATTCCAAGCAGAACAGTAGCACGTCGTACGTTTGGATAAACGGAGACAAATGGTCTGTAAAATATTGAAATAGGAAACCTACAGACTCGTAAAGTCGCCATCCTGACGAAACCATTGGCTACCTTGAGAGACAGCATTGCGGTCATCTGTATGGCTAAAATATAGGGCCGATTATTTTGTCAAATTGGAATTTCTGAATTTAATGATATAGGAAGGAAACGTTGTTTTCTGTTTTCTTTTTTTCTTAAAATGTACGAAGAAAAAGGAGAGGAAGGAAAGTTAGGTAGTCTTTAGAAGATATTTGTGGTTTGCATGAAATTCGGGTCTGACGTATAATCCAGTGTTTTTGATCTCAGGTCTTTCTCAGGTTATTTTCGACGATCGACATTCTTCCTTCGCCACATTTCCTCGTATCTTGAAGCAATTGTATTTGGATTCAGCAGCCCCTGCGATTTGATTCACTTTATCGATAGCTGACCGCTAAGGCTTGTTATTCCATGTGGAAGAGAAAGAAGAGAAGTCCTAGAAACCGATGGTGCCGAAAGCCGTGAAACCAATTTCATCGCAATTTCGATGCCTTGATAGTCACGATGAGAAAATCTGTACCACCCGATATAATCGCCTGCTTCGTACGATTCTTAAGACTGTCCTCTTCTCTCCAGGAAGAATAGCTACTGGACTCCATCGCACTTTCAGCCTCGACTGGCACGTGCGAAACAACGCTCCACGTACGTACATACGTCCTACCACTGTTTCAGATTTTTCCCTCCGTTGAACTCGAACCAAGACGTGCACGGAAAGCCAATAAGTTCGAGACTCGATGGATCTCTGAGAATTTGGGGAAGATGCGAGGAAAGATCTAAAGACGTTCTTCATGATACTCTTAGGAAAAGTCAATTATTAATAGCGAAGGTGAAAGGCGCCATGAGAAAGTTCAAACCGGATCTTTCTGGATTCGCCGAGAAAATCACGGTCGAGCTTGAGCCTCGATCATCCGCCTCCTTCCTGAGTTAGGTCAGAACGACGCCTAAGCGACGATAATAAGAACTAATTGAACTCGGGCACAAGTAGGTTCGCGATGCGCGTACGTCCCCACGAAGTCGAACGACACGCAGTATCTTGTCGTCGGGTGAATTATACGTTTGGCGTGCGTGGTTGCCAAGGAATCGCGTCAACTACTGTGATCCGACGATCGCCGATCGTTCATATGTAGACTCGAGGTTAGTTTAACGATTGGCCACCTCGTCATAACGACTTGGCGCGTGTGCGCATTCGCCCTTACGAATCGAGTCAGTTACCAGTCGCGCGAGATACTGGACTTCCCATCGTTTGTTCATCGAATTACCGTGATCTTATTAAATCCTGATATCGATAGACGTACACACAGATACATCTGACAAGCGTCCCTCGCTATACCTGTAAGGAATTTCTTTTTATAAAGAAACTACACGTCCACACCGATCGGTCGTTCGTCGTCAAGACGTCGCAGGCACCGTCAAATTTTACTTCACGATTTATACACGTCGCTTCCAAAAGATGACTGTTGTTAGTGTTGTTACGTTAAAAGGATAATAATTATCTGGTGAGTACAGCAATACGTATTATCGACAAGGGGAAAAAAAAAAAGGTAAACACATTGTTTACAAAATGAGCGACGCTACTTCGTTATTTCAGAAACACGTGTTTAATATACGAATTCGCAGTGTGCAACAGCTTTATTTTTAATGTAAGCGAAGGCGTTGCGAGTTTCCAGTGAAAATTTGCAATTCCGATCTCATCGACCTCGACCCTTCTCGAGGAGAAGGACAATTTTCTTAAAAGCCATCGTCTCTCGCACAGCCTATGAATAACAATACTTTTGGGTCAGTACTGCTACCATGTTGGATATGTAGGTACGAGTACAGACAGCTGATTCCTTTGTTGTCTGTTCAGTCTTTTATTCGAGCACTCGGTATTACTATTTCCACTCGTTTACTTCTCAACCTTTTTACCCTTTACTTATCCGGATACCAGAAAGAATTGACTTCTATGAAAAATTACGAGATTAGTAGGCGGCTGCTGATTTACACTAATCTTATGTATTCCAGACACGATAGCGTTGATTTCGGCGTAACGTGTTGATTGCTATTGGGAAATACATTATCATTTCAATTGACGGCACAAGGTGATCGAGCGAGCGCATTTAAAAGTACTACGTTCCTAATGCGTTCCTTCCTTTGGAATTAAGAAGATTATAGTATTAACGATGCCGAAAATTGTATCTTTTATTATCGCCTCGTTTAGACGTTTGGAGATTGTCGTGTACACTGCGAAAGTTCTGTAGTGGCTCATTAGACGTAATTATACCTCCGAAAGACACCGAGTCTAATTAATAGAGTTATTTGTCTTATTGAAAAGGAAGTGTTAAATGCTTTTGCTGATAATGCTTTGAAAATGAGATTTCTTCAAGTGGATTCTCAACTAATGTCGTTCTTCCGTCGTTTATGCGAATAGCGTCATTTATTGCTCCAGATTCCAATGTAGTGAATTAGTGCAGTAGCATAGCTTTTTTTTTCAACAATGAAATAAACGTCCGTAAAAGGGTCGGCCATGGGAGAGGCCCAATGGACTGTCAATGAGATGTCCAGCTGTGCCCATCCTGTCGCGGTAACAATTAGCTGCCGGATCGTGTACCTATGTGCACGGCTATAATATATACCGCGCTTACTTTTTCAAAGCCTACCACGATCATGCAAACGCAGCCTAATGATGTAGAATGCCTCGTTACGCATTTGCAGGAATCAGTCATTGACCAGCGAAGATCGGAGTATCGTGACGCGACGTTCAGCTACTCACTTGCGCTCTTATACTCTTGCCTCTGTTGTCTCCTCCTTCCTCCCTCTTTCTCTCTCTGTCTCTCTATCACATACACATACTCTCTCTCTCTCTTCCCTATTCTACCGAGAATCCCTGTTTCTCTTTACCCTCTTCCACTCTTCTCCTCCCACCAGACTCTTCATTGTCTTCCATCGAGAGTCAGATAGTCACGCGAGACAATTCATTCCACGTGACGAGATCGACGTGATCTTCATCGAAGACGTCGCGGCGTTATCTTCTAGAAGAGTTGTCCAGTCCAGAGTGTGCCGTGGGGGGAATCTCGTGCTTCGACATATCTGACATTATATATTACACGATTTTATGATCGGATAATAGTTTCTAGTCGAGCTGAAACATCCATGGAGACCAGCCAGGAGTTACCACGGATATTCATCTGGTAACGAAGACAGAAGGATAGACCTGATTCGTAACATTGGAAGAATCCTATACGAGAGATGTACTTGTCTCCGAGGGTGAATGGGAACACTGAACGATCGGATCATCGAGTAACAAGTGACTAAAGGGTCCCAAGGATTCTGCCCTGGTTGCTGATAATTCGTGCAGCCTGATAAAACAACGCGGGTCTGTGCTAATATCTTGTGTAATTCCGAAATTAGATTAGAGTCAGCATCGACTCACCCAAAAGGAAAGAAAGAACTACGAGAGTTGCAGTAGACGCAAGCAAAGGTGTTAAATACGTCAATTGTATCGGTCGCTCCTCGACTGGTATCGTCTCAAGATATTAGATAGCAGCAGTCACTTGGAGAAAACAGACCGTCGCGGCAGACTTGGACCGATCGTAGGATCGATCGGCTGACCGAGATCGCTCTTTCTAATCGCTATGGAGAACTCGAACACGTCGATGTCAACGGAAACGCCGAAGAACAGGAGAGTTTCGATCAGCGAGCAGACACTTGGAATCGATAACGCTGCGTTCGAGTATAATCGAAAAACTAGTGGAACTTCGGAGCATAATTCGGAACTTGGTAGACCAAAGTCAATTCTCCATCACAGCGAGAGCAATTACGGCAGTGCAGAAAATATTCACCAGTACAGATTTGAATTGGAGAACGGGAGGATCAATGGTAACAGGAAGAAATCGGGCCTGAGTCTTTCCAGCTCGATCAGAGATAAGATCGAATACTCCGAGCAACTCGAGAGGTAAGTCCTCTGTTCCGTGGAATTACTTCAATTAATCTTTATTTATTTATCACCTGTGTAGTTTCCTCGATAGTTTTTTTAAACCTGAAAATCCTATCGATTCATTTGACGTAAAATGTCAGTTTGGGAAGAAGTCGCGAAATTGGTAATATCCTAAATTATTATTCAAGTGACGATGGTCGCGAGTGCATTGAGATGTTTGCATCGACGTGCAAGCCATAAGAAAGCCTTGACCTTGATTTGGTTGAGACCTTGATTTAATGACGTAAAAATTACTTGGCCACCCAGGCCCCGCTGAGTCACTCGCACGAACCATTAAACATTGGGATATCAGAGTCACGTGAAGATTCTTGCCAATTTCTTTGTATCCGGTTCATCCTTTGATTTTAGATCATGGCTGTATCTATTTTGTGCTCGATGTCATGGGCAAGACGACACGCCATCCTGGGAGCCACCATGTTGGAAGAAAGCCTGTCCACAGCCATTCTGCCCGTCGTACAGGAAGTTCGCCAGGATACTCTGTCTCTTCTTCTTAGGCCTACTGCTCTGGGGAGTGGTCTACTCGATCATCGGCAATGACGCTGCACCAGGAGGTCCTCTCTTTAGTTTGGCAGCCCTGAGCATCGCTGCGCACTTTGGCGGATGGCTCTTCTCCCTCACGACCCTCCCAGCCCTCATAGGAATGCTCATCACCGGCATCATCCTCCAGAATACAGGGCTGGTGAGCATCGACGGAAACTATACGATCGTCGTCGCGAATCTCAGGTAGGTCATCCCTGAGAAGTCAAAGGGTCAAGGAACCGCTTGATCTTTCACCTCACGCGCCAGAAACAATACGGAGGAAGGCCGACTGACTGCAAAGCCAAAGTCGATCGTCTTTCTCCTCCTTTGTGCCTCCTGCTTCTCTTCCTTGCATCATTTAAGGTCGAGGCCTTCTAGAGGCACTGCATAACAAGTAGGCATCATTGCAATTAAATAAACTCGGCGAATGCTACCTTCAGTCAGAGTGCATCCATGGCCCTCGGCTCCTTCCTTCTACGAGAACTCAATTTCTGATGCTGCCATCTTCTCTAAGTATGATAATTGAAAGTATCTCTTTGGTCAGGTCAAACTCTTCTGTCAAACAAAATTAGTCGCGTCGCGATTTAACACGTTTCGAAATTCCCTCTCGAGAAATTCAAATGCCTGCTATAGCTGTGCTAGTGTTTCAAGCTGCTTCTAGCGCGGCGTAATTCCCAATCGCATGATAGTGTTAATTGTTACATAGTAACAACGATAAGAAATTGGGAATTGGATGTTTTGCAAGAGTGCGCAATATTTGACTGATTAAAATGAAATACCGGTGATAACGTTGACTCGTTCAATTGCTTCTTCGACTATTGCAGTTTTACATTGAGATTCGACATTAGAACATTAAAATAGAGTGTCGCGTTGAATTATAAAGATTTGACAATTCTATGATAATTGACTGAATAACGTCGGTGTAAAGTTGATTAGATATATAAGGACTAACGAAATGGTAAATCGACAGTAATATAACTTTAATGATCAACTTTAGAAACGCTCCCGGCCGTTTCTAAATAAATAATGTCTGGCAATAGAAAAACAAAAAGAATTGGAAGCAGAAACCTTGAAATCTCGACGAATTAAGTCTTATGCTAGAAAATCTGACGTTTCTCTTTTATCCGAAGTTTCACGTTTCTCTTGCTTTACCCGAGTCTCTCAAAGTGAAGAGAATAAGAAAAGGTGAAAATGGGAAAATAAAAAGGAAAGCGCCATCTGAAAACTGTCTATAGCACTGCTGTAGCAGCGTCCCCGGGAGACGCCCATCCGTAATACTCTACCGGTGCCAGCGTCGTGACGCCAAGCGTCTTCTCTTGGAGTTTCCTTTTTTCTTTTATTTCTAAGGACTTTTATACGATTTCATCCCTCTTCCAGGGCATTCCACATAAGATACCCTTGACTGCATTATTGAAAGTGCACAACGATGCACTGGTCCCGAAGGTTCCCGCCCTTTTCCTCCCTTCTCCCATCAGCCTATCCCGTAACCATTGCGCTGAATCCTTCCGTGAACATTCGATGATCCATCGAACATTTAATCAAGCAGTTTCGATACACTCGGCTGAATACTGGAATCTACGAGAAATTTCTTAATGCTGTAGAAAACGCCCTTGAGCATCCGTGTAACATCCCTTAGCTTGATACACTGCGTATAAGGGAAGTTTAGTAAAAGTCATATATCCTATGCGATTTAATATTATATATCCATGTTAATTGTTTCTCGCTAACTGCGCATGCTTACCTGGAAAGATATACACGAAGAGTGTTTTGATTTTTATGCGCGTTACCTAACAATGAGTTGACTGATAGCGAAAGTGGCTTAACGTGACTTAATATGATATCCGAGTATGATTGTGCGTGAAACGATTATCAATCGTCTTCTAACCTCGATAGGCCTTGATACTCGTCAATAGAAAAGTCAAAGTGGCAGGATTGCGCGACGCTTCTTGACAATTGGCACGTTTCGCGTCTTCCAATTACAACTGCAGACCATGGTCCCCCCATTTATGCGTAGAGTTCATCGAAATAAAATGCTTTGGCTCGACTTCTTCTCTAGTGTTTTGAATTTCAACTGCCTCGGCACATCACGTGTCTCTTTTCTTTCATTGTAATTTAAACATTTTCTTACTTCCATTACGAAATCCTCGTCTTGTCAAGGAATTCTTTGGAGATTCTCAAAGATGGTAAAAATCTTTGTAAATTCTTTCGGTTATTTTGTGCTTGGTGTTTAAAGTAAGTTACGTCATCCGGTACGTATTTAAATAACGAAGCGTGTGCGAGTCCCAATTATGGGTCTTCCTCGTGATCCAGTGACGCGTGACGATCGCACTTAACGATCTCTCATGAATTCTCATTCATTTAGTGAAAAGCAATGTCTCATCGTACAAAGGAACTCACGGCGATCGGTTAAAATGTTTCGAAAGAAAATCTATTCACCATCGGCAACTCAATAATACCGTTCGCGCTGTATCTAAACGACATTTCTGTCTGAAACCGACGGGAATTGTTATCAACGCAGCTTGAAACGACGCGCGAGTCTCATTCAGTTACAAACAATACCTATTTAACTGAATGTCAATAAAAATATTGATAATCAAAATCTTCTGAGCACTGTACTTAACAGTGATTCGATAGCCGGATCGATTATAATCAATCTGCAGAAGGATGATGGGTCCAGATAATGAATTCTGGTGCAATAAACAAATAAATGCACAGACTCTTACAGATTAATTCTTCGTTTAAGAATCTCTGATGATGCATTTGCACAGATGCAGATGCATTATGCACAATTCACAAGACACACAGGATGGATAGAGAATGAGTCTACGCTCGGGTTACACAACGAGCCGTGACTGTAATGCGCTTGTAACATTATGTAACGAATAGTGTTGTCCGACTTCTCGTGTGTGTGTAGCCATAAGTAGGGCCAAGTGTGCGAGCCTCAAATAAGCCTTGCACGTACGCGCGACAGGGTGAGGTTTTATGGGATGAAGCGAGAGAGGATGAAGATGATGAAGAGGATGGAGAGAATGGAAAGAATGATGCAACCGACCTATACATGCACTCCCACTCGGGTTTCCCTCCTCTGGTGGTAGAACTGCTGCTACACGTTGACTGTCGTACCAGTAAATGTGTGTCGGTCAGAGTGACTGACTTACCGACCGGTTGCTGCTAGATATGGCCGAACGAAAGGAAGCCTAACGTCTTGCGCAGATCGAGATTATCAGGGAGCGCGAAAGCATGCCAGGAATTCGCTCCTTTCTGGGTTAAAGCGCTAAGGTCGATCTATACGAGCGGTAAAATACCTTGGCGCATTCATTCCTCGTGGCTGAAATACCTCAACGTTCAATGTTCAATGTTCGACGTTCAACGCTCTTAACTCGAACCCTATGTCCTTCTCTCCTCTTTCTTATGCTTCTTCGGATGCTCTCTTTCAATCGATTCTTTTTTCTTTTCACACATACCTTCTTCGTCTTTCTTCTTTTTTTTTTTTTATGTATGACAAAGGGTTTGAGTTTCAAATTATCCCGCTTTCACTAGGGCGAAAGTAACTAAGGGAGATGAGGAATAGGAGAATTTTACTGAGAAAGGGGAAGGAATCGGGTTGCGGTATTAGCTATCAGCCCCGGGGATAACGTTAATTAAGCATCTCATTATAACAGAATGATGGATATTGCTGCGAATCAGATTTCGATATCAATGTCTTCGTAGAGGTGCTTTGCTTTAGAAACTTTTTTCATGTGCTTTTTTTTTTACTTACAGCGCCGACTTACGTATTGCGCTTAATTGATCTCGTGACTAATATTGATACTGGATAGAATATTTTGAAAGAATATAGATATTTCCATGTCAATCATGATTGTTATTTGTTATTGATTTATCCGCACAAATATGTCTCTACCGATCGATTGTATCTCCTGGACTGATCGTACAGCTGCGTCGTGTAATTAAAAAAAAAAAAAAATTTATCTCATCGCCTCGATACTTATCGTTCCGCAAGTATTTTGATATATACTATTAGATTAAAGTATTGCCACTTTATCACATTATTGATATTGAGAAAAATCAATTAAGTAAACGCGTATTGATATCATCTATTGGCTTAATTCCTCGCATTATGTGTCATAAATTGATATTCGTCAATTTCTATTGTTTTGATTAGAAATTGAAGTATTATTATTTGATATTACCAAATCGATATCGATTATCTGACATACCATGATGTATTACGTGATCGAAATCATAAATTTAATGTGCTGGCACTGCTGGTGTTTTTTAAATTCAAAAATTTCGAAGGAAAGCAACGCATGTTACGCGCAGCCACTGGTTACAAGGACAAACTCCATCCCGTTAATTCTATCCATTGTCGCAGGGGGCAAAAGTTGGAGTGGTTGCTGCGACATTCGAGATCCCAAAAGATTTCTGAATGGAAGGCAGAGCAGCGAGGACTTTGTAAAACCGTTTTAAGGAACAGGACTAAAACTTATCCTATTACTGGTCTTCAGGTTCCAGCTTCCTGCTTCCTGCTTCCTGCTTTCCGATTCTGACGTTTTGCTTCCTACCTAAAGGTGCATAAATACCTGAAAATTTCTAGCGAAACCCTGAACTCTTTAACTGCCGTGTTGAATTTTAATAATTTATATGAATTGTTGCTTGAAGGTTTATGAATTTTTTCTTTTTTTTTTCCTATCTACAGAAAAATTGCTTTGGTCATAATTTTGACTAGAGCCGGTCTCGATCTCGATCCAAACGCTCTGAAGAAGCTGCGGATCACGGTTCCAAAGTTGGGCTTGGTACCATGGTTCGCAGAAGCCGGAGCAGTGGCCGTCAGTACATATTTTCTTCTTGGGTTACCATGGATATGGGGCTTCCTCCTAGGAAGCATCGTAGCCGCCGTATCGCCGGCCGTTGTTGTTCCTTGCCTCTTCAGACTCCGCTCGAAAGGATATGGCGTTGCCAAGGTAAGAAAGGGGCTGGACGAAACGCAGTGAAAAGAAACAAGAAAATATTTCCAATTCTCTCATACATGCCACTGGTATTTAACAAGTATCTAGTATACGTAACGTAGCTACCTTATATTCGTATCTTTGATATGAATGAATATCTCTACATAATTTATAAGTAGCTTCATTCAATCGATATCACCTGTACGAATATAAAAGAGTTTATCGGAGCTTATAGCTCGACGTCCCGATCGTCATTCCCAAAACGTAATTTTTTCTTTTCGGAAAATTGATCAGCAACATCTGCGATCCTATCTTCGTAGATGATAATCTTCTCAATCGTCATAGCGCCTCTTTTAATTAGCTTAACGACGTAACGTCTTGATGTATCAGAAGTTGGCAATTCAGAGCTTTGTTCTTCTCTTTTTTTTTAACCCAATAACGTCCCAAGGCAGTTAGCAATTGCAGCTGGTTTAGACCGGATAGTCATGTATGTTTTTTAAGAGAAAAAAAAAGGAAGAAAGTCCTATCCTTCGCGGATTCCAGGAGCAGTGACCGGAAATGGACCGAAGACTTATCTCCCATGTACGCGTCCTGCTGCTGTTATAAAGTCAGGCCTCCCACCCTTACTCAGGCTAGATCCCTCCCATGTCCTTTGAAATTCTCATGGGAATTGGCTTAAATGAACTTTACGTTACATAAAGAAATTATCTTCTTTTCTCTGCGACTATCCTCGTGGTCGCTACTTCCGCGTCACCTCCTTCCTTCGAGGACCCGTATTCCCGAGGACATTTTGACTTTTCAGTACAGTACTCTCGGCAAACAATTGAAACGAAAGGGGAGGAACGAACGAACGAAATAATATGAATATCTCATGAATATTAATGATTCCTCATTTTTTTCCATTTCTCCAGGGAATTCCCACCCTCATTATTGCTGTTGCTGGTATCGACGACGCAGCATCCGTCGCGATTCATGGAATCATCCAGAGCATCATGTTCTCCGACGATGCCCTTTGGTACCAGATACTCCAAGGGCCGATCGCCATTTTCGGAGGACTGGGATTTGGAGTCGTCTGGGGCATTCTTGCCAAATACATACCGGAGAAGGGTGACGTGAGTAGTTTGTGCACGACGCATCTAATTACATTTAAGAGTTCGAGAAGAGACAATTTCTTCATGATTTTCTCGCTAATAAATTCAATAGAGACAATTCGAGAGTCGTCAATGCGAAGTCTTGGAAATGTCATGAAATACAAAGTCAATTAGTGCTCGTTGTTTCAAGAGGTTGATAAGGTTAGGCACGAGGGTAATCGTAGCGCGTATATACGATGTTGTTTCAGAAGTCACATGTCGCTTGTTGATGTTCAGATAATGGATATCGGACAAGAATTCCTTTATGATTTTATTGCCGGTTAGCCATTAAGTTGAGCAGTTGTTATGCTAGCGAGAGTGCGCGTGATTCTCATCGTCCCTGATTTAGATCACAATTAAAGACTCTCTTTCCATCTCTCTTTTCGAGAACTCGAGACGTCCCCGTGACTCGTGATTCATTCGCTCGAGACAAGGTTTATCTGAAGTACTTTAAACTATCGATCCGATCCTTCTCTTCATTGTATATAAACGGATAAGTGTCTGGAGTAGTACAGACTTTATTCCAACCACAAATAATTATAGGAAAACTTGAGATTACGGAAATCTCTCTGTGGCTATTCCGGAAGGATCTTCTTTATCCTAAGAATATCATGAAAGATATGAAGGAAGTGAAATGAGACTGACAATAAGACTGGTCGAAGAATCTAGAAGCGACTGGATCTTTTGCTTTCTTTTGCTTTTGAGAAAAGAGAAGATGGAAGAAAAAAAGAATAAGGAACTTGTAGGCTCTTAGCTAGGCTTACTTAGTCGCTCGACTACAAGTCGATCGTCCATTGATGGATTCAGGATCTGGAGAAATTGAGCGTACGAGGGGGCAACGAAAATGGTTGCTTTTCGAATGCGATCAAGGGGATTATAAAGCATATAAAACATATGAAGATGGAAATTCATTAGTTTCCGAATTTACCTCATTCTCCTAATAGTCGATAGTTCCAGTTCCCTTCCGTTAGATAAAAGCTAATCGAACCTGAAATACGGTTCGGTCCGATATTATCGCAGGCCATGAATGAGAAACGTGCGGTGGGTCAGTGGGACATATTGGGATAGTAGTATTAGACGAAAGATCGACCAATTCCGGTAGCAATATCGATCGACGATTTCCTGTCAATTTCTCAAACGGAAACGCATCCCTGATACTAGCCCAGGTATCCAGCCTGATAGTTGAGTTGATACCCGGCCAGATTAAGCCCTATCGGATCCATCTAAGTTGAGTCGCTTCCTGGATCATGCCTTTTGAATTGGTCTACATGTTATTCGAGCAAAGGGATCTTCAGGAGTTGCCCAGTGGGTTAGAAGTTATTCCAGAAGCCCTGGAGAACGGGATCTTGGGGCGCTATGATGTAGTTCAAAGGAAGAGCAACGGAGGATCCTGGGATTTACCGGTAATCGAATCGATTTCTTATTTAATTGAAGCTCTAAGATAAACAAGGCCTTAAGAGTAAATCTGTAGGGATTTATTTGAACGTCGCGTTTCTCGTTTCCCAAGATCCTAACCGTCCAAGACTGTTCCGCACCTCGTTAAGCTACATGAAAACTTTCGTAACGACTCGTCCTCGACATTAGCTGCTGAATTTCGCGTCCACGATGGCTTCGGGGTTGTCAACTTGCGCGTTACGTTGCCATTTGATACTTTCACTTCCGCCTTTGGATTTTTTGGCTGCTTTTACTTCCTTTCGTGAATCTCGGAAAAGTCATAACACGTCATGCGGCTTAATTCACGCTTTATTAGTTGCTCATGTCTGATTTTATTTCTTCGCTTTATAGTTCATGTTTATTTCTCTATCTGGTTTGGGTCTCTTCACTCGAAGATCGGTAGAGTCGACTGGGGAATTGGGAACAGTCTGATATATAT
>JARPRG010000270.1:1830352-1850560 GCA_031001745.1 Hartigia nigra
CTACACCGGGTGACGACTCGGTATCGGTTAGCCAATCGCGAACGTTATCTAATCGGTAACCACGGCCCTTTTGTGACAGTGAATCGAAAAATCACGTCACAATATATATATATATATTTCGTCGACTGACCCTGACACAACCGACACGTAGTCTGACCTCATTTGACCTATTAATGACACCTCGATTGTCATTCCCTTGGGAGCGGATCTATTTCGCAGAAGTCTCTCATTAATCTTGTCTCTTTATCTTCTTTTGGATTACAGAATCCAGTGGCCAGTTGCTTCGAAATTTTCTGGATGATCTTCGAGCCGATCTTATTCGGCGTAACCGGAACTCAGATAAAGATTAACGAATTAGAAGGCAGCACCGTGTACCTCGGCGTGGGATGTTTGATGATAGGTATCGTCTTGCGCATCGCTGTTACCGTTCTCGTTGGAATTGGATCGAGACTCAATCTCAAGGAGAAGATCTTCGTAGCTTTGTCCTGGATGGCCAAGGCCACGGTCCAGGCAGCTCTGGGTCCAGTTGCGCTCGATGGGGTCGATTCCAACAACACGGAGCAGGTTCGCTATGCCGAGATGGTCCTGATGATATCAGTGCTCTCGATATTGTTGACGGCACCAGCAGGTGCCATCATCATCACGCTATCCGGTCCAAGACTCCTGAACAAGACGACTCCTCCAGTGGTACCACTAGAGGGTTGGAGACACCGCAGACCATCCATTCGAGATATATCCATCATCAATGAGGATCCTGATCTGGAAGAGAGAGCAGACGAGACCAAACCCTGAGGACTCGTATCCACGTGACAGACAGCCAGTGAAGAACCCGTCAAGAATTCCTCCTTTGATCCCGTTGGGTCAAAACAGTCGGGACTTTCGAAGCGACCATAAGATCTATCTGGCGACGTTATCCATGCTGTATCATCGTTAAGTGCCTTTAACAGTTTGTGTTCAAGAATACGTCTGCGAGTGGCAATCGCCTGGAAAATTGTAACTACACATTTCGATACTTGTAATCAAATTAGAGTAAAATCATCTACGGCGGTACATCCCTCACGAGTGAAAGCTAGTATGATGCAATTAGAAATTTTAGAAATTTTATATCAGGATCGTGTTAAATGAGACGAGACGAGACTATCTCGCGTGTTGTAGATACCTGTATATATATGTAGATATACCGGAGATACGTAAGCATGCGCATGGGCATTCATATACATATATGTAGAGACGTAGAGATTCAATGTATAGCTGGAGCTTGCGGGGAGTAAATAAACAGTATCGTTTGTTGCTTCCGGATGAATTGTTGCTCCGCAAGTGGAAATAAGCATAAGAAGCTGAGGATTCAAATAATAAACGTGATTCTTTTTCGATAAGGACTTTTACCTTTTTATTTCCCCTTTTCTTCCTTCCCTCCTTCTTTGGCTTTTTTTTTCTGCTTCGTTGCTCGACTGACGCGAATGCTTACTCTCGAGATCAGCAACGATTCATCTTTAACCTGATTTCTGGAGAAAACTCAAATAAGATCAGGCAACAGGAAAATTAGCGATGGATACGATTCCAGATTTTTCAAATAAAATGATCGAACCGGAATTATAAGATAGAGACTGTCGAGATATATCTTGAGAACTACGTGGTTTATGTGAGTTACGAGTCAGAGATAAATCGAAATAACGAGATTCCTGAAGGAGATGCAATTGCTGACGGAAATAGATGCTACAATAAGATTCCTCTGCTTAGTATATTTTATTCTGTGCAGCGAGTATAAATGCATAATGACAAAGTCATCTCTAAGGTAATTAAGATTTATGTAGATTTTCTAAGACATTGATCTGTGCCGCAATATAATATTTACATTACGTTAAATGTTATTTTCTATATTTTACTTAAAACAAAAAAAATAGGAAATATAAGTCTCGCTTTTAAAAAATTATAGTATACATTATCCTATCAGAATGATAATACATTTAAAGGTACATTTTCTGTATAATTCATAGCAGGTACAAGAAAGAAGTTAAACTTTTTTTTTGGTGACAAATATAAAAAGCGATGGTACAGACAGAAATTCCGCTCGTACTGGAAATACGCCAGGAGCCCATAGAATTGTAAATCAATCGAAGCAGCGTTCACCGTCGTTGTCTGGACTGTAGCTTTGCGTTGCTGATTGCGAGAAGTTCCAATTGGTACATCGGATCAATGTAAAGAAGATTGAAGTCACCGATTTTACGACTATCAGAAATCCCTAGGATCTTCCGGAGAATCGGTATTTCCTTCGAGCGATTTCTATCCTCCCCTTTGTCCTCTTGAACGATCCTCGCACATTTTCACATGGAAGACCATGGCCGCAGTTTTAATTGGAACGCAACGACAAAGCAGGTAACGGGCGAGTTTCGCGTCTCATTTTACTAGAAATGGCAATTTTGGGTACCGATCGACAGGAAGTCAGGGTTTCTCCTCCTGAAATCTCAAATGAGAATTCGTTTCCGGAGTCACCGAGGACTATTCGCGTCAGGGCGACGAACTTACGACGCACGTCGACATAACTGTACTACTGCTTACACTTTTCCTTACCCTGTAAGGATCCTGAATTCCAGCTGTGCTGGCCTTTGTCTTCTCGGTGAATCCGAAGCGACGACGCAGAGAGTGGTAGACCTTTTTCTTCAAGACAAAGAGCATGAATATCAGAACACCCTGAAGGCAGTTCAAGCAATCCGAGGCGTAGAAGATGTATTCCCAGTCGATGACCAAATAGGCGTAGTGATCCAGGATACCCGAGATCACTTCGAACGTCCAGGTTATACCCATCACGACGAAGAGCTTGACGTTCATTATTAATCTGGACAAAAAAAAGTTTTACTCTATTATATTAAGGAAATTTTGCATATTGATCGAACTAATTCTTCCCTCTTTTCGTCATTTCTATCTGCTTTACGATTTCTCTAAGAAAAATCTGTCTTGAGCTCCCTGTTAAATGTTGCTGGCCAATCTGAGAAATTCGAGAAAGCGCAGAAACGTCTTGCTTTCTTAATAAAAATCTTCTTTGTCGAGAATTAGAAAAATCGCTTACTTATTCCAAAGAGTATCGATTAAATTCAATATCTCGGAAAGTTTAACCCCTTTTCGAAGCAAAGATAAACACAAGGACAGATATCTCGATAGAGCAGCACATCAAACACAGAGAGAGAGGACCATCCTCCAAGAACGAAAGAAAAGCCAGTAAGTTTATTCAGTCGACTCACTATCGATGTAGATGCTAAGTTGACTTTGAGTTTGATAGGAGAAAACAAAAAAAGAAAAAAGTTTTCCCACAATTTTCAAATTGGCAAATTATTCAAGGCGTAACCCAGCCATTCTCTTTCCACTAGCTATTAGTAAATTCCAAATCGATTTACGTTATTATAAAAGCCATCGAGGAACGAGTCACTTTCTGGTTTCGTACGAGATATTATTCCAGATGCTTATCAATATTAGTATCAGAGTGTCGCGAATTCTCTGAAAGCTCTCCGAAATCCGTTGCGAAAAGTACGAAAATCCATATATGTATGAATCGATGGAGATTAGGAATCAAGGTAGGTTATCCAGCTAACGTTAACGATTCTCTGGAGTCCAAATAGTTGCGGAAACGAGAGAAATTCGTTGGTCGCAGCGGCAGTAGATGGCAGTGGCGTCACATAATTCCCAAGTAGGAAAAAGTTCATGGTTCGCTGCTGGAGTAGCGTCGCGACGCCAAAACATTCGCCATTGGTATAAAAAAGGATGAAGAGACGTGCGACAGTGCTGCTCATCAAATTACGTGGCTATGCGGCTAAGCAGAGTTCTGCATTTATGCGATGTATCATATGTTTCCGGTACTTTCCTGTTACCTCGGTAAATGACGTCACGTCCGAACTTTGTTTAAGTCTTCAATTTTCGCGGTAACGGCTATTTTTGCGAATGCGAAGCCTCTAGCGTAACTCGTGACTCGACAGCCATATAACCCATAAGCCACAAATAGAGCGCGGAATTTTTTCTTTTTGGACAAGGAAATGCGTGGGACATTGCTGTGTTGTCCAGCCGTCGTCTTTTCCTTGCGAAATGAACGTGTTACTGAGTTATTTCACGTAAACACATTCGCTTGATTTTCGCAAGAGAAGAATAGCTATGCGTACGGGAAGCGTATACGAAAGTACGTAGAAACAAGAAAACAGGAAAATGGCTGATAATCCAAGAACTCAAAGTTTTTTATTTCCGCAAAATTAATAAAAATAATTTGACTCACTGTATTTTGAGAACTACTCAAAATGTCCTACTTTATCTTACGTTTCTCTTGAATTTCCCTCGTTTTCTTTCCCCATGTTTTTACTCTACTTCTCCCCGGTTGCCCATGTAGACACAGACGTAATTTTCAAAACAACGCCATTATTCCCAAAGGGAGTTATTAAAGTGTTCCCGCAACTGGTTTCTTAAGACTCGCCTATACACTTTCCGAATTACGCAATTTTCTTGGCCAAGCGGAAGAAGCAAAAGGAGCAAAAGAACCAAGAAGAAGTGGACCCAGCAATAAGCGACTGCTTCCTAACAGTAACGTTAATTTCTCAATTAACATTGACCACTCTTCCGGAAGACAGATCCCGTAATGCTCTTCCAATAATTTCACTTACACAAGTTGTATCTGGAGTGTCGTTAATTAATTGATATAAAAAAAAAAAAAACCTCAATTTCCACTCACTTGGTTTTGTCAGCCTGAAAACGGCGATTACGTGGATCCGAAGGAGTCGCCATTACTCTCCGTATTTCCGCTTTGACACGATTACAGCTGCGCGCCGTCAAGACAAAGAACACGATGTTGATTATCAGTTGAATCATGGTGGGACCAGTGAAGAAAATAAATTCCCCATGATAATGGAATCCCTCTGAAAACAAAAAACAAAATTCGTAAATATAAAAAAAAAAAGACAAAGAGAGCACGAGTCAGTACGCAAGTGTTTACTCTGTTTATACGTAAACGATTGACCAGACGCAATAGCCTGTTGCTCCTGCAGGACAGGAGGATGGAGCAGCTTTCGAGGTTTGGCTTCCGTTTTTGTAAACACTTACTGCGCCTCTGTTATTTTAGATGGATCAGTGAGAATTGAGATCTCGTAAGCTAATATTTGATTACTATTGGTTAGCGTTCGATCAGATGTTATTGAGGGCACAATAACCAGCCATATTCCGAAGTGATTCTAATACTTTTGCTTGAGTAAACGTAACTGCGGGACTTTGGCTGGGTCAAGAGTTACCGTCAGTCAGGAATAGGGTAAGGTATGTACCTTAACGATTATAGGACTGAAGTCAGGAAGGAAGGATAGAAGGAAGAAGGCGGATGCGGCTGGAAAGGCAATGGACTCTATTTAACCCCGTTACTCGGTACGTCCGCTCGTTCAACAGCTGCTGGATCGGCAGCTTGGGAAATTTAATTAATTTTGCCATCTTCGTTTTTGCACCCCTCGCCAACCTGCGGTTCGACGAATAGCCAAACCCTCCGACCGCCCCATTACACCTATAACCTGGCAACCCTTTCGCCTACTGTGAATTACGTGGCTGCGCCACTGGCAACCCTATTGGTGGCTAACCGATTGAAATACTAATGACTCACATTGCCGCCTCCTCTTCTTCTTTTAATTCGTCTCTAATGAGTCGTAATGATGTTCCGGGGGCGCTCAATTGCAATGTCGTTTATTCTTCGGAATCTTTTACTTATCGCGCAATTACTCAGGATCTCTACGAGAGGATTCAACGTGTGCTTGCATTCGTATACGTAGAGACTGTAAAAGAGAGGACGAGTGTGAGCTGCTCTAAATACGTCAAGTTGGTCTAACGACCTCACGAAATTTATCGAACCTCCTGACCTTCCCGGGACCTGACTAACCTGACCTGGCCTCGTCTTAACGCTTCGAACTCGGCACAATGAAACTTCTCATTCGATTTCACCGGTTCTAATGAAGGCTTGATTCAATTTCGTCTAGCAAATCTCCTTGGTGACAACTCAGGCAGACTGCATCATGATCAGTTAATAAATTGGATTTATGAATCTGCCTGACCAGTTCCATCCCACAGCCCACCCGTTGACGGAGTTCCTTATATCACGTGTACACAAAATAGTCCATGACGACAAGAAACATTATCAAAAACTTATAAGACTTTAGGTATAACTTTTCCAATAATTTCAGTCCAATTTCGTTAAATTGACGGAGACACTTACTTGGGAACCAGCATCTCTCCTTGCCAATCTCTGGACGGAAGTACGGACTAAGGACGTCGCTTTGGTCCAGCAAGATGCCCAGGGTGCAGATGAGGAGAGGTAGACCCCAGGCGTAGAGACAATAGCAGAGAAATCGTTTACGATGTCCGTCACCCTTAGCTGCTCGATTTGCTGGTCCTAAGACACCGCTGCAAACATAAATAAACCATCGAGCGTTTACAAGAGTGTTAGAAAGGATGTATTTTCCAAGATTTTATTAATATGGCTCTCGGCAGATTTCATGGGATCGTTCGCTAAACACACAAACAGACCGTCCAGAGTGAAATATGGCTTGGCACACGAAAATCGGCCGGACAGGAGCTGAATGCGATGCGACCACGGTAGACAATGCTTTTATCTTTCGCCCCCGTATATTTTCACAGTCTTCCACTACTAAGAAGCACAATCCTCTCGAAGAAGGGCAAGGACAGGCGTTATTCTCTCTTACACTGTATCCGTGCAATTCTAGCATTTCGCAAAATTCACTTGCCGCCAAGAATTAATGTCACGGATACGAGGAAGAAAATTTAGAGTGAAACCATTGTGATAGGTACAAAAAAAAAAGTCATATGAAGTGACAAAACGTAGTTCAGCGAATCATTCGATCTTGGAATATTATGCAAAATATCATCTGTAATGCTATGCGTGATACGTTATCTTACCCAAAAGTCCACCAAATGTCAAAGCACATAACGTTGAGCCATGAAAAAGTCGAGAGAAAGGCAAACAGCATGACGTAGCCTGAAAGATGAATAATTACAAGATACGACTGAGAAATAATAAAAAAGAAAAGACACTCGTTAATTAAGAATTTCATTGATTTTACCTAAAGCTGCACAGTTAATTTTCCAATGCACATCGGATTCCAATTCTACCTGAGATTTGGCTTGGGGCGTAGTGAAGGTGGTGAAAACCAGACATAGGAATGCCACCAGGAGGCTGGCCACGTGGCACATGAGAGTCTTGCCATGGAGATTCTGCAGTGCCGGCAGACATATGTAAACCAGGAGTGTGATCAGGAGAAAAGTGCAACTGGTAACCAGGAGCGCCATGTTCACGCCATACCTAAGATAAGAGATAATAAAGAGAAAAAAGAAAAACTTAAACTTCTTATATTCTCTATAATCATTAATTTTCAAGTAAGAACCTGCTAATTAAATTTTCTCCAGCTACAAGCTCGAAGAGCGGTTAAGCTAGACGTAGTTTCATCAAGCCAGGAACATAACGCTACGTGCCATGTATACGCGAGGAATCGGTACGAGGCCGGTGGCCATATCGGTGGATCGATAAAATCGTCAACGGTAAAAAAATTAAGAGGACAGAGACAGCTATTTGGTATATTGTTATAATTTGATTTCTTTTGGCTGCACCCGTCTGCCCCAATTCACGTTTAATACATCTGGCTGCAGCAAGAATAGGAAGTATCTAGCACGAAGCAGGAAGCACGAATAATGATAGCATTATTCTCGTTTTATCACTGACTAAACAAGCCGGTACAGTGACCGGTTCTCTATGGCTGCGTCGATTATTCCTGCCAACTCTCTGAAAATCGCGGCCATGCGAAACATTGTTTTGTTCCTAAAATTATCAGTGTTTTATATATTTGGCTGTTATGACGTTACGTTACGATGCAGATGGTTGTGAAGTTTTTGAAATATTTAATATTCTCTCTATACGAGGAACTTTTTATTAGCCGGTTTAGCAATCGAAACTGGTCGTTCATAATCTTCTCATAAATTATCAATAATTCTCTCTGGACGTAAAATATTTGCTTGTTTGTTAAAATTGCCGTGGAGCTGTGCAAGTGATACGAAAATGATAACTCTCGCCGTGTCGCAGCCTCCCTGTTTGGTCCAGGCTTGATAATAATTGAATCAAATCCATTTGTCACCACTTCAATTTAGTGACTGGCATGATCCGTGTCTCCCAAATGGGCTTCGAAGTGCGGATCGGTTTTTAATTCGAAACTTCAGCCGGCCGAGATAAAAATACGTGGCTGAACTTTTTTATCCATACGTCTTCATCAAGCGCAGATTCGACGGATCACTTTGGACCCCTCTCCCCACTCTTGTAGGACTCAAATAACTGGAAGGACTTGCGCGCAAGCACATCCCTCAGGGATTAACCCTTTCACCCTTAGGGGTGGTGAGTGGATCTACGCACGATTTAAATTTAATATTCGCTTCTAATCGCTTCTCAGCCAGCTTCAATACGGAGTTACCTCCTGCTTGCCAGCATTCCTTCGCATAGATCTTTGTTCGTTTCTGTGCAAATGGCGGGTGTAAACTAAACCCCAGACTGCTTATCTATTCTCTTATCTATCCGATATATAGACATCAACCTACCTGACATTAGACACTTCATTAGGGGGTGGTGCTTCGAAACATACAAGCGGATAGAAATCGTCTGAAAGCCCTGAACGATTGTAGAGAAGTTCAAGGCAGAATTCCTGGTGATTATAAGTTTTGTAACCAGGTACGAAAAGATGTCCCTTTGGCGTAATGTGCCAGTTGTCTTCAGCCTGGATGGGGTACATGTTGTACAAGCAAGGATTGCCAATTAACAGACCGTAATCTTTAAGGAAAATTGCGACAGTTAGTGTACCGGTCTTATAGAAGAAAATAAGTTGAGGAAAATTCTTGAAAGTACCTGTAGTCTCGAGGATGTCCTTGGAGAGATTGGCAGTGTTGATTGGGATCTTAGAAACTTCTTCGTGTAGTTTCATGACCGTCATGTGTCCAGGTAACCGATGACACTCCCTTCCTAGTACAGCTTCATCCTCGTTGCAGCATTTTCTCAAGCAGGAATGATCCTGGCAAAATTCAGGTTCCCGACACACGCGGATCGTCAAGAAGTCCTTCCTGGGGTTAGAGTCGAGACAGGAATTTTCCTGATTCAGCCAAAACCTACCGACGCCATTGGACATGGGAATCGAAACCTGAAAAGAAGAATATTTGTTTCAGATTTCAATTTTTTTTTTTTTTAAATCAATACCATTTCAAGATTCGCCAAAGAAAGCACAGCCCTCTTAACAAAGACGCTTTTCACTTTCGTCAGAAAAATTGCAATCTTTTTGAGCTTTTGGAAGCTTTTAACAAAGCACATTTCAAGATACGAATCAGTCATTCTGCTATCACACTTTCACCCTGGCTATAATACTGAGACCATCAACCAATCTTCGAGATCGAATACAATATTCCCTGACGGATCTTACTAAATGGATCTCAGCTTGAATTTTTCGTTTTCCACTCTGCGTTTTGGATCGAAGATTCAGAACCAGAACTCGTGCGGTTCTTCCGCAATGCGGGCATTCGCTTCAGGTTAGATACGCCCCTATGATTCTTGCAGACTCCCGACAGAACCACCAACGAGATAGATTTATTTACTGTGCAAGCTCGACCCGTTGATACCGAACTAACCCTTATCCCCGCCTATTCTTACTGGACAACAGAATCGATCGTGCGTATCTTTGCTTCTCAAACTTTAAAAAAATATATTTTCTTTTCTCTTCCTTTCCCTCTCATTGACACTCTTTTCGTTGGCTCTTCTCCCTCTTTCTGCACCCTATGAACTCTTTGAACTTTCTGCTCTCTTCTGGTATATCCACATGCACAACGTCGTGGACATAAGCATAAAAAGAGTCGAGGAAGCAATCTAACTCACGCCACCATCTCGTCCCTTGAGGAGGAATAAATTATCGAAGAAAAAGCCAGACGCGTCGAGTTGTTTTTCACGAGTAGCGACTCCAAGACTCATCGCTCGTCAGAATCTCTTCACAGCCTCTTATAATGCAATACGAGTTGTCTACTTGTTTACTCGTACTTGTTACGTTTTAATGAAAGGTATCCAATGATAATGGTATGACTATAGTATAACTTGAAAATGGACCATACAGAATATAGCGATGCAAGCTGTACTTGTTATGATATTATATAATATACATATTCATGGAAATACATTATCATGATTATTGTACAGGTTATTCGCTATATACCTGCTGTGTTTACATTAATTTCAGACATACTGAATATTCGTGGAAATCCCGGATCTACCTCCAGTCACTTAATGTCTATGGATATGTCTGTACATGGATATCATTTGATTGTTGTCGGTGTGAGAAAACCAGTTTTGTCTCGTGGAGAACAGGGTATTCCCGATAAAGTTAAACATATTACTTCAATGGAATATAAGCCAAAGTAATATATTATATTTCCTGATTCAAGTTTTTTTTATAAGAATTGTTTCACCTTTTGGTAGCCATGTCAGTTTTTGCAACACTGGCGATTGCGTGACTAAATTGTATCCTTGAAAATCAGGAATGAAAATATGATAACTGACAGTAATATTCCGTAACGATAAATTATTATTAAAATTAATAGACAACGAGAAAGATGTCACTGAGCGGTCATTGCGTTACCTGAAGTTGTCCTTCGTGAAAATTGACGTCCGTGACATTGACCTCATAATCCATAATCGCATAAGGACACTTCGGCGGCCCTCTGAGGAGGGTAACGTACTCCAGTATACCAAGAGCAGCTACTAGAGACGTCACAGGAACTTCCTGAGTGGCAGGTACGCAGGCTCTGCTGAAAGTGCTGAAGACCTCTCCTTGAGAGCAGCATCGCCGTACAGGAAGGACACTTGGGAGGTCGATAATCGTTGATTCCTTCTTTGGGTTGGCATTTTCTAGCGCACAGTCCATCACAACGAGAACACTGGACTCGTTGGTCTGATAGAGAAGATCTAAACAAGCCCCACTGGAAGCATCATTTGGAATGAAGACAAGGGGTGTGCTCGTGAGGTTTCCCGATGACGAACATGTCGGAAGTCCACTGACGGATGGATGCAGTTCGTACAGTTCCAAAGCTTCATAGGGAGCCGGTATGCAGGCGAATACGTTCCCGTCGGCGAACAGAACTTCTCCTTGTGAACAACATCGACGGATTTTAGTAGACTCCGTGATCATGACCTCATTTAGAAGATAGAAAAGAAAGAGCAGAAGAGGAACAATTTTCTTGAATTTCTTAGAGATGCATCCTCTGTCTGCGAACGACGCCATTACGTTTGTTCCTTGGTCTCTATCTTCGGGTAAAATATTTAATGTGCCTCGGTGTCTTTTACATTTTCCAGACTAATGTGTAACACATTTTTCATTTCATTTCTTCTCTCGAGATCCTTGACCTCCTTTGAATTCTCAACTAAATTCTGCGTCGGTCACCTCGTCACTTTCCTTCGGATATACTCTCAGGCATGCACTTTAAAAACAGTCACGTTCCTCCTTCACTCGGTTGCACCAGTTCGATCTTCCTGTAAATAGTCTCTTCTCACTTGAAAGTTGTCTTCTCTCTTTTCTTTTTTCAGAGTCACAGCACTTTAAACAGTAGAAAGAAAAAAGGAGGCCAGGGAAAATTTCACCCTAGTACTTTTCCTCCTCGGAAACCTCAGCGCCCTTAGCGAGTTCCTCTAGAGGGTCCAAAGCAATGTTCACCCTTGACCGTTATCGTCCCAGTCCCGGTGACCTAGGACTTCACAGACAGGATCCTAATTCTCAGCCACAAATGCAATATACCTTCCATTTAATTACCTCCATTCCAACTAGTTCGGAATTTCAAATCGTCCGTTATCCCACAAAACAAAGGAATCGGAGATGAGACGTCAATGAAATCGAGGATGAAGAAGAGAATCACCGGAAGCGATGGAAAATAAAAAGGTCTTCGGCTCGACGAGGAACTTTCGATGGTCGTTGCGGTTAGGTTTCACTCCCTCTCTCCTAATTAGCTATTTAATTACTTAAAACTTCCAAATGAAACGGCCAAGCTTTCCGGAATATCTTCTCTTTTTTTTTCCCATCAACTTGATCCTTCCTAGATTCTTCAAGTAACTCGGAATAACTCTTAAAATAAAGAAGACGCGACGAGAGACGCGAGTAGCGAATTATTCTGGCGTGCGAAGGAACGATGGAGCGAGCGGCCGAGCGACTGATCGACTAATTCAACTAGCCGGCCTCCCTGTAGAAAGAGAGTTGCTGCTTGCTAGACGCTCAAACACAGATACACGAGTTAAGCACGCACGTCCGTAACTATACAGGTCAATGTATACATGAGGATCAGCCTAGCATTGGCGTATATGTAGACGCGCCATGGCGAACGTCGCCATCAGTCGCCATAGCCTCCCCCCTTTTTTACTGGAAGCGTTGCCTCCCTCCTCGTGTCAAAGATATCTGCGATACACGTGGGCGAAACTTCTCATAATCGTCGTCGTTTAGAAATTGGGAATGAGAATGACGCGGGACTAACGGATGAACACGTGTCGCGACACTTCAAAGTGGATGAAGCAAACACGGAAATACTTTGAAATAAACTTTCAAGTGGATTGTAGTCTTTTTATTATTGGCAAGTATATTCATAGAGTCCAGAAGATGTTAATTTAGGAGATTCTTGGATTGTCGCCAGACCGCATTTTATTTCTCTCTAAATTATGTTTACGAAATTACGTATAGTGTTGCAATTTATTTTTCATGGTGTCCTAGCGTGTTCCAACTGGGTCGTGCTACCACTCTGCGCTTTTTCTCTATTTTCAGAATGAGGATTTTATGGTAGAACAGAATTTTGGCTGTGCTTCGTAAGGAGCCTGCAAAAAAGGTTCCTGTGATATGTTGAAATTGTTACCAACTACTGAAAATTCGAATAATTTTAATTAGCCTCGATAAGTGTCTGATAACATAACTCAGAAGCATTCCCTCGGAAGAATTCGTTATTTAATTTCGAGGTAAAGATCAACTGTCCAAACTATTGTCACGAGAGTTTCCATGAAGTCGTTTTAGCAGCTCCTAAAAAATGCACATCTCCTATCTATGAATCTCTCTCTCTCTCTCCTTCCTTACGAATATCTCACGTTCTCCAAAATTCGATTCGGATCTTGACAGCGGCTCAACCTCATTTTGATAAAATGGAAAAAAAAAAATCATGACAACTAGGTGAGAAACTGCAGGGGGTCATGCTCTCCGACAATTGGATTCCTGGCATAATTCACTTATAAACACACCCCTTTCGTGATACCAAAGTCATCGTAACAAACGCCTACGAAAGTTGATTAGCGAATGTCCCCCAAGGACCTTGACGATACTCCCAGCAGGATTGCGCAAAAGGTTATCGGCTGGTGTACTTACGTCTTCCCGGGAACAGCTGACCTCGAGAGGTTAATTAATATCGCAAGCAGCAGGGTGTGCCTACCACCATAACGTCGAGACACAATGTCGGATGAATTCTCAAGAGTTCATGACAAAAAATGAGTTTCAAATTATAAAATGGAAAAGAGATTAAGTTGGCGGAGGGAGGAATTATGTACAGATGCGTGACGTACGTCACTGAGGTCAGCATCGAATTACATAGATAGCACACTCACTGGCCCATCCAGGACCGTTTAACCGTCACTCCCAATGATTAATTATAATGCTCATCAACGCCGCGTTAACATGGTACCCCGTTAGCGGCTTTCCTCGGGATCCTCATTACACGCTGCGCCGCCTGTCGCGACTCTCGACTCGCCATTCCCCTCATGTAAACAGTTCAGCAAAACATTTTCCGAGTTCTTGTTTTCCCAAGGCCGTTTCCGGTTTTACTAATTCTTACGAAAAAGAATGATCACGGTGGAAAAGAACTTTTCTAGACTCCACCTCCGCTCTTAGAACTTCTGGAATTTCTTGAATTCACTCTTTCAAAGTTCCCAAAGCAATTGCCAAGTACGGTGCGCCAGGAATTTTGCAGATTATTGCAGAAGCAAGTTTTTACAAAAATTTCGAAAAGATTTTCGAGAAATCGGTCCACATTGGTCGCACAAGTGTGGGTCGAGCATTCTGCCGCACTTGGTCTCCTCGTGTGAACAGCGTGAATGATGTAAACATTCGTGTCAACCATAATTCGATCAGATCAGTATATCTTCGTTCCGAAAATTACATTTTCTTGTACAATGGCCGACTAGTGACGTTCTGTATGATCCACATAAAAGATTCTAACACGTGATCGATAGATCGAGCAAGAACGGTCGCGTCTACTTCGTCAATTTGATGCTATTAAAAGGCTGTCGATCCTGCACAGTATCCGTCAACATTTACATTGAGCTAGTCATCGCGGTCTCCTCCTCCTCCCCCGCCCTCCTAACTTTTTAATTAATTTATTAATTCTTCAGGCGTTGGTTACATCAGCCGTCAGCTTGCTTCTTTTATGTCGTTAATGATAACAATTTGAAATTAATGACTTTCCAAACAGGTGCAGCCATGTATTATGTCCATCCTATATCCTCTGCTTCATTGTGTTACACAGTTATTGTAATATATGCACATAATTAGCAGATCAAAGGTACATGGATGATGGTCGAATTCTGTTAGTCATAGACTAACGAGGCAACCAATTGGTTAACGTCGCAACCAGTAAGCATGAGTGATCATCGTTTACATTAGCGTGTATACAAGAGCGACGTGATTTAGACGGCAAACATTCGTTTGCAAATGGGGCCTTCGAGATTGTCTAATCTACCGGTCATAAAAACGTCGCCCTATCGTTTAAGTCATCGTAAGGCCGTTAAGTGGCCTTGAGGGAAAGTGGTAATGTAGGTGCGACTGGCAGTGAACGTGGTTGGGGAAACGCGAGGGTTGGGTTAGTCAGAAAATAGTGACGAAGATGAGGGTGAGAAGATGAAGGTCCAGCTCACAGGGACGATAGCGAAGCCGCACTTTGAAGACGACGTGCCGATAACGTCAGCTCTAATGATCGATAAGGGAGGCGGCGGCTGATCTCGCTATGGGGTGAAAAGAACCCAAAGGCACTAAGGGTCGGTTGACGCGATACGTGTACAGTGGGAAGTTAGGAAAATGTCAGAGGATAAAAAGAGTGGATGTGCTGCCAGTGCACGAGGCTGCCAAACGTAGAAACAGAAGGATTGTTGTTTCGCCATTTTCCGATTTTGCACTCGAGATAAAGGCTATTGTGTAATCGTCAGTTAATGACGAAGGGAAGTTTTCATCCGAAAAGAAGACAAACACGATGAAACACTTGTGAATGGATCCATTAGCTTGCCGGTAGCTTCTGCAACCCTTATGGAACAATCTTTCTACGTGAATCCTCATATTTTTCATATCATGCTAATTATTTTTGGTGCACATGCGCAATTCGCCACGATCCAATTATCATCTGAATAATTATTCCCACCGACCTTCATCCTTACCTTTTCTATCCATCGTCTCCTTCTTCCTCCTCCTTTCTCCACCAAGAAAGTTTCGTTGTTCAAGGAGTAGCTTTCTAGTAGATCTTTGAGGATTCCTTAAAAACAAGCAAAGTATTCTTCATCATTCTAATTGTTCTATAGTTTTTCGAGTCCTTCCTTTTCTTTGTCAGTTCCCGCATTGATGCCAATAGCTGTCTCCTTCGTATTAAAACGTAGAAAGAAGGAGGCGGAGAATGACAATAGGTTAGCATCCTGGAACTAGCACATTTCTGTCTCTGACTGATCAACTGCAGGTCTTCTTGAATACTGCAACGCCTGTGAATGGCAACCAATAGGTCTCAAGAGCTGTACCAACATAGCGGCAAAGGAGCATAACAGTTCGAAGAAGAACCGTTAGTTGTCAGCACCTATCGGGGAGAGAAATTCAAGGGAAAAGCATCGAACTCGAGATTCGTCGACTGGAAATTCGAGGACGCTTCAATAATATCGCGTAGCAGCTGGATTCTAGGGAACTTCAGGTCGCTCAGAAAGAGAAGGACAGAGCCTGCAGCTGTACCATGGGCGCATGCCAGACAGAATGCCTTGGAGTCTCACTAAGGAGTGAAGTAGAGAAACGTGTGTGTGTGGGTGCGCTTATCAAATCGATAGAAGTTGGTGCGGTCTCTGTCTCTCCTCAAGCGGTCAAGTCTGAATTCTCAAGCTGCTGACTTCAGGTTCATTCAGGGATTCAGGCTCTCCCTCTCTTGGGAGTTTGGCCATTTGGCAACTGTCACTTTCTTGATTTTGTGTACAATATCAAACCGAGGACATCATGGATTCACTCGTTCGAAGATCCTAAATTGTGACATTCTCGGCTTCCGATATATCCTTGTGCTCCAGTGCGGTCCAATCCGCGTGATCTGAACTCGCAATCTCCTTGAGGTCGGCAGAGAGATCCTTCGGAAGTTCGATCTTGACTTCGTTTCTATATCTTTGTCAGAGAAGTAGATCACGGGAGCAATATCCAATACCGCCTTGATGCACCCTGTGTACATACACGTGCATCTAGATTACTGATATTCCTTATTCGTGGATAATTCATATCTAATCTAAAAGAAACATTCAGTATTATCAGTGTCCTTATATCTTTTGAGAATGATAGATCGAACTGGAGCAATGATACTGGAACCTCGTTAAAGTTACACCTGTTCGTGATTAATTAGTGATATTACGACTGTTTGTTCGTTCGATGAACTCAAACGATTATTTGGAATGATCTTAACTGTGTCAGTTAATACCAAACTCAATTACCTAATAAGATATTATTGAAACTATGACTCGACACTCCCGTTGAGTTCAGATATTCAGAGGTTTCACGGAGTCCAGGGGATTCTATGACATGTCGGAGATGTTCAGCTGTCCTAGAGAGGCTGTACGGGTCAAAGTTAAGGTAGTTGGTCCATTCGATCTTGTCTATGTTATATTTCTCAAGATCGCATTTCTATACATTAGACTCTGAATACACATTACTAATTTCGGATGCAAGATTGATATAGGAGATGAATTTTTTTTTTTCTCGTAGAAATGCGAGACACGACATCAGCCGGAATACCGTAAATTCAGTGTGGATCCTCAAATCACGTCGATCGAGGTTTTACAAAGTATCCTAATCAAGGCATTCGATATTAAAGGGTAATTTTGAATAATCATCAGGTCATTTCATCAAAGCTAATTGATTGGTCATTTCGCTTTACTCGAACTATATAATTTGCAGAGAATTCACGGTGTCTTATAGAGCGATAGACGACTATGGCTCGGAAACGTATTTATTTCTCTTATCCGATTGGGACCTCGATGCTGCATTTATCAGGTGAGTTTTAAATCTCAATATTTGTATAAATTCGTTGGCGTAATAACAAAATGACTAATGATATTTTGTTCGTCAGTGCTTCAGAACCATATCTCTACCTTCAAGTAAATCTTAAGCCTTTCGGCGAATCGGGTGACTGCGAATCCGACTGGGAGCAAAATGCTCAGGAAGTTGCCACCAGACAGGAAACAGGTTTCCCTTACAGAACCCCAAAGTTGCCAGGACTCATAATGAACAAGGTATAGAATCTTAGCACATTCATTTTTTCCAAGAAAAAAAGTAATAACAATCTTCAACAAGAATGAAGTCGCAAAATTCACGCAGATGGAGCGAACCCTGAGCCTGGTTCAACGTGCTCTGGGAAATTTGGGCGAGGAATCACATCAGACCATTCAACCACCTAGACCGCCGCTCACGGATTCTGAATTCCGACGATTTCTCGATCCCATTGGCCAAGTGATACATTCCAAGGAGCTCAGGGCGGTCATTTATTTTGGCGGGATTGAACCGAGTTTGCGTAAAGTAGTATGGAAGCATATACTCAATGTGTATCCAGATGGTATGTCGGGACGAGAGAGGATGGATTACATGAAGAGAAAGGCTCTGGAGTATCAGAATCTACGAGAAAGATGGCGGAGTCTCGTTCAGAAGGGACAGAATATCGGAGATCTGGGCTACGTTACAGGGATGGTGCGGAAGGATGTTCTTCGAACGGACAGACATCACAGATTCTATGGCGGATCAGACGACAATCAGAATACTGCAAGTTTATTTAATATATTGACCACGTATGCTCTGAATCATCCCAGTGTTAGTTATTGTCAAGGTATGAGTGACCTGGCGTCTCCGCTTCTCGTTACGATGAGGGACGAGGCTCAGGCCTATATTTGTCTTTGCGCTTTGATGCGAAGACTCAAAGATAATTTCATGCTGGACGGCATCGCCATGACTATGAAATTTGCTCATTTGGCTGAAGGTATTGATTTTTTTCTAAGATTATTTCAATTTATTGGAGCTATTAAAACTTTTCAATTGCTGTTTAAGGTCTGCAACACTACGATCCGGATTTTTATGCCTATCTGAAGTCACACCAGGCGGATGATTTGCTGTTTTGCTACCGTTGGCTACTCTTAGAAATGAAGAGAGAATTTGCCCTGGAGGATGCACTTAGGATGCTGGAAGTCCTCTGGGCAGCCTTACCAGCTTCACCTCCGAACGGTGAACTTTCACTCGCGGAAATCCCGTTTCCGCCAGCTTCACCTCCACCTAGTCCGAACGTTAAACAGATTCGAGAGAATGCTTACACGAAAGTCTGTGCGATCAGAAGGCAGAGTTCCTCGGCGAGCATTGCCAGTGGCAAGAGAAGAAATCTCAGTTCAGATGAGCCACCATTAGAGACCACCAGTGAGAATGGCGAATCCAAGAGGTACATGAACTCAAACACTGTATGCATATAAAAAATGAGTAAAATTCTAAATAAACGTCTCGCCGTTTAATGTTCCACCCACAATTGATGAATGCAAATAATGTTTTCAGATCGATTTCACCTTATGAAGCATTCTCCGAACCAGAGAATGACTTGACTTCCGTGAAAAATCGGAAAAACATTTCGACCGAGAAGTGCCTAAGTACCGATTCTTTACCAAGTAAGACGAAGCGAAGTAATTTATTAGAGTTAAAGGAGCGTCTGACTCTGGTGAACAGAGAGAGAGGCGATATGGGTGATGCTGAGAAAAAATGTGCGAGAGTCGTAAAGAATCTCAACGAATTCCTGAATTTTACGACTCTCAACAAGAGTAAAGTCAACCCGAGTGATGAGAGGGAGCTTAGACGAGTCTCTAGCGAGAGCGGAGTCGTCAGGGTCGTCCGAGATGAGACGAGTTCACCGGATGACTCAACTGACTTCTTTCCAATGACAACTTCCATGACGAGAGAACTGAGACTGGAATTAGAGTCCCTAGATAGACAGGTCTTCGGGCCGTCGCCGCCCAGCGAGCAACACTGTGACTGCATCCTGTCCAAAAGGGAAAGTGAAATCGCTGAGAGTGAAACGGAAACGGAAGTAGCAAGATGTAGTCCAGCAGCAGATGTCTTTGTTTGGGAGAATCCATTGCATTCGCTGCAGCAACGTCATCATCCAGCCACTCCGGACGAGCAAGCCGAATTGGAATACGATGGCGAGATCCTGGAGGATCAAAATGGCGTAAAATCCGTCACGCCAATCAGATTACTCAAGCGTACAGCTAGGTCAGTTAAGAATTCGGTTCTTCGAGAATCCCGTAATCGTCTCGCAGCGTCGCGAACGAATACGGCAGAAGGAACTATTTCCAGGTCGGAGTCTGCATCGGATAGCGAAGGCACCGACAGTTGGCATCAGAATACGACAGCCCCGGATAGTCCGACTCCATCGGTCCAGGAACAGTGCGAAGAGGCCACGGAATTGACCAATCTTATTCCGGCTGGAACTAGTGAGGATCAACTTGGTGGTGGTTCTTTGCCACCTCCCAATGAATTTGGTGGGGGAAATCCATTCCTTATGTTCCTTTGCATTACCCTGTTGTTGCAACATCGTGATTTTGTGATGCGGAATCAAATGGACTATAACGAAATGGCAATGCATTTTGACAAGATGGTTAGGCGACACAATGTCACAAGAGTGCTCAATCAGGCTCGGCAGCTTTTCGCGGGATATCTTAGAAGACACTCTGCACCTGGGAGGCCGGACTATGTAAATGTCTAGGTTAATTCCTATCTCAAATGTTCTCTTGGGATTTACCTGAGCCAAATTGTTCAAATTCTTGCACTCGCGTACTTAATTATAACATTTCTTAATGGAACTTGCGTGCTTGGTGCTTTTGGCTTCTCTGTGTATTGT
>JARPRG010000270.1:1850660-1872037 GCA_031001745.1 Hartigia nigra
TTCTCCTCTGCCGGGCTACCCAGTCCCTCGGGTCTTTCTCCTCGCGGCAGATTCGAACACGCCGACTCTCCTCTATCTTAACCTGAACTAGCCCAGAGCGTAACCTCTACACCGGGTGACGACTCGGTATAGGTTAGCCAATCGTGAACGTTATCTTATCGGTAACTACGGCCCTTTTGTGACCGTGAATCGAAAAATCACGTCACAGTATATTCTAAGTTATGAAATACTAAGAGAAGCTATAAAGCGCTAAGCTTTTTGAATTTTCTCTTTGAACGTGACACCACACAACATAATCATACAATTAAACGCGAAACGCCACAATTAAATGGAATGCACAATTGCATTATCCCAGAGAATCCCATTCCTATTGTACCTCTCCTATTAGTATTAAGTCTTTAGCTTAAATTTGTAAAATAAGTACTACTATCTATATAGTTGCTGAATTTTATTTTGTTCTTGAAGAATGTGCTTAAGGAACGACAATAAAGTGCATTTAATTTTATCGCATATTGAGAATCTTATTTAGAATGCATATAACATAAATAATTTTTATTAGATAGAGTCTTTAATTCCTTATATTAACAGATTTTTTGCATTTATCAGTACATCGTTATGATCTAAAAAGTCACACATTCTAGTAGCTCGCTGTTCCAATTATTACTATCAAATAGCTTAATCAGTTCCTGTAGATCAAAAATTTTGTACGATTATTAGATATGGAAGCTTCTACTTTTTTTTGTTTCCACCACCACCAGCTAAGATTGTTAGGATTCTAACAAAGATATTCAGCGTATCCAAATAGATGGAAATGGCACTGCGAACAAACACAAATTTTCATTTTAGTTCTCAAGAGTCGTAACAAATAATATACATGTGGCTCGTGTTTACTTACTTGTTTATCGGATCGTATGGTTTCATGTATCCATAGGCAACCTGAGGATGCATTTTCGCATCTCTGATTATCCTTTGGGTATCGTACATAAGAAATCCAGAGAAAAGTAGAAGACCTCCATAGAGAGCCATAGAGTGCAATCCAGCACCAAGGACTGTGGTAGGCGGTAGGAAAAGGGTTCCCATGGAACTTGCAAATACTACGCCAAGTCCAATGGCTAGAGGGCCACCCATATACAGGAATTTATCGCTCGGAGCGCAAACAGCAACAGCAGATAGGCCACCAACTACTCCAGCTGTATACCATGCTGCTCTCAGTACTAGAGAACCTCCCAGAAGGCACATGGGTGCTAATATGGCTCCCATGACACCCGTATGTACCATCCATGCAATTTGCTTAGCACCAAACCCTTCCTTGTAAGGAATACTCTGGGCTACCATGCCTGTTCCAATCATAGCAACCATACTAAGGCCCAGAGCAACCCATCCTTGACGTGTGACAATTCTCATAACAGCTGGAGAACGCAAGCATAGGGCAGCACTCGCAACACTTATTAATACTGAACCACCAAAGTACATATAAGTTGAATGAATGCGATCTTTCACATATTGTGGCCACATTCTGAAATAGAAATTTATTGTTGAGAAGCTGCCATAGCTTTGTAAAGATTGTTAGAATATGTGTAGAATATTCAAGAGTGTTTGAGCTACATACCCAATTTCATCTATAGCACCAGTTTGTGAAGAAAGACCCAATCCATAGAAACAAAGGGCTCCCAATCCTATTGCGGCACCCCCAGCAAGGGCTCCTTTGCCTACGTTATATGCTGTATGCATGGAATCCATATTAATTTACTACTATATAGTGCGATACAATCAAGAGTACGAGACTAATATTAGATGAAAGTTTACCTGACTCTCCAGCCGGTGCCTTAATCTGTTCCATAATAGCGCCTCTTTTGCGAGCACTACGAGTAAACGTACTCCGTGCATCGTCAGCAAAAAGTCTTGCACTTTGAAGTTTAGTTATAAATGGTTTAGGAACCACTGGAGATTTTATCAGGCTAGTCACTTGGGGCGTAACAGTTGCCCGGCAAACTCTAGCGAGCATCATCTTTCTTCTTTAATTTTCGTGTACTGTCGAAAACAATAAATATTTTAAGGTTAGTAGTAACGCGCGTTTTACGCAAGGATGTTCCTACGTACACGGTTCGTTAGAAGCAAATTTACAACTTTTTAGAATTTTGGAAGTGTCGGAAATTAGTTTGCGAACAAAAGAAACTTGATTTTTAATGAGAAATCGAATGTTTTTCGAAAAAAATGTAGTGTTACTCACATGATGCAATAACAACGCAATTGTTCTTTAGAAGGCTTGTGAAATTCTATTCGTATATGTCCCACCGGTCGAAGCTGCAGTCATTTATTAAAGACGGCTGCGCAGCAGACATCGACGTTTAGAGAAGGTCGAAATTTCTCGACGTAGAGGGATTCAAAGTGCATTGATTAACTAGATTTAAAAATAATATATCCACTGTAAATATTTGCGGAAACAAACGTATCGGTAGTCGGTAACTTATTGACTGTGGTAATTGCTAACAGTAAGTTTACTAGATGAGATAACTAGTCCTGTTCTTGCAATCTCTAACCTCTATGATCATATAGTCCACAAGCTTTACAAAGTACGGTCTCATCTCGCTAGTTTTGCTTGGCGCTTTTTGCACAGGTTAATCGACTTCTATGTTAATACGAATGTTTTGTCTCGTGACAAGCGCATCTCGAACGCTCTGTTGAATTCGTGAGGCTGCACTTATTTATAAAAGCGTAGAAAACGTGGGTTGCAAGAGGTGCATTCGTACTATAGCATTGAGAGGATAAGGTTGTGTATCGTGTCGTGATATCAATGCTAATCGATGCAACGATATCCAGATCGCAAACTGACGCTACGTGACATCAGCTGACATCAGCTGACATCAGGACAGGACACGTTGGGATAATCGTAAGTTTATCGATAGATGGCGTCAACCTGCCGTGGCGTGACCCGGAAACGAATCGCAAGCAGCCTCGGTAGAGACACCGCTCTCTGACTCCGATTCCGATCCGATCTACGAAGAAACGATCTACATCGATCACGATCACGATCACGTCACCCTCACCCCGACCCTCAACCTAGCGGGTTGCCCGCGGCCTGCCGACGGTCAACGGTACCGGTACGGCTGCTATTTATATTGATAAACCCACTTATTTGTTGGATGTACGCCGTTTTATTGCTGCGACGTTAAATCAAGGCTTTCGGCTTATCACGACTTCCGCTGAAAATTGCTCCGTGAATTTTCTTTGTTCGATAAGGTTTAATTAATTTCTCAAACAACTTTTTCGATTGTATTTATCATCTTTTGGAGGCTAACGAGTTCCGAATATCAGCGTGTCGTGAACGTGTCCTGACTACTGCAGACATTGTAGCTACACAAGGAGACGGTTCTCGTTCTCCAGCGACAACTTGTCCTGCAGTGTTCACGATTTGACCTAGCTGACCTCGCCGCCATAAATTTCATGCCGCCGCTTGTCACTGACTCCTTTTTTACATACGAAATCTATTCCTGGCTTTTGGAACTCGGATGATCCGCTCTCGCACAATTCGAGCGAGAGTACACCGCGTCACTTCCCGTACATTTATCCTGGCAGTGCAATTAACTCAGCATTAAAATATCGTAAAAAGCTTGCCAGTTCTCCATAAAGTACTAAAGTCCAGAATGGTTTAAGAAAAAGGAAACAATAACGAGAGTAACGTTCGCGCTATAAGAAACTGTTCAGAACTGTCAGGCTTTTGCAGTGAATCAGTGAAAAAAAAAGAAGTTTATTAGAATTTTTGTCAAAGGATCCAAAGGATTGGAAAACATGAATAATAATATAAATAAACCTAATGCAACGCCTGCACTAAAACTGGTCGCACGCGTTGCAGGTGGTCCCGGAAAGTGCAATTCCAATTCGCACAGTTCTCGCATTTCCATAAAGAGTAGAGGAAAGTGGCGTGCATTCCTGTTGGACTGCCGAGGCACAAAGGAGCTTGGAAAAGACAGAGCGAGCCACCTGCACACTCTTCGACCAGCGTAGGTGGTCCGTTGGAGCAAATGTCACAACTGCAACACTGCGCCGGGATATCCTCCGCCGTTATCCTTTCGCGGACGATTCTGGCTTAACGAGGATCGTGAGGACGCTCGGATTACGTCTTTTACGTCTTTGTGGGCTATGCAACTGAGAGCTTACTTCTTCCAGGAGATCCCTAGGTTCACTCGTCATCTCCCCTCCTCGGTCTATCCTCTTCTATTCGACTTCCATGCCTCCTCTCCCGGTGCGTCGGTGTAGCTGGATACCTTAAATAAAGATGGCCGATCGATCAGCTGATCAGCGGCGGGAGATATTCATACGGTACACATGGAAAAGAGATTCAGGGCCGAATATCTCTGTACTGCGTGAGTAGTGTTCTGGTGGAGACTCCAGCGGACAGGATCTCCAGGTAACAAGAGCGTGCACAGCTATAATCGTGGATCAACTTCTGACTACAAGACTATCGACCGCGCTACGAGTCTCCGTTGTACCTCGATTACCTACCTACCTACCTACCTATATCTATCCACCTACTTACCTATCCAGTTCCCTTCGTCCGACTAGGAGCAGTTGGACCCGACATACGCACACTACTATCCAATCGAAAGAGTAGCACATTTTTATGTTTCCCTTCGAGCTATAACTATATATTAGTCGCAAAGGGTCCGCGGAGCGTGTCGTCGTTCCGCTATCTAAACTATCTCAAATAATTAGAAGTGCCGATACTTTCTCGATATCTTGACTATCTTACGTACGAGTAATCGTCTGTTTGAATTTGTTGATCGGCCCGTTATCACTTAATTAGCTTGGGCGTTATCTCTTTTACGAAATCATTACGCGCAGTCCGGGCTTGGTTTATCGAGTATTTTGCCGTTTATTCCGCGTAATCGTTGTCGGCGCTATCTAAGTCTCCTGCGGATCTACTTCGTTAGTCCCTGTCGGCTTCTTCTTTGGCTTCTTAATTCCAGTCTCGTGTTCCCTGCTGTACGCAAAGTTCGGCAAAAATCTTGAAGAAAAATTGCATAACCGAATCGAAAGGCGAAATGGATCCTGTTACCTGCACGCTCTGCACTCCCACACACGATTGGCCTTGATATTTCTTCGAACAACATTCTAGGATGACTGCTTGTTTTCGTGTGATTTCGTATCACCTTATGATGTACCCAGCTGCCAATCGATGCATGTATTGGCGGGCAAGGCGTGACAAATTTCACTTGTGCGAGTTCATCGCCAGTGTGGCTCAACGCCGTCGAGACGCCTTTGTTGCGTCATTCGCTCTGACTCTCTATAAATCGACGAAACGCGCAGGAGAGTGAGAACGAAATGGTAGAGACTAGACGTTAAGAGGAAACAATGGGCGATTGAGCCCAGCGACGGGTCGTTTCTCTTCAGCGACATAACATCCATCATTACAGGTTGCTGTCGATGACGGAAAAGCTGCCACATCAGTCAATAATGGCCTCTCAGTCAACAAGCAGTCCCTGCGTCGACTGTTAGCGTCTTATGGTTTCCCATGGTTTCTCCCAGCACGGAATACGAGGAGCTTCGATGGCTGGATCCTTTAATGATTATAATACACCGACTAATAAACCCGTAAACAACTCGTTCACAAGACTGATTAACACATTGTTCTTAGGCAGCGAGCCGACTAGCTGCTGCTCACGGAATATATGATTGATTAATGCTGGTGCCGTCGACAGGTCCATCGCTCGCCGTCTCAACTACTTCTTTCGGAGAAATCGGGTTCCGAAATTACATTCCGGTCTTCCCTTGTAGCAGAGGACACGCGATCCTCCTCCATGCATGCGTGCGTGCTCTCGCGTCGTCTTTCTCCGATCGCGCTACCGATCGCTCTCGAATTAACTAGAACTCCATCTTCTCCCTATAGCTCCTTTGAAAGATCTTCTATTCGATCCCGTAATATACCGTAATGCAATCAAGGATCGAGTCAATGGAATCGTGCGTGCGTGATTCGTGCTCCCTATGGCGGATCAAATGATCGCGAATTCCCAGCTGAGGAAGCTCGCACCACGCGGCAGGATCATCTCCGGGAATTGTTCGGCGCGACCGGCCGAGCGTAGAGAACGCGATTGACGCCAATAAATAAAGGGGAATCGGCAATTAAGAAAGACATCAGCGAGCTAATGAGGTTGCGCCGGCCTGCGACCAGAGCGGAGAGAGGAGCTGCTCAAGAGTTGTGGAGGCGTTGACGACGCTGCTCGCAGTTTCGCCACACTCTGAGGTCTACGTGAGGATAGTGAAGGTGGAGGAGGCGGAAGAGGCGGAGGAGTGCCGGTCCTGGCTCAATGGAAAACGTAACCCGTAGAAGCCCATCACGGATCGACCTACGATCCACGATCCACGATCCACGATCCATGAGCTGACAATCTATGGAGAAAACGACGATGCCTCGGAGATTCTCCATCTTTCTCTATGGGACGGCCTCAGGGTAAACAATGCCACATAAATCATGGACACAGGATGCACTGCCTTCCGATCGCTCGATACACTTCGATACACTTATAAACTAATTGCCCTGTCTCGATGGCGTAGCGCTCCGATTGGCACGAGAATCGCTCCGGAAGGGAATCACAGGATGACCCCGTGTGACTCTGGTTCCTATCGAATCGATGAGATACTAGACTCAGGATACTTTTTCCTGCTCCTGTACTTGCCTCGCATTTAGGTTCACCCTTGACCCAGGATACACCCTGATGCCATTTCCCTGATTACGAGGACCACGTGCTTATCGCGCTCTGAATATAGGGCGCTGAATATAAGCTTTATGGTACAGCGCAGCCAGAGAGTGCATTGCAGAAAATGAACTTGAACCCAGCCGCACATCACTGCAAGATTAGCTAGGACTTTATAGCCGTTTCCGGGTAGAAGAATCGCCAGTGCAGTTTGCACGATGCACGATGCCCCAAAGCGAATTGACCTTACTCCAGTCCGAGCTCGAGAGATCACCATCTAATCTCGTTGTGTGCGCTTTGAGATCCTACGAGGGAAAGATGTGGCGTCCAGAGGGACAGAGAACAGGAGCGAGCGAGAGAGGGAGAACCTTTAATGAGAGAGACCGAGAGGGAGTAAGTTGATCTATCCTGATATGCAGTCACTCCTTGTCGGTTAAGCTTAAGCTCGGCCACTGCTTTCGTCACTTCCAATTGGTTTCGCATCTTGGATTCCTTTATCGATCAATAATCTCTGCGATATCGAATGCTCTCGTAACACGTAAGACGGCATAAGGTACGTTGAGGCATCAGAGTTTTGGCCTCGACCCAGAGGAGTCTCTGGCTGCGCGTATATCCAGTATCCACGCACACTGTCCACAGCCTCGGGCATCCGAAGCAAATAATGGCCTCATTCATCGAAGTAACGAAAGCCAAAGGGCACGGTGGCATAATGCCATTGTAGGTACCAGACTCAATACCCACTTGAGAAGCTGCATTCCATTCCTCGGTAATCTTACTTTGCAGCAACTCCCAATGGCCGCGAAACGAGAAAAAGAAGAATAAGAAGAATGCTGCCTGGTCGAGGAGACTAACCAAGACTCTATCCATTCTACAAAGTTTTGGTCGATAATGGAAACAGCTACGAGATCAACTGGGACAAACCATGGGAACAGCTGTGGACCTGACGAAGACGTACGCTGTCGGTGAGTGATGCATAAGATTTTTATTTATTTTTTTATTTCTTGTTTCGATAAAGATTCGCGAAGAATGACGTATCCTTGAGTAAGCTTTGATTGGCTGGTCGATCGATCGAGTAATATAATAATTAAACGGGTATAATGGAATTGAATATTATTGTGGGGAAAGAGACCTACCGTGAAATGGGGGGTTCGATGTGAGTGAAGCTTTAGGTATTTTCTTCATAAATCACTTGAGACTCTTTGCGTTTTCGTCTTTCTAAAGCCTGGTACACTTGTTCCACTATATTCCATTATTCGGTTCATTCATGTCTGGTGACAATGGCACCTTACGTTTCCGAAGGAAACTGGTGGACCCGAGACATTCCCTCGACCGCTCACGAAATTCTTCATTGAGAGACCGCTGCCATAGAAAATCAGAAGAGCAGAAAAGCAGAAAAGCAGAAAAGCTACTCCCCATTGAATGGTGATGTCGTCACGGCATCAGGAATTATCTCGCTCGGCCTTTCCCATTCCATCGGAGCACCATCATGCACAGAGTACCATTCCACCCTTGTTGATTTTATCGTGTTTACCTTTCGAAGAATATTTCTTCTCGGATTTACTCGCTCAACAATTTTCTCTCTCTCTCTCTCTCTCTCTCTCTCTTTCACTCCCACCTCGTAATTCGCTCCACCAAAGCGCCGATGAAGTCTCTCCGAGAGATGGACTCGTTTCTTTCCCACGTGAAATAGACTGCAGCATCCCTACGTAGGACTGCCTAGTGTCCATTAGGACTGGATTAACCATCCACCTAGTTTCTTCTCCATTAAGTTTATTTCTTTTCTTTGGCTTCGAGCCAAAGAAGGAAATGTTGCATTGCGAAGTGCAAGATAAGAGTTAGCAATGACGTGGTAGTCGAGAAAAATAAGACTGGCTGTCAACCAAAGATGAACGTGTTCTGTATCATTGTCCGTAAGGATAGACGATCAGAAGTGTCGACGCGTCGGTGTCGCTCGATCCGACCGCTTTTTCGAGAAGGCCTCGCTAATCTTTCCCGTCTCTCGCACAATGCACTTTTTCTCGGTCGATGTTGACAAGTTTTTTTGAGAATCGTGGTACATCGTGTCAGAAACTCAGGGAGGGCGGATCTTCAGAAGTTCCGCAGAGGCTGTCTATCAAGCGAGAACTTTGCTTTACGCGGATTCGGCTCCTTTGTTAGTTGTTCCCGCAGTCCGCGCGTCGCGACGCCTCAGCCGAAAGGAACGCCCGGCCACACCTGATTTCGGTCTCTTTAGTTCCTTGGAATTTCAAATTGCCACTGGCCACGAAGAAAAAGAATCTTTGGAAATAGAGCAAAAGCGTCCCTGCTGGTCCCTTAGTTCGAACTAAGGGAAGCTATCGGCTGCCAAGATGGGAGATCGATTCGCCAGAGAAGGAGTTTGCTCGTTGATGCTCCCTGCTTTTTCATCGGGGCCAGGACGCGACACCTCCTCGAGGCTCGAGGAATTTAATTCGTAGCGGTGGACAGTGCGTGAGTCGGTATCAGTGTCAGTGTCGGTGTCAGTCTTCCTTGCTGCAGGGCCTGAGGATGGCCCTACGGATGGTCCTGATGCCGATGTCCTCGAGGGTCTTTGTCCCTCGGAATAATACTAGGGCACTGCAGGACACCGATTCATTCAGTCCTTTCCCACAGAGTTGCTCGAATCTTGGAAATCTTTTCTATTCTCAAAGCTTTGCTCTAGCTTGGTTCTCTTTGCATGGGAACCAGTCGGCTTAGGAGGAAAACTTTCAACTATTCTTCCTACTCCTATCCTTTCACTCTTTTTAGCCTCCTTATATCCCTTTCGAGGATGCACACTGGATTATCTCTTCTGTGCCTTGGTCGCAATCTTTCGCAATCTTTTCATTCAATCCTTCGTTCTCATCGTTTCCAAGGCAACGAGACCTTTGTAATCAGAATGATCGGTCTGCGACCGAGTCGTATAAATAGCAGAGAGTCAGAGAGACAGAGTGAGGAGTAGGGCCTTATATTTTTCTTATTTAACCGAATTTTCATAGTCGTGATATTTTTTCATCAAGTAGCAATCAGTCGCGTATCGGTTGGCAGTTCATTTTCGAGCGTGAAGAGTGAAAGCGAGCGCGTGTTCCGGACCATATGGCGGCCTGAGGGCGCGTGGCACAAAGAGGCGCTTTTTTAATTGCACCATGTGGTCTGGAGGTTGGCTGTTGGCTCTCACCCTGGTTCGTTTCTAGCCGCAACCGCCATCTCATCACCATGTACCTCAAACGCCATACACCTTCACTCTGTCTCTCCTCTTCGAGAACTTTTCTCATTTCATTCTATCCGTTGGTCATTTGGTCAGGGTATACCTGGGGTAACCTTCGGAGAATCTATCTCTAGTTGGAAAATTAGTCCAGAGTGGTTGACTCGGTTCCACTTTGCTTCTGCTTCGTTTTCCCGAGTGGTGCGAGCTATTCATCATCGTTGGGGGCGATGGAAGCACATGTCGTGTGCCAGGATGGTCTATATCCTGGAGGACGTCCAGCCCAGGAGAAAACGAACTATCTGCCACCTTGCGGAGATAAATCTTTTGCGCACTGGTCCCCTCCTAAAGGCAGGTCTCGAATTGTTTAGCTAGCTAGAAGGCCTCTTCGAGACTTCCAAGGAGACAAAATAAAAGACTGCGGTCACTGAGAAGTCCCTGAGGCAGAGGTGAAAGTGTAAAGGGTTATCCTTCGAAGAAAGTCTATGAGTGTGTAAACGGTGGGTACTTGAGAATCGGCGAAGACGAAGAGGAGTCGAGTGTTTCCTTTGACAGAGATGCTGCCGAGTGTCATGTCCAATGAGGGAGTCTTTGTGGAATCATAGAGTTCTTCACTGGTGTACTCCCTCTTCATAGTCTTGCTCCCAGGAAGCACAATGGCAGGTTCACCATTCAGGTTAGAGTCAGTGGTGATCCGGTGAATGCAAGTAAATGACTCCCATTCAGAAGGATCGGAGGCGTCCGGGTGGGCCGAGTGTCAACGTCTCGCGATATCTCTAAATTTTCTCCATTCAAAGATCTTCTCATCCTCGAGATTATCAAGAGCGGTAGCAGTAGCATCGCAGCGTATAGGCTTAATAAAAGTTAGTAGCAAAGTAAAAATAGGGATAAAGATAGATAAAAAAGGGCCGACGATGCTCCTTCGAGTCTGGAAAGTCATTCGATCGAGTACCTTCATCTCGGAGTCAACATTTCCTTTTGGTTAATTAACGTTAAACTCACTGACTCGCTAATGTTAATTGCACCGGGTATATTGTATAGTGGGCTGACCAGGCTGCTTGGAGGGAGGCGTGTCTCCCACGTGCTGCTAATGCCACGTACCTCAACCGCTCTTTATCCTGACTTACTGCCTCTTTTTGTTACTTTACATACTAATCTCACAGCGGGAGTTAATGAATTTTAGTTAATAACGCCAGAACGATCGAGGCGACTGCTACTTTCCGTTTGCGGCTCCGCTCGATTCGTTTGGGTTATCGGCCAGGCAATTCCAGTATCGGCTGCTCACACGGAGACCGCGTTCGGCTCTGGGAATTCGACTATTCCACCTAACTCGTAAATTCCAATTTGTAATGGGCAAATCGTGCCGTAAACATTCCTTCCCAACACACTTTCCGGCTTACGAAACAAAGGCAGCGCCGGTCGAACGTTTCTGCCGACATTAGTGCTCCAGTCAATTTGATAATAAGCAACGATTAGTCTGAATCTCTGCCTAATCCTAATATTGCCTCATTTTTCTTACTCTCCGCGCGGACACTTTGCGCTCTTTATTCTCTATCGCACGGGGCTGTAGCTATAACTCGATACTCGATACTCGACAGTCGATACCTTGTCAGCTCGAATGAAGCAAAGGGAAATAATAATAATAAGGAGTAGAGCCTTGGCCAAGTCTGTCCTCTCGCTCGATCGGCTATCTCTGACTAATTAACACGGCCGGTAATGAACCCCGCGTATGAGCTGCTCACGTACTAACTACCAACGGACTGCGAGCCTCCATCCCCATAGCCATAATCACAGTCCGATACACGTTATACCTACACGACACTCTGCTTTCACGCGGCGCCTAATTAGCGCGAATTCGTGTCACTTCTTCCGAGCCACTCGGTCTAATCAAGAAGTGAGCGAACCCTAAAACCTTCGAGTTCATCCAAATTGAAGGAATTATCGTCCTGTGAGAATTGAGATCTATTTTTTTTTCTTCCTTTTTCGCTGCTTGTTCACCCGATGCTATCCTTGCCGAGAACTTGAAGTTGAAGTTGCAGTTGACTTGCGTGAGGAAGAGATACTCGAGACATTCGAGGGCCAGGAGATTCCTGAAGATAAATGGAGGCTACGGTAGCTCGTCAGAGCGCCGTAGCACGTGCGTTCGAGATAGGATCGGCCGTAACTCGATATTGTTTCACTCAAACAAATTAGGGGAATCCTACGCAGGGGCTGAGCGCCAGAGACCAGGAGAATCCGGCAGTCCAGAGGTTCAGAGTTCAGGGTTCAAGTCCACTTGGCTTTCTTCCTGGAAATCTCTTTCTCTCTTCTTCTGAAAGAAATCGCGCTGCCGCGGTCGGTGTGGATGCCAGTGCCAGGATAGGACCGTATGACACGTAGGACATATAGGATGCACTTTATTCTCGAGTGAATCTCCTCTGCACGAGAGTGCAGCACTCACGAATTCCACTCACTTGACTTCTAGTAGCCGTTTTCAAAGCGAGAACTCGGTCGACAGGGTGGCAGAGGCCCACCCAGGTCGTCGATCCGCTTTTCACAGCAATCCTCTCTAACCCTTTGACAAGTTTGCCTATCAGTTATGTCTGAACTGATTGGTTAGCTGGCTCTGAAAATTTTACGGTAAGGACCGCGCTAATGAGCCGTTGCTAATCAGAAGCCGTTCGACGAAATGTTTCTTGGTAACACGTATAATCCTTATATCTTGACGTCTCAAAGACGTCATTCGAACGTCCGAACTTGTTCCTCAGCATTTTTAAAGAGCTTCGTAACTTCAAGCCTGCTGTTTCGACTGAATGACGCTGTATAGATTATCGTGACGGTGGATGCTCACCAAGTCTTGGCAGGAAGACAATTTGATCGCGTAATTGGGCACGCCTCATATCTCTTGGGGGGAGGGGATTGATGAGGACCGAACGCATCGAATGTATCGAAGAAATCGAAGGTGCCTCTGCCGTTGGCAGAAGGGTGAGAGGTGAAGAGGCACATTGTATACCGAGCATGTAGGTGCGTCCGTGTGCGTCTTCATTACGGACAGCCGTGAGAGCATTTAGATGATATCGTAATGGCAATTACCCGCCCGATCCCTCTCGCTTCATCCACTGCGCCATCTTCTGCCTTCACCGGCCACTGGCCACGCTGACTAATATTGGCTCTGCTCATTATACCGATCTTAGCGATCACCAGCGGCGACGTGGGTGTGTGACCACCAACGCGCTGCTTCCTACCTTCCTATACCTTCCTTTCACGTTTCATCTCTCTCTCTCTCTCTTACACGTGCAGGTCCATATACACTCGAGAAACCCCCACCCCGTTTGACTCCTCGCAAACAAAATTTGCTCGTAGTCTTCGGTCGAATCGTTATCCGCATCGAGTTGCGTCACACCCACACCCACACTCCAGGTATACGCTCCTGCTGGCAACAACGAGAATTTAATTGGTACGAAGCTCAATTACCGACAATTACACATTTTTCGTGGCCTTGATCAGCAGAGCGAACCAGTAGGGAATCCTGTCGATAAGGTACTTGCTCTTAGCACGGTAGCCGAGAATGCATTTAATTTATCAGAGAGTTATAGATACGGGAGCGTCGCTACGCCGAGCGGCGGCAAATGTCTTTTGCGTTTTGCCAGCGCCCAGCGCGCAACTCCGCGAATAGAAGAATATCTCGTGCCATAACTCATGCGACATTAAGAAAATTAGCATAGCAATCTGCTTCGCGGGCCGCTCCTTGCTCCTAGCTGGGGAATCCATCGGTAGCGGACTAAAGCAGGAATAACAGGGATATCGCGAGGGAACACGAAGGAGAGAGAGGAGTAGGAGGAAGAAAAGACGCAAAGAGGAAGGAAGGAATGACTGCCGCAGAATGGCTTGGCTCTTCGAAGAAGTTGGATGCACTTAATTAAGTCGGCTCTTCCTCTTTGACGTCCGCGTATACGGAGCAACTGGCTTCATCCAGTTGACAGTTTGCTCTTTGTTACTTGTCCCTGGGTCCATTGAATGACACGTGTCCCTCTGCTTCCTATCTGCTGTCTTGTCTTGGCGATGTGCGCAAAGGGATCCAGCATCCAAGGTGCGATTCGGTTGCGTTATGCACTGTGCATTGGAGATGAAGGAAAGTGCGTGAACGACAGTCAAGGTCATCGAGGATCTCGAGGACGTTAAAGACGGCCAAGAGAGGGAGAGTAGGGAGAGATCTTTCTTTGGTGTCGGCTAATGGGCTAGAGGGGTTCGAGGGGCAGGAGCGGAATGCAATGGGAGGTATAGGATGCGCTGCAGCGAGAGTGGCCATTAAGCCAAGAAAGCAGTGTGCATCGAGAAGGATACTCACTCGCTCGCTCTTGGCCCTCTGGAAGATAAATAAAAGAGGGCTGGTTGGTCGCGATAACGAAGATTTAAAGGGTAGCCCTTAACCGGAGGGCTGATCGAAGGTCCAGTGGATGCAGAAAGGAGGAGGATGTGTCGGAGTTGTCACGAAACTGCAGACAACGTCGGGACGCTGCGAATGATCGTAAAGGTAAAATGTAAAGGTTAAACGAGGGGAAGGTAAGAGTGTAAGCGTGGCTCATAAAGCGCCTAACAATGTGGATGCGAGGGCTAGCGTGAGCGTGGGAGAGAGGGAAGAAGAAACGAAGAAGAAACGAAGAAGAGAAACGCGAAGATAGGGGAGAGACTCCGAGAGCAGAGATATACGAGCGAATGCAACCTGCCTGGTAATGAATGCAAGCCGTAAAACAAGGATGCCTTGATTTACTCGGCGGCTTAATGCTGACCTGGCAGTATTAATAAATTATCGGTTATTAAGTGCGGACCTATTCGTTTCTTGGTGAGTTTCATCTGCGGAAAGCCGAGCCCTGATCGGATGAAGAATCAACCTGTACATGTAGATCATATGGCATGACGTCCGAACGAGCTACATTCAAGTAGCAAAGCTCCTTTAGGCATTTCCTTAGAAAAGATCTTATAGAAGGAGTCAGCAGCAGTGCTATAAATGCTCGGTAATCTTGGGACGGGCAGGACCACCCCGGCCGTCCCTGAGTCTTCGTGTAATACGACAGACTCGTAACTCATATCAGAGCGCCCACGCCCTCAGGTAGCGGCGACAACGCTGGACAACATCGAACACCCAGGGCGAGGACACTCAATTAGGGCCCGATATACCGGGGAACGCGACTGCGCAGGTCCTGCGCACTTTGGGCATTTTTTCATTTACCACAGACCAGCAGCCGACTATCGTGATTGGCCCTGGGGTCCCATTCGACTCCCTGAGACCTAACGCACCTGTGAATTTGCATAAGGCGACGCGATTCGATCCAGAGGAATGCACGGGCCCTGTTGGAGCCAGCTTTGCCTTGGGACCAAGTGCATGAGGACAGTGCCGAGGTGTTGGAATCGGTTCGATTTGTAGCCAACACCCATGCACGCATCCTGATCTTCATGCTCGCTTCACGTATCCTGCACTCTTAGGCTTAGACGTTCAGAGGCGTCGAGACGTAGACGCCTGATCCGTGTAGAAGAAGGGGAATCATGTTCATCGAGAATGTCCCGTTATCCAGGAGGATAAGTGGAGCAGAATGATAGTTTGATGTTTCGGAGACTCGTAGACTCGTACGTCGTTCCATGCTCTTTGATTCTTTAACTCTAGTATCAGTATATCTGAGGTCAAGCGGCGAAGGAGCGAACGGTTACTCGGTAGGAACATGGTCTGATGTCATCCGCATATTCGATGGTCCCTGGTCTTTAGTGGGATCGATTGAACGGGACAACAAGCGCTCTGCCCAAGAGAGCCAATCCTGTCCTCGAATTGGCAGTGACCCCGACGCTACTTGGCACACGGACGATCACATCGGAGTCACGTCGGATTCTCCAATCATCACTCATCGTCAGTTTCGAAAAATCTGTCAGTAGAAGAGCGCGAGCGATCGTAATGGGCCATTCGCTTGATACCTACTCGCATTGCTGCTTCCGTGGCTATTTGGTCCATTGGGTTCATTGGGTCCATTACGGCCATTAAAGCCGGGCATTGCGCAAGTGCCAAGAGAGAAGGAAACGCTTGGGACCTCGGGCGTCGTTGAATTTCCACCCACGGGCACATTAGTTGCGATCCCAACCTGCCTCAACACCTCGTATTATGCACTCTCGATCATATTCTCTGGACTGGTCCCTCCAGGCGAATTGTCCCTCCTTTCTATCAATGCTCTTTTCCATAGCTCGTAAATAATAGCAATTCCCAGTAATTGGATTAGATGAGGGCCTGTCACCTGCCACCCGGAGCTTTAACCTTTGAAGTCAAGTCCGAGGGCACCCTGGTACGTCCATTGATGCATACTTATTCGTTACGTACATGCTCGATCTTTATGCACTGACTCGAGCAGACGAGTCGACCTGAGCTCAGCGCTTCCTCGATGCTTGGCTTCGACATTGTCTCCACTGTTCGATAAGATGGATCTCGAACTCCAAGAGCGCGCTGAGGACACGAACTCCTCTTCGGAATCCTTAAGTACCTATTTATAATAACTAAGTAATGCTCCTGATCTCTGCTCCGCCGGAGTCAGGTTGTCCGTTGTCCGTTGTCTTGTCACCGTCGATCCATTAGTCAGGGGATGACACGCGGCTACCGTACCACTCTCTCATTCTTCTTCTACCTCTTCCCCTCGCTCCTCGGCTCCTCCTTACTCGGCCGACCTTTCTCCCGAGTCGAGTCAAGCCAACTTGAGTGAAGTCGAGTCGAGTCGGGCAATGTCCAGCGTCCAACATCCAATTAATGTTACACCCTGTCTCTCGCTTGGGAGCTTTAAATAAGTAACTTAAGCATATTGGATTATCGTCGTAACGTACGAATCAAGTTAAACTAGTTTTTAGGTAGTTATGGCAGAGCTACCGGTCGAGAAGACGAGACCTTATGAATATGAACTCGAACCGAATGTACGCAAGGAAGCGTAGGTGAATCTAGACGTGTGAAGAATCCGACACGGACTCTCAGGCGCCAAGATATCTCTTGAGGTCACGGAAAAGAAAGGCGTCAGATTGAATTACGATCCTTTAACACGACACTTGGCGGGTTTGCCAACTATTAATATTTCTGCTATTGGTTTTTTTTTTCTTTTTTTTTTTTGACATTTTAACAAGCCTGCTGCAATTTTTACTACACGGATGGCGGTACTCGGCGGATCCTCAGTGAACCTGGAAAAGAGTTTTAACTTAGCTTCTGCTCTCTCTCTCTCTCTCTCTCTCACTCCTTTCCCTGGTCCATCTTTGCTCCATATCTCATGTATCTATGCGTTATATCGTTATATGTATATGAAGAAGAGTCGGAGCAAGAAGAGTGCGCGCGCCCGCGCAGTTAAGTTGAATTAATTAACTGCGCGGTGCTGCGCTGTGAATATTAAGTAGACAAGAGGCCGTAGCCGCAGCAGTGGCCGGGAACGTGGAACGTGAAACGTAGAGCGTGCAGTAAGGAACGTGGAAGGTGGAACAGCAGGACCGCCTTACACCCTCCGTCTTGACTCGAGGACGGCCGATGATGAGGTGCTTGTTTGAATTTTGATGCTCGGCCGCGGCTTCCAGCTCAACAGCGTGTTTCATTAGGCGATGAATGGCAAGTGAGCACAAGCCACAAGTAGTACGTACCGAATTGATTGCCTCGGTAATCAGATGCATTCTACTTCCCCGCCGCCATCCTCAGCTTCACCCTGACGCTCGACGTCCTTTTCGTTCGCCTGCTGCTCTTGCCGTTGCCGTTGCTTTCGTAGGTTGGTATGATGACTGGAACTGCCTCACGATCACAGATTTCGAAGCTTGGAGCAAGGCTTCGCGCGTCTCTCCAGGATTACAGGTAGCTGCTTGGGCATGTGCTGCTGGTGATGGTCAGTAATGGCGGCCACCATAGTGGGAGGGAGAAAGACATCGCGTACTCCTATGGATAGGCTAAGTGTGATTCTATGTACCAGCCACCGGCACCGTCGAGTTATGTCCTGCGTCGTCGCGATGCCCCTGTTCTGCTAGGAGGCGACGTGGAAGGTGCGAGGAGGAGGAGGAGGATCGAGTACGGTACGAGCCAGAAGAGGAAGAGGAAGAAGTAGAAGAAGAAGAAGAAGAGTCGAAGGTAGCGGCGCAGCCTAAAGTCAATGGCACCTCGGTGCTCGGTGAAAGGGTGAAGAGAAAAGGCAAGGGTATGTCAACCTGTAATGGGGAACCTGTCGCGGGTGCGGTGCGGCCAGCAGCAGTCCCTGCCGCTGACACGAGCAAGCCCGCACGCGTCTTGTTCGCCGCTCTTCTCCGCTTCTTTTCGACACTCGCGTCCGCAGCGGAATTCACTTAGGAGCGGAATGCGAGCCCCGTGTTTCCCGTGACTCCTTCGCCGAACGAATCGGCATAGAGGAGGAATCGGCATTTATCGGTAGGGAACCTCCAATATTCCGCGCGATCTCGAATTCCTCCTTGTACAGAAGGTGCGCTTGCGGAATCCGCAATGAGACACGATCGAGAGCATATAAGAGCGCAATGCCGCCGACGCGTAATTCGAGATTCGCTATCATTTAGAGGCGGCAGACTCGGCCGACTGCAGCCGAGTCTCGTAACTTGACCGGTACAAAGGACCTTACGTTACACGTTGCATTACGTTGCGTTACGTCGGGTCGTTCGTTAGAGGCGTATCAACTGAAACGACGCGTTTTTCGCGGTAGTCGCCAAGGCGCAGTGCTCTTTCATAACGAAGTAAAGATACGAGTGGAGCGGCATCGTTTGCCTCCGCGCCCCTAACATACGTTAGTCGGGTAGACTCGCACGAGGACAATAGCTCGCAACTTGAACGGGAACGTTATGGTCAATGCAAGGCACCATGGCAAAGGCAAAGGCAAAGGCAAGCCCGATCCTGTACTCGCGCCTTGCTTCCACGTATATTTTCCTGACCGCGTGACACGCGAAACCAGACGATACTGACTACAGAGGCAAAGTGGATGTATATCTTTGACACGGTAATGCACCGCGAGCCAGCGATATGCACCTATAGCAGCGATGCTGCAGCATCTACGCAGCATCCTCGTAAATTCTCAGCCAGTACCAGCCTATGGGACTCTGGAAGGAATACGGAGCTCTCGGAGTCGGGATAACCGCGAGTAAGGAAATGAATTTTACTCGGAGAACTGGATATACTCCGTGTATCGATGAGATCTTTCTTACGTAATTTCAATCCTAAATAAAGACATTGGCTTTCGTTGCTCTGAAAACAGTCGAGGCGTACGAATGCGCACCTGACACAGTGACGTAGTTGCTAGAGCGTAGTGCAGCGTAATGGATCGGGAAGCTGGGCTGACTCACTCTCGCTGTGTATGGAGCCGCCAATCGACCAGTCTGCCCGCCAGTAAGTCTGTCAGTTCAGAAAGTCTCGCTTGCTACACGCAATGCAATTCTACGTGAATAGATTTGCCAATAAAGTAGAAGTTCCAAAAGAGTCTCGCGTCTCCACGATACTTCTGGCTCTTTCCATGGGGCGTTCAAAGTATAAGGGAATTGTCTACCGTTTGGTTAGTTATTCTTAGATCTAGGTAAAAAAAAAGAAAAAGCCAGTGGCACGTGGGTGTTTCACACTGGTACAGGTGCTGGTGGACACCGCGAATGCTCCTCGCGGATGGCATCGCTTAATCACACGTGACTCGAGCATATGCGTCCCACCCACGAGAGAGAGAGAGAGAGAGAGAGACTATCTCGACTGGATTATCTATGCAAAAATAAATAAGCTGCTAGGCGCAGCCGTGAAAAGTAAACTCTCGGTATCAGTCGAGAGTTTCGATTTTCTGGCTGCGGTCGATAACGTTCAATAAGGGCGGATTCTCCGTGAATGAAATCGTCGATCGATCGATTGGGGCGGTGACGTCGGCAGGGATGGCGCCACTTGGACACTCACCCCGTAGATGGAATACCTGTACTCTCGAGTTCTCGACATTATAGAGGCTTAAATCAGCCTCGAGGAGTCTCGAAGCATGGGTGTTCAATTACTTGGTCATAAACCTTTACTAGCCCACGACTCGACGCCAGGCCGTACACAGCGTCATCCCATATGTTCCTCTATGGATACTCTGACAATCCAATAGGCTTTACTTTAGTATCTCCAAGTTGGTTTCACTGGTGTATTGGATTGTTGCTCCTTGCGATCGAGCGACAATGCTCTGCTGACTTGTCCTCGAGCTACAAGTAGAGATATAGTTGGGAACGGAAGGGCGCCATGCTGGAGTCGCCTTGCTATTCTCTTATCTGAACACCTTACGCCAGCCATCTTTCTCTTGACGCGCCTGTTTCTCTTCTCTTCTTGCTTCTTGTCATTCTCCTGTGTACGCAGGTCCTTCTTATGAACTTATAAACTCGATGTAGGTAACGCGGATGAGTGGAGGTTGCCGAAAGGGAAGACTAGAAGTCTCTATCTCGGTGCTTCGATCCGCTTTCTGGCTTCCCGAATATTTTATCGGGCGGAAGGTCTTTTGTTCCGCCCACGAAGACGTCTCGATCGTCGCAACGCGTGGGCCCTTTCTCCTCCTTCAATCTTTATAAGCCTGCAGAATCTCCTTTAAGGGACGGCTGCTTGATCTCTGTCGGAGAAGTATCTAATCCAGAAATTGTCGTTCGGATCTCGAATCCGCCTTGTTTTCAGTGTCGTAAGTGTTTCGAAGTGGTGGAAAAAAAGGACGCGAAACGACGCTCCCACTATTTGTCTCGTCACGTGGACTCCTTGTTGGTGACATCGATAAATCAGCGCTATCAAAATCTTCCATCAGCATTAATCACCATAATGATCCACTCGTTCCAGGGCGTAGCAAGAGTCGAAATAGCGCCGGGAGCGATTAAGCGCGTTCACTTCACTGTTCACTGTTCAGCGCTCACCGGTCAGCATTCAGATATCTTCAGGACCTTGGCCGGGGTCACGGGTCATTATCAACTTGTTATCTCACTTAAAAAATCTCGGACATCGAGACAGTATTCCCGGGCGCCTGTTGGCCCTCCCCTCACGAGACACGACTCTGCGCTTGCATTCTTTCACTCCTCTAACGTTCCTCCACGACTTCTGACGCTTGTCTCTTGAACGAGGCTTTTAGGCGAGAGCCTTATTAGAAGGCGCAGCATGCAGGCTCCATGGGGCAAGTGCCGAATGAGGACTATATCAAAAGGAATGCTCGTTTCTTCGGAACTTTTATGTACTACACTTCTTTTATTATTCACTCGTAGCATCGTTCACCGTTCCAGGGCTCTTCATTTATTTACTTTATTCGAACATGTGCGATTCACAACAGTTGGACATGTGTGCACGTATTCAGCCACCAAAAGAACTAGATAAGTCAGCGGGCAGAACGGCAGGATGGACTGTTTGCCTACCTACCTATCCACCTATCTACCTACCTACCTATCTACCCACCTATCCAGCTAGCTATCTCTTCCGCTGACCAAGAGCAGCTCCATCGAGCTGTTCTTCCTTCCTTGGCGCTCTCTCTCTCTCT
>JARPRG010000270.1:1875728-1886889 GCA_031001745.1 Hartigia nigra
GGCCTTGAGGATTTTCATCTTTTACCGAATAATCCGAAATACGCAACGGGTTCATCCACGAGTCTGAAAAGTTGGACAGTTTTCGGAGACAATGAACATTTTTTCAAGCGTTCAACTCATGTGGTGTCTAGGCATAAGTACATGGGGGCAACTAGAGAAATTGTATATGTGGCCTTTGCGAAGATCTTGTCTTGCTGCCTGATTACGCGAATGCCTTCCGGACGAGGGTCCTAACCATCTAGGCAAGCAGCAAACCGGCAAATCAGCGACCCAACCACCTCTTCACCACCAGGAACGAAGTAACGGCCTTCTGTTTTGCATGCGCGATGATATCTGACGTAGGTGGAGTGGGCTTAACGGGCTGCGTCAGCCATGGGCGCGGTCTCTTCTGCAGGATACACTTCATCCTCTCCAGAATGTCCTCGTACAGTCAATGATATACAGGTGCTTGGCGGATGCATTATTTCTTTTCTGGATGACTTGTCCTCATTTCCAGATGCTGCGCGCCTACAAATAAGTACCCATCGTACAATTAGCCGAGACTGCGCGTCGTTAAAAAAGGCTTCAAGTAACACAGTACTAAAATCTATAAAAGTCTTGTCGACATAACAAATGATAAATTCAGTAAAAGATGTAGACAGGCCGGTTTTAGGACTTCAGGACCAGGATGGGGTACCTGTCACGTGATGAAACGTGATAAGACATGACGAAACGTGGTGAATGGGTATTCGACTTTGTTAATGAGCTTTCGTGTATTCCGTCACATGTGGTTTTTTTATACGGCACGTGCTTGCTGGGGGGTTGCCTGCTGGTGGCGACTGTGGCGACTGCGGCGATTCTGTCGAGAGGGTAGATAGTCATCAGGAGTCATCTGGCTTAGAGGGGGCGCATCATTAAAATGTTACATAAAAGTCGGCAGGCTGATTCACTCATTGAATTAATTGGACATGGCCGAGAGGCTCTCGTGCTCACGCGCAATGGCTCTTTCCCCGATGCTTATGTTTCTTTGGTCATTCGACGATCCTGTCCTATTGCCGGTGAGAAGGAGCCATGGAGTAATCGATTAATCATTCGATTAAATGACTGGTGACCCTCAGAGTGGCAGTATTAATTAAATGCAATCGGTAGCAGATGAGCTGGATGATTGGGTCAAGATAATACGAGTAGTCGGCCGAGTCTCATTAGCGACTCATCTGCTGCCAGTATATGACACCGTCTCCATGCTGACAAATGAACCTGAAGAACGTGCTTGGCTCTTCTCGTAGCCTAAGTGTGTCAGGTTTTTCCTTTCTCTTTTTCTATTTCTTGAAAAGGGAGTTCTCAGAGACACCTAGGGAACGTGTCATCTGGAGTCAGGGTGTCAGAGTGTCAGGTGGGTGGATGCCGAGATGCTGACTAGATAGGACGTGGCACCACTCTGCGCCCGTTCGAGTCGTGGATGCGGCTTAATGATGCTGAATACGGTGTCACGACAGAAATTGTCTTTTCTTTTATGACGTCGGTCACTAGACGTCTTATTGGTCCACGTGGATAGAAACGTACCAGGAGGCTGAACCTTTCTTGGATCTTCAATGAAGGTCTTGTACCTGTTGTACCAGCTTCCGGTATTTTGATGGAAGCTGAAAAATCGAAGAAACGTAGAAATATATGAGTTTAGCAAGAAGCCATAGGGATGGCCGATGCATTCAATCTTTTTTTTCTCTCTCGCACATCCACCAGGACTCCATGGCTCTTTCATTCCGTGCTATTCTACTATTCTGCTATTCTGCCATTCGGAAATTTCGGCTCTTTCTCCGTGGCTCAACGCCCTACAATAATCTCGTTACGATTCGAATCGAGCCTCCAAGCTTTGACAGGGACACAATGCAAGGTGCTTTGTGTTGCTGCCCTTGAGACCTCAGACGTCCTGGGATTTTTGTAACTTCGTAGCTCCCAAAAGCTCATTCGAAAGTATTTTCACTAAAGTGTTGGGAAAATATCAGGAGAAGCAAGAAGAAGAAGGAGGGTCTGAGAGAGTTTGACAAAAACTTTAAACCTATATCCACTCTCCCGCTTGAATAAACTAATTGGACCAGGAGCTACCCAACCCTTTTTACAATTTCAAGTGGAGCGAAGCCGATGGACGTTCGTTGCATCGTTCTGCGTCGCACATTGCGTGATCGTCGCCATCTGACGTCGAAACGGTCAAATGGTGCTTGATACGCCTAATGTGGTAATAGGCCCTCGATTAATTTATGAAAACAAAAAGCAGCCGGTCTGTCGTTCACTGTGCACAGCCCATAGAATTTCTGTAAATTGAACCGAGTCCAAATTCCCCTTCGGTACCCTATGAGAATTGCTCGGCTGTGCCTAAGAGAAATCGAACCTCGATATCCGACAGGAAATCTTACTCGACTGACATTCGTGTACCGATACAGCGATAACGCGATAAAAGCGTCAATTGCAGGTTCTCGTTACTTGAAATTTCCCCATCGAGCCAGAAGGTCGACGCGAACCCCCGCAAGTTAATATCTAACCTCGCGATTGCAGTCAATTGAAGCGACTACGCTCTTATCGGATCTTGGACGCGTGCCCATATGCCGTCTCCCACCACATGGTGCGCTGTCTCGCTGTCTGCCGCTTTGCTATGCCAGGCGAAGCCTGGTCTGTTCTCCTGCCCCCCTCGCCACTTCGCTGATCACCTCTTCTATCCACTGCACTCCTTTCCACACCTTCGCAGCATCCCATCTCGTTCCAATCGGATCCATCTCGTTGCGTCCCAGGCATTCTGCACCAGTCACTCCTCGCCTTATCCTTACAGGATCTACAAATATTTGTATCAGTGGATTACCCGATTATCCATAGGATTCTAGTTGTACATTGATTTAGATCTTTATCTCGTGTCTTGCGCTTGAGAAACTGCAAGGACGTGAGGTCGAGGAATCTCGCTGCAATCGTCTTTGAATGGATGCTGAGGATCTATCAGCAGGAAGGTATCGACACGCGCGATGTACCGTGTACCTGACACCGGAACGAGGGGGATGGAAGGGAGCAAAGGAGTAAAGGAGAAGACGAGGGGACGATTGTGTGTGGAACCTGGAGCCAACGAAGAATTCTCGGCTCCCACGTGAAGCTATCAAATGTCTGATGAATGGGCAGGAATGCCGTGCTATCAAAGGATCTGACCAAGGGGGCCCCGTACTCCCGTAAGACCCTCTCGAAGAAGCGGAGGATGTCTTAAGACAGGTAGCGGACACAAAGGGAACCGGACACTCGCCTACGCTCGGCCGTTTTATTCCGCCGGGGCTGAGGGCGCGACGGTGCACACGGGCCACGTCGAGGAGGAAGCTCCGAAGAAGAAGAAGCACAGGGGAGAAAGGGAGAGAAAGGAAGAGAAAGGACTCCTTCCTCCTTACAGGTGCAGCCCAATGCCCAGCGAGATCCTTCAATTATACGGTGCGTCCTGGCAGGTCCTATTCATGCCCAATCTTAAATATATCCGGCTGGCTGCTTCGCAGAGGAAAGTTCTGCGCTCTTCTTTTTCTGCATCCTTAGGAAGGACCCCGGAGCATCCTTGAAGTAGGCTCATATGGAAAATGATGATGCTGCACACCTTGATACGTACCATCATCTTTGTTGAGCATTACCACTTGCGCACGCGACCACCCACGATGCCATCTTATCCAGGATCTCCGCGAGATGCGATGCGAGCGTTATGACTCGCTCACTCACGCGCACGGATCTCCGTTTATTCATTTATTCCTTTATCCGTTTATCTGTTTATTCGTTTCTTCGTTTATCCCTGAAGTTCGTACAGTTCGAAGGCTCGAAACGAGCGGCTGACCGACAGGCTGCGCTTCGGCCACTTCTCAGGTTCCATATCCTGCTCGGGTCGGGAAGCGTGGCCATTGTTTTTCCTAAGGGCCCCATCCAATGGACCATGGGTGTACGGTTTCGGATAATGGGAATTTCATAATTAGCACCCTTTTCTCCTTTCGAGACTCGTCGAATCGTTGAACGAGCCGCAAATAATTAAAATTACCCTTTCGAAAATAAAACGAAGGAAGATCCGTAAGTTCTATTCATTTTACGAAGAATATCTATTACGCTAATGGTAATGGAATACCTATATCGTTCGTGACGTTGGTGGTCCTTTTCTCTCGTTCGTTCTTCTCTCCTTCCATCTATTTTCTCGTATCGAGATATCAACTCGAATCGACGTCAATTCTTAAATGACGCGTGAATCGAAGCGATAGGCGATTCCTCCTGAATGATCTATAGTCACTACTTATGTAAGTGCACGCCTCTTGGCTCTCCGACATTACGAAAAACGCCATGTGGCAGTTGCAGGGTACGTTATTTATCGGCGTTGCGCTGCCACCCTGGCGCACTGGAAGAGAGAAATGGCTCAGGGCCGTAATAGGGGCTCGCTGTAAATTAATGGCTAATTTTTCGGTAAACCGTGAAATACCGACCACGCGCGGCCTTAGCACCCCTTGGGGCCTCTTCTAGATTCCACCCTCCGACAGCCGGTCCACGCGCTGCACCACCAACGCAGAACCAATCAATTAACAGCGTATCGTGCGTTAAGTGGTGCTCCCCACGTTATATTCTTTTTTAAATATTTTTATAGTAATTCATATGACACCTCTACGTGGTCTTAGGTCAAACGGAAGTCGACTCTCAAAATGGCTGCGTTAGTTGGACGACAAAGATTTCACGGTGAAATCCCATTAGTTACGTCAGCACCTTGGTCGGTCGTTCGGTGTTGGTCAATGCGATTTTCGGTCTTTTTCTTTTTCAAAAAAATCTATTTAAAATCTCGTTGACCGGAACAGCTAACTATAGATATATATATATATATTCGTGTCGCAGCGTGGTACCGGCTTCCAGAGCGTACAATGTTCAATGGGACATCCGGCTCGCCAGCAGGTGCTGCCTGGGCTTTTTCTTACGTCTACGTTCCTTCCCCTCGGTCGTCATTTTTTCGCAAATACTTCCTGCGCCTGCAAATAGTGAGCGTGAGAGAGAAAAGAGGGACAAAAAATGCTGTAGGAGTGACGTCGTTGGCTGCGCTACTAGTCTGCCTCTGGAACAAAGCAGGGTGGACAGGATGATACGGCGCGGCGCGTCTTCAGGGTCGCTCGTATCAAAGAAACTGCAACGTAAGGCGAAGCACGAGTGATGTGACGTACGAAGCACCAAGAGAAATAGGACTGGTGTGTGGTGGCCGTTGCCGCATGTTCAGAACGTCAGAGTTAAACCAACGCAAGTTCATAGAGGATGATAGGCAGATTGCTCGAGGATAGTGCGTCGCTCGAGTGGGCGTTACGCTGAGGAAAGCACTTTACGCTTCCACTAAAACTTGCACTCCTATGTAATCTTACACCATAATCTTGGCCTTTCCGACACTGTATGTTGCAAGTCGCATGTCGCATGCCGTCTGCCTATCGATACTCGAAGGACCAATCGAATGGGATCCCTACGCACGAATACACGCAGGCACGTAGGAAACTATCCTCTTGTCCTCTGCTGGTGAGAAAGGCTGGAAGTGCATTACCTTCTGAAGAAGGCGCGACTGCCGACTAGCTACAACTGCCTCACAGATAAGGACCCTGGACTATGCAGCGAGAGGAATGCTGTTTGACGTAAACCTCACTGCTGCACCGGATGAGGCGTGTAAGGTCGATACAATGTGTCGAGCCGGAGAACAGGAGGTTGAAAGTAGACTTGACGATGTTTGCGTGGAGATTCTTCAGGGAAGGTTTTTTTTTCGAAAGAAAGGCTCAAGACTCTTCCTAGTTTCCCAAGACCCAAGCAGGCGGGTCAAGTGAGACTTTACATTTTAGATTAACTGAGATTCTAGCGGGCGATTCGATCTTAATCGTTTTGGTGATCAAGCCACTAGATCTTTCAAGATCACGAGAGTCTTCTAACGATGAAATTATAATTACAAATGAGGACGAATCATCGCGCGACGACCTCGGCTGAAAGGGTGGAGTTAGGGTCCACTGGGTCCACCCAACTCCGCACCACCTTCCGTACTCTCGTGTTCCGTGTCTTACGTTCCATGTTCCGTGTTCCGTGGTCCTTGTTCCATACGATTCAGGCTTTATGTTGAGTGTACGAACAGGCGAGTCTCGTGGGCAAGGGGTTGCCGATGGTACTTTGCTCGGGTTCGGGACAACGATATAATTTGGAGCCGACTGATGCTGATGTAGTGGATCAGGAATCCGGGACTCGCGTGGGCCCACTACATGCTCCGCGATTCGCGACCAACAACAGACTCCACTCATTTGTGCTGGACCATGTTCCATCGCGAAGCATCAGGCGAGTCTCTTGGCATTCCTTGTATGTATGTGCCAAAGGAGATTTCCTCTGCAGGTTCCTTCGTATTTTCCTCGATCTTTAAGAGTCGCTTGGCAATTCACCAGGTGGCGTGAAAACCGAGATGGGGATACGCGTGATAACGATGTCTCTACGGCCCGTAAGATGCTGTCGTAAATTCTTCCGCTTTGCATCCTAGGATTATTTTTGTGCTTCGAAGTAGACACGTGAGGGGGACGTGACACGTGAGGAACACGTGCTCAGCCATTCTTCGGGCTCTTCTTCTCTTAAATTTAGGTTGACAATCGGAGGGAATGAGGTGAAACTAGACTTACTCATTAAATCTATTTGAAAATTATAAACGATCAACGTGACTCGACTGAATAGGAGAATTCTAAAGATTCGTCGAATCAAAGATGGTTCATGTAGGTACCATGTGTGGAAATCCTTGGGATCGAAGATAAATTTAAGGGAGTGAGCAAAGTGATTTACATACTGACTAGGGGCAGAGAGAGAGAGAGAGAGAGAGAGAGAGAAAGAGGGAGCACGTGTGCAACTGTGCACCCGGAAGGAGTGCCAGCATCCAGGGTTCAAGGACTGAACGCCAGGTGCCGCTCCGAGCAACTTAAGATAAAACACGTGCTGGCTTCTCTCCAGAAAAGTCCTGTTTGATGCTGGAAGATCTTCCTCCTTCGCTCATGGATATCATTAATGACAGAATTTTGGAATTTTCCAAAATCAAAGAAATTCGGTATACAATACGGTAACGAAGAAGTTTTACGCAAAATTCAGGGGATAACGTAATCATCGATTCTTATTCTTACGAGAGACATGACGGATTTGCAAATGTAAGCTTTCAACAGGATTAGACGCACCTTCAGCTGGCAAATGTCATCGCTTCTATACGAGCGTTCAAAGCCTTAATGGCTTTGTCTTGTTTCTTTGACGATCTAACCATACGATTTTTAATTCGATAAACATAGGTCCTAGTATCTATTTAACTGAACGCAAGAAAGATTCCGACTCCAGCATCAGCAGTAGCAGCAGGCAGATGCTTCTTCAAAAATAGATTGCTAGACATGTCTTCAGCATACTTCCTCGCGTCGTTAGTCGGTGCTGCTAGAAAGGACCTGAAAATTCAGAAGGATTCGATAGGATAGTCCGCTCATTTATCACAGTGAATCTATAATACGAAGTACCGATCGCTCATACCAATCTTTGTTAGATTTTTTCTTAATTCTCACGTAGCACTAGCAGCAGCATCAGGTTCAGTGCCAGCGTCATCATCAAACGATTCTACGTACCGAATAGCAATCTATCTGGTTCTCTCACGGAACTTGCGGTTCAATTCGATTAAACTCGAGTCGACTCGACTCGGCGAAGGCAAGTCAATACGATTCAATTAAAAGTGTGTTCAAGGTATTTCAATAACATTCTCCCCACGAAATTATCGAAGCAGCAGCGAGAGGATCCTAGGAGAAATGCAAACGAGATCAATCGACTGTATACCAGATGCATGATGTCATTTGGTAAGATTTGAAAGTGGCGCCAAGAAAGTGAGAGTCAATAGGAATTTCTAGTTTGATGTCAAAGATTCGTTGCTCGTTGATTCACGAGACACGGAGTCGATGGCCACGACGATTAACCGAGGTTCTGGGAAAACGAAAGGATGCCTGAAACTGCTAAACCAAAGATAGAAGCAGCCAGCAGCACTTCGGGGATTCTCATTCCTAATGTGGGAGTGTGTGCGTGTATGTGAGAGAGTGTGCGCGCGAGAGCACCTCTCTATCTAAACCGTTTCGTGACTCGTTTCGTGTCCTACAAGACATTTCACTTGAGCGCCAAAGCGACGGGAAATTATTGTCCGATTTGCGAACCGTCTTCCTAATCGTAAAACGGGACAATACCAGTGCAGTGAGGCAAGCGTTTCCTTTCACATGTGAAATGGCCTGCTCCAGATTTGGAAAGATCAAGCGCGGGAGGGGTCACCGATAATAACACAGGCACAAACACACACGCACACATGCACCTGAGAAGTCTCTCGGATCTCAATTCAGAATTGGCACTCCTCGATTGCAGCAGCTACATACGCAGCATCGTCGATAGGCTTAGAAAGACGTTGTATTGCGTATTCGCATTGGCTTGTAAAATTGGCAGATGAAAGATACTCCACGGGAGTGCTGCTGTCCGTCTGGATGCTGTATGGATGCTTGCGCGTTTTGCCTAAAGGCAAAGGATCGTGGCGACCAGCCATAAAAACAATCCACCTGTGCCACTGTTAGCTAAGCAAAGATCCCACAGTTAATCAAGCGAAGAGCTAGAGGTTAAGATAGCGAAGTAACGATACCGGCCGTGAACGTGCTTAACGACCCTCTAGCGTGTCGCTCGTGATGCCCTAATGAGAACGAGTCCATCGATCTCTACTAAAAACACGACTTCCAGCATTACCGAGCCGCCCGGAGAATTACTCCCTCACACACTGACTCGACAGGAGAGAGAGAGAGAGAGAGACAAGGAGAGGTCGATATGACTCCCATGAGTCGCTTGTCGATATAGGGAGGACGTAAACCATCTTCTAGATCGAAGCCACCTAGAAATTGGATCGCTTGGTAACTTGGTCATCGATCGATGACCTACGATCCTGAATCAAGACGATACCATCGAACGATCGAACGATCGAACGATCGATGATGCAATGATTCTCGTTCTTTCGGGGCCGCTTCACCTGCAACAAAGAGAAATAATTAATAGTTTCGTTGGCCCGATGAGAAAGTTCCCATAATAATGGTGGATTCATAAGGAGATGGGCAGAGATGGCTTTTGATCTTCCGTAAAAGGATGCGATCGTTCAATTGAGATTTACCCAATAGACTCTCTTTGGTCCTCCTAGAGCGTCGTCCAGCATCCCGGGCGCATCTCAAATACACGGCTACTTACATTTCTAACGATAAGGACGTCCTGACTAAGAGGGAAAACAAATTGTGGAAGAGAAGGAGGTGGAGGAAGAAGATGGACGAAGCGTGAATGCTCGAAGCTCTTTGCAAGAGGAAGAAAAAGAAGAAGCCTGTGGTTATCTTCAATTTTTCCATTAAGCCACAGGTTGGTCGCCTAATGGTCGCTACTTGTCTCGAAACGTTTCGACAGTGGATCTCAGGTGGACGCTGACTATTCGGAAGCTGCGTGGACCAGTAGCCCGCCACTCTTGGTGAGGATCGCCGAACACCCGATCACCCGGAACTCTTATCTCTCGTCCCAACTCGATACTCCTCCTCTTACACCAAATTCCTTTCGGCAGAATGCCACTTTGAATCCTGATCCTATTAAAAATGAATATTAAAATCGGTGGAAGGGATTTGAGCGAGTGCTCCCGCCCTCCTCCCGCGCATCCCCTGCTTCCTTGACGAAGCCAGGAAACAGGTTTGACAACCCAAAAGTGGACCCATAGGGGCCACGTGCTGCGCGCCGCATTACTTTACTCATAATCCTCTCGACTACTATTACTACTACTCCCTGTCTCTCTCTCTCTCTCTCTCTCTCTCTCTCCACCTACAATTTCCATCACTCTCTACCGAGCACCAGGTCACCTTAGACCATCAAAATATTGGCAAAGATTATTAATCCAAGTATCAGACTGCGATGCTCGATGCACTTTAATGCACTGGATGCATTCGATGCATTCGTCCAGTTTCCCCAGGAGAAGTCGTGTCGCTGCTGGCGTCGTGTCCGACATCGTGTCCCCGACACTCGCTATCTCACCAAGAGAGCCACGTGCCCTTCCACATTTACTGTAGACGTCGCGACGACTTCACTATAGAGATACTCGTGCAGTAAAACTCGAATGTTTCGAGAGAAATCATGGCAACTACTAAATTCCGTTTATGCTCGACTAGGGAAGGCAGGAGAAAGAGAAATGCCGAAGTGCTTGAAGAGTCTCAGGGTGGATGTTCTGCGTACAGTGCACCAGTGGGGGTCCCTCCGCAAGGCTGCCTAGTGGTTCCCGGTCAAAGTTCTAGCCTCACTTAGCAATAATTCAGTCAGGCTGAATCTTCACTCTCGCTCTGCACGCGGTCTTTTCTTCTTACCTCTGCCTCTCCCCTTTTCTTCTCTTTTCTTCCGTCTTCTTCTCTTCGTCTCGTTACACACCCAGCAGCATCGGCAGCTTCACCTACGCACGCCTACATTTACCCGAGCACGCGTACCTGCAACGTAACTTGCCAATATCGATAAGTCATCGCGAGCAAAAACACCGAAATCGCTTCGGCACCGATCTTCTTGGCATTGCCGATCTCGTTACCAGTGTACGATCGCAAAAAGGGCAATACTACCGGCAGCAGGGCAGAATGGCAGAATGGCAGAATGGCAGCAGGGCAGAAGCACATTGGAGATAAACTCTTCGGGCTAGACGACGCTTTGCCCATCTTGCTGGACCAATAATAAACCGTTGACCTACTCTAACTGGATGCTGCCTCGTGGATGGTGACAATTGACAGGTATAGATAAATCGTCATTGGGTCAGTGTGCGTGTGTGTCCGTGATATGGATTCAATTGAGAAGTCTAATACCAACAACAATGATTTAGATCCTGGCGTAACGTTGTCCGCCAATTAACTACGACAGCTAGTCGACGCTAATTGGTCTAAAATCTATAATCGTGCTATTGGCCAATAAGGCTAAAGAGTGACGAAGATCCAAGGAAGTATCGAAAATAAAGTATCACGAATTATATCTCTCTCGCAGTAGGTATTTATCCCTGAGTTAGCTAAGATTATGCAGCGTCCATACGTTTTCAGGAAACATAAACCAATCGTGAAAGGAGAAGACGCGATGCACCGCGATGCACCGCGATGCACCGCGA
>JARPRG010000270.1:1980591-1992696 GCA_031001745.1 Hartigia nigra
GCGACCAGAGCGACCAGAGCGACCAGAGCGACCAGAGCGACTTTGGCCGGTGACTAAGGTGAGGCAAGTTCGCTGACAAGCAAACGGCAGTTCGCTAAGTTACTCTCCACGGTTTGCTGGCCGGTGCGATAGGCGGGCGCCAACTCCGACCGTCTGGGAATGTTCTATGAAATCGGTATTACGATTTAAACGGTTCGTATTATCGAACAATGCGGAGAACCGTGCGTACTCCGATAGCCAGTCTATCTATCCAGCCGGATTTGCTCTCTTCTTTTATTTACTTTGTCTCTCTCTCTCTCTCTCTCTCGTTTTCTCCCTCCTCACCCTTATATTCTCAAAGTGTCTGGCGATAGCAGGCATCCCAAGAAGAAGAGAGTCCCAGACTCCTGGCAGACTGGCAGATCCTGCTACCATTTCTTTGGCGGATGTAGACAGTGAATCGAGGAGCTTTCTAGGACGACATATAACGATTATCTCTTGATTGCCAGGTAAATTCTCAACGATGAATCTCCTAGTCGTAAATATCAAGATCGATTATCGCGCGTCTCGAACGAAACAACTGGCTTCTAATGCGATTCGATATCTCGGACGGTGTAGATTTGATTTATAAACACTCGCATGAACATCGCTCAGGATTAGCCTTCGAGTTATGGCTTCTCTTTCAGCGCTAATTTCAATCTAAGCTTTTATCCGTCATTGGGTTCCGTTATCCTCTCATCGCTTATGGCTAAAGGTCCTTATCCTTAATCCTCCTTGAGGAAAGAAACAAAAAAAAAAGTAGGAAAGCCACAATAGGAATAGCTCCTTCGAACGAACGTATTTCGTATTCCATGTCCTCCTGAGGAATAGTCGCGTATCGGGAATAGAACATAAGTATTCACGGGACAGTAAGATAAAGAGGAACGTCAGGTTTTGCATTTATTAGGAAGGAAGAATCCGTCCTGGTTCCAGAACCCTCAAGGCAGATAAGACACAGCTGGTAAATGCATTAGCTGTCAGGAGTTGAGGTTCGAGTGGACTCCGAATGCTATATGAACCTGTCGCCCTGACGCACCTACGTGCACTGGATTCCTTGTACGTATCTATCTGCTCGAATGGCGTCCAGTCTCCCTATCTTGTTTCATACTCGAACGTCCTCGTGGAATGTCGAATTTCCCTGTTTCATGGCCAGCCACGTACGAGCACATGTGTGGAGGTGGAAGCCTGTCGCAGGGAGAGCGCGTGCCTGAGGCGCGGGTGTGTCCTCTCTCGAGGCTCGACGCGTTTGCGTTAACTGCGTTATGCGTATACAGGAACGGTATAGGAGCGAGAGCTTTTACAGTACGTAAGATTACAGGCGTGTGTGACTGTATTATCCTATAGAGTGTAGCAGAGCGATAGGAGTAAACGAGCGGCGTGCGACGTGCGGCGTAGTTACTGGTTAGTACTAGTCCCATTAGTAGTCGACTGTGGGATCTCCGAAGACTCATAAGTTAGCCAGCAGCTGCCGCTGTTGAGTTGCTCTTTGAGTACTCCCCCACGAGATATGCCGCTCTCTCGGATATCGCCATTTTTATACGAGCCGGACGTACATTAATGTCTTTAAGGAGGAATTTATTAGATTCCTTGTGTTTACGGCTCTGAGTATAGCAGAATGTATAAAAAATGTTATAGCGGTCTTTTATATTGCCCAGAGTTCAAGGGGGGTTTCGATGGTGTTGATGGTGTTGATGGTGTCGATGGTCCAAGGAAATTAAGGAGCAACGCTAAGCTTTATAAAATGGTAGAAAGTGCCGTTTACTGAGACTTGCCAGTGGGCTAACAATAGAAATCTCCAATAAAAGAGCTCTCGGTTACGCCGCCTGTACGAACACATTGGATACCGGCAGTCCGGCACGCTCTCGACTTTACTCGACTCTAATTATTATAATTAATTACGAGGCTTCACGGCGTATTCAGGCCATCTCGTCCACCCACTAGACCGCTCGGACTCTGAGGTTCCCAGTATCGCTCTGACTCCATGTCTAAGAAGCTATAGATCTCATTGTCAGCTACCAAACAATAAGAGGCCGGATCGATTCCCGGCAGGTCGGATCAGGGGGAGAGCGCGTAAGGGAAGAGTAAAGAACGTTCACAATTGGCGGCAACACTTTCTCTCTCGCATTTTGTCTAAGCCCACGCCGCCCGAGGCGCAACTCCTATATCCACGTCATATTACCTTACGGAGACCGATCGAACACCGGATCTTCTGTTGCCGATCGAAGGTTCACCGTATTCCCGTTGTCCTGTCGTCGTCCCTGTCGTGCGACATGTTCCTCCTTCTCTACTCCGTGCGTCGTTACAGTCAAGAACACGTAATTCGATATCGCGCGCGATCGGTAACGTCAGTAATTATATTCCAATTACGGGCTAGTCAGGCGCCATTGCTCGAGTACAAAAATATGCCACTCCTGCGCCAGATAGGGACGTGTTAATCCCGTGAGCGAGCCCGCAGCGCGCACGTGCCGCCGGTGAAACAGTTGACAGTCGGCGGACTCGCAACCGGGCGACAGAAACGAATGGACGTCGCCCTGGGCGACAGATACCTCGCCATCTTGGATAGGCCGTTAGGGACTTGTCTCCAGCACGTTCTACATGCTCCAACTCTTCTTTCATTGGAGTCCAGTGCCATCTATATCGGTCGGAAACTTCCCGAGGAGTGGACAGAATTTTTCCGATCGTCCGGAGAAATGCAGTCGGCGCTGAGCCGTTTAATTACAATGCCGTTACAGTGGCCCTTATTAGCCTTCGATAATTAGCGCTCCCCGCGGTAATGCCGCGCGTTAAACTCGAACTTGCTCGGGCGTCGCGACGCAGAGGGGTTTCGAGTTGCGATCTCGACGCCGGAGTTCCGGGCGTCGTTTCTCGCCATTTATTATCTCTCGAAGAATCGAAAGTCGAGAGCGCCCGGCGCGCTGATTGCGTCAGACGGACGATCAACGATCAATGACGTGGACGGGGAAATCGATTGAAATATAAGGGCGGAAATGTTTCCAATTAATAGCATTATAAATTCAGCGAACTGGTCGCTGCTCGCTGGTCGCCGATTGCAAACAATGGGCCTACATGGGGCCCATATACACAAAGTCTGCTCCATAATATACATATATACGCTCCTATGTCCTCCGACTAAAGGCTCATGCTATCAATGAGAAGTGTTTTACAATGTAGAACCAGTAATGGCACATTACCAACCGAACGGAATAGAACAAAACAATTACTAAATCTAGTTCGTTAGGCGGTCGGGCGCACTGGCAAGTTCCGTGCACGCCACCATAAGTTACTCGCGGCGTTGCTGCTGTTGCTGCTGTTGCTGCCGTTGCTGCCGTTCCTGCCGTTCCTGCCGCCCTATTCTATTTTCTTCCTTGCACCGACTTCGCCAAGCTGTCCGAGACTCCGCACTATCCGCACTTCGATCCTGCCGCCTTCGCTTCTCTCGATTTCCGATCCTGCTTACTTCGACATGTCAATTTCTCTCAGCCTACGTACAGAATCCTTTTTTTTTCCTCAATCGTTGACATCCTTTACGACCGTCACATATGGGGTATCTGCGATCATTCCCTTGGTGTCCTTGTCGTGTCTCTGTCTGGTCCAGGAGACACAGAATCTTTTTGAAATGGCGGAATAGCAGCCGTATAATAACCAATCAGCTGAAAAATCCTCTATCGCGTAACCGAACCTGTAACGCGATATTCATCAAGCGTGCGTAATTACTGTGAGATATTAAAGTTATTGTGTCGTTATCTTTGACGATCTACGAGAGCAGCGTACAGCCACTCGCTCCAGCGACCGCGGGCCGGAGCTATCAACATTCTCGATTGGTAAAAATCGGCTGAGTCAGAACTGGAAGCATTTTACGAGGGGCCCCAGCGTCACGTTTCACGAATACGGAGCAATAAATTACATGGTATCGGTAATCGGCGGTGCGCTCGATCCATGCGCCTTACTCGCGTAGCCGACCACTTACGTGCGCACCCGCGTACGTGAACGGAGCGAGCGAACACACCCAGAGACACTCGACAGGGAGATCCAGGGAACAAGAAGTCATCACGAGCCACTCTATTCTACACTAGATCGTTCTCGGGAAACTGCTTGTGCAAAGAACAGCGCGTGAGAGCCGATCGAGATTAACGACATGACTGGAACACTGACATAATGGCAAAAGTCAATGAGCCAACTGAATGGGCCGAGTGAACTACGACCTCGTGAACAGCACTTGATCGTAAACGTCAGGTGAAACGGAGTCCGCAGACTCGTCACTCGTAAAGGCTGCTTAGAAGCTTGATAAATTCGATTTAATCAGCAGTGGCCCGTGCCACGGTCCATTGGCATGGGTTACTGTCGAGCAGAAACGCACTCTGGCCGCATGCGGCGTTAGTCATCGATCGGCAGAAAACGTGGGCGGAACGATCCTTCTTCTTGGCCAAGTGTCGTCTCTGCAATCAATTTCAGATTTAAGAGACACAGAGTTGCGCCTTGCGTAGATATTTCATCTCGATCGATGACGAAACTGCGAGAAGACGGAAGGATGGAATTACGAAATATGGTCCAGATTGCTGCGAATCGATTGAGAAACGTCCTGCGGCTGTCAGCGGGTTTTCTGTCGTTGGCATAGACAATGGCTGCGCAGTGCGCATAATATTGTCTATATTGTCTATATTGCTTGTACAATATTATTCCATGTATTAGAATTGCCGTCCGCCAACCGACAGCCGTCAACTGTAAATTATCAGTTTCCCGGGCGCTCGGGCAGTGGCGCCAGCAGCGAGCAAACACGAGCTCGTGTTTATTGCGTTTCTCTTGACGTCTTTTATATGTATTTATCGTAGTTAAGAGCCAATGGGTAAAGTTCTAGCTGTTCGATATGACCACGCCCATATTTTCTCATCCTCGTGCTCGTCGACGGTGACGTTATAACGATGACGACCATCGTGACGATCGACACTCGATGTTTTCTCTATCTCTTTGTCGACCTCACGACTAAGGAGAATCAGAGTTCAGGGACTTGACTGAACAGAAACGGCTCTTCTGCCTGTAATAACTCGCTACACCCATCCAGATAGGATCTCGACAAATAGCAATACCTACCTACCGTCTACTCCTACAGCAAGTTCGCGCTGCTTGCTTGCTGGTTCGCCTGCCTACCTGCCTGCCTGCCTGCCTGCCTGCCTACCTACCTACTACGTAACTGCATCACGTGCTCGTATATCGATATATCGGAATACTCGATTACGCAAGAGGAAAGATCTCCTCCTCGGTACGAGTGCTGCGAATAAATCCCGATCGGTTGAGTATTGTATTGAAGTAACTTGAATGATTTCAAGCGGTCGTCGTCCCGACGTTGCCAAGGTGACGATCAAACGACGTGAATGATATCAGTGGCTTAGAAACCGGTAAAGCAGATAACTGTTATAGGGCTCTGTATATTCATTACGAGCATGCCGAGGTTTGATTTAGTGATAGGCGGTACGACGGCCAGCGCCTTCCGCTGGCGGGACGCTAGCGGGACGTCGGCTGTCGGTCGGCGCTGCTTCGAGCTCGACGAATGATTCATTCCGTGGTAATTACCAGTTCGTGGTGAGATTAGTCGCTGAAATAGTCAGGCGATCCTGGAAGTGCTTAGAGATTTCTTCGTCTGCAAGGAGCGACGTATAATTCAAGAGTCGGAAGTGCTCGGCGCTATGGCGTCCAGGAAAAGTTCTAGGCTAACCCGTAGATCGTACGGCTCTTATAGCTCGGCTGCGATTTAACGTATAGGTCCATTGTGGCGAGCGTGACGTACGGCACGACGTTCGAGCGGCTGGTGAGCATTGCGAATTTCTCTCTCTCTCTCTCTCTCTCTCTGTCCCTTAAGAGATAATCGTCGCTGCGCCAGGTAAGACGATCGCCGCTCGTGCATTTAAATACTTGCGCAGCCGCTCGAGCACAGCAAACAGCAAAAACAAATTGCCTCGCTAAGTGGGTAGTAAGGTGGACAGAGGTGGGCAGGAGTGGGTAGCCGCGTAAGAAACGCACCGGCAATGCATCACGAGTCTCGCAAACGCTGACGTTAACGCTGCCGCGTTATGCGTCTGTCCTCGCGACGGCATCCATCACGCACTCTCACGGTCTCCTCTTCCACGAGCATTTACGGCGATGCCTTGGACGTGTCAAAGGTCACACCCGTTTCGACCCGCGCACCACCTTTGCCACGTTGTCACGGTGATTATTTGTCCGATCGGAAGAATATCCTCTGGATCGAGGAAGACTATGGAGCCCTCCTGGACCATGGGATGCTGATCCAAGGCTGCACCTTCTGGCAAGGTGGATGCTTTCCTGGAGAAGGTCAAAGGTGGGAAAAAACTGTCGTTGGAACGAGAGAGTGACACAGTTTCCCACCAGTCTGTTTCCCACAGGTGAACCCATGGATCTCCCCACGAATCTCCCCCATGGACCAGAGCATATGTCGAGTTGGCATTCATGGCAGCGCGGGACCCTCTCGTAAATTGACGACTTTAATTCTAAAGTGTATACAAGCTCTACGAGCCGTGTGTGCACACACGTGAGGCTATCGTGTGGCTGGTATTCGGTTTCATGTATACAGTGAGCTTCACCATTATTGCGCAATGCGACACTGGCCAAACTGCCTATATATATATATATATATACGGAGTGTCGATGACTCCATTTTCCTTACAACTGCTATGCCCACTGTAAATCGAGTATTTCATTTACATATTGAAATCCTATTTGACTAATTAAGTGAAGTGTCCGACTGCAGTCATTACAGAGATACTAAACCTTTCGTAAATTAAAAACTTTCTTTTTTTTTATAAAAAAAATCTTGTTTTTTTCATCCACCTCTATCTTTAACTTCTCGAAAATTCGGTTTCTGGCACTGAATATACAGACCGAGATTGAGCCTAATGAGACACGCGGATTCCAGTAGATACTCGGCGTTGTCGATGTCGACGTCGATGTCTCCATTAGTTTCGAATTGACAAGTCGATGTGTCGGCTGAAAGAGAAGACACGTGGGACGTGAGCAGCAAGTAGAAGCAGGGACTCCCGCCCTTTCTCCTACTTGCTATACTTGGTCACCTTTTTTTTTAAAATCCCTTCCCTCCAGACGTTCAATCGTTATCGTTATCTGCTTATCGGCAAAGCGATATCCTAATCGTTCGAAGAAGACGCTGCGATTGGTCCAGGTTGACTAATGGCGCCGATTATTATTCGGCTTTCGGTAACGTTGCCGTGTCTTCATATTTTCACATTTCTATCCTTTCTCCCATGACGCCGTCTCCCGTCCCGACGCCCCATCGGAAATGGACGCCATCGTTTCACAAATCATCTTAACGATTCACGATTCTCTGAACCTCCGATGCGATATCTCCTCTCCCCCCCCCCCCCCCCTCCCCGCCAGTAGTCACGTGGCGTTAGTCAACTGTCATCCGCAGTTCATAGCCACGTGGCCATTATTCGACAAGGAATAAACCCTTGGAAAAATATTGTCCCGATTTGGCAATCGCTCATCGTGGCATCGATGGACAATACTATTCCTTGACAATGATCCATCCTCAATCGACTCATCCCTGTTAATCCTCGTAGTTTCGCAAGAGGATGAACCGAGATTGGCAATGATAAAAAAATCTGTATACTCTCTATGAACCTTATCTCTTTAAAGTTATCCAATTATTTGGCGCGAAACAATAGAAATACAAACGTATATGCAACGTGACTTTCCGCGCACGTTATTCGCCCGAGAGGTACGGAGAGCCGTCAACGTGTGGTTGAGCATTAATTTTTAATTAATACGACTTCATTAGCGTGGAGATATCCAGTGACAGTAGCGCCGCACGCGTGTCGCGCGAGATCCCGCCTAATGGTGTCCACCGTTGATACAGTACCGATACGTTATTAGCCGATCGTTACGATCGCTTGTACACACGTAGCGGGGCTAATTAATCCGATAATATGACCCAGTTAGTGCATGACTCTATGAGTCGCCGCTATAGAGACTAGTGACTCTAATAGCGTTAGATACCATAGGGTTTGCACGCATACGCAACAAAGAGTGAGAGTGTGCGTGGAGAAACGTAGGAGATTCTGTGGACGCGTGTAAACGTGTGTCAACGTGTGTAAAGTCCGATGCCTCCGAGGCGACTTGGCAGAGACTTGTGGCAGCGACACAGCCACCAGACTACAGCAAGACTACATCACGCGCTACACCACGCTGCTAACGAGCTGAATTAATTTATACTCATTGAATTGTGCTCTGGCAGAACCGCTTTTCGACAAGTCATAATGGCTCCGCGGGCATTCCGGGTACTTAATGCTGCGATTCGATTACTTCGGCTTCCTGGCCATTATTATATATGCTGCGTGGAAAATGAATTACTGGAAAGCTGGACGGCCCGGTAAGTTCTAGGAGATTTGGCAGCCAAGAAAATACTTCTCTGGGACCGAAGCTTCAGGTTGCTCGAATGATTTAGACTTTGAATTAGGGGGTTAGAGGGGACCTACGACTCCGGAATCGAAGTTCACTAGCAGTTCCCACAGGTCCACTCTGTGTTCCTTCAGGAGAGGTAGCATATTGTCCCTGTTGACAAAAGCTACGGGGGGTCTGTGTGGAGGGTAGTTGGGGGTATTCGATGGTGTATCGAACCCGTATCATCTCCGATTCCACCCTCGTAGGGTGGGAAAGCATGACCACCATCTCATTACCGGTTCCCATGGGTCCGCTACGTGGAGCCTGATGGTCGTGTGCCGCAGGTCTGGGATAGGGGTGCATCGCATTATGTAATTGTAATGGGGCACCATGCAGTCAAGGCTGAGGGGGTGGTGAGAGCAAATTAAAAGGGCTGCTGGAAGGGACAATAGATACAGAGGAGAGAAATTTTGTGATTTTGCGTGTGAACTTTGGATAGATCAAGGGATGCTGCTGCTGCTGCTGCTGCTGCTGCTGCTGCTGCTGCTGCTGCTGCTGCTGCTGCTGCTGGACCACTTAGTCTACCTGGTTGCATGCAAACTTTTGGGATGAAAATTTAGAGACAAGATCTACTTGGCTCATTTCTATGGTTCTCGTCGGAAACCGATATACTCTCCATCTAGAAGGAAGGTTCATGTCGTGCACGAGGAGGTCAGAGAGAAAGAGGTTAAAGCGATCGGTGACCGGTGACCCCGGAATCAGGCAGGTCTGATCGAGACAAGACGAGACATCGCTCGACCCTGATTTCAGATTCGTTCCGAAAGCGCCAACAGGTCATTGGACAATTTCGCTCATAGACTACGATCATGTTCTTGCTCATTCCTGACCGCTCCTGACCGCTCCTGACCGCTCCTGAACGATCTTGATTGACCGCCCCGACTACCGCAACTGAACCAGTGAACTTGAGCACAGAGTATATCTCGTTGTCGCTACCAGAAAATTCGCCACAGTATCTCGCAGATCGTGGGAATCTCAGTGGATTGAACTATGTGCTACTTGGAGTGGTGGATCGAATGGCACTGAATGTGCTGATCGTGAGTATAGAATCACTCTTATTGGTACGATGATCGAGCACTCACGGGAGCTCACGTTCTCTCGATCGAGGCTACTTTTCGCGCTATCGGGCCAGTATTGTTTGCCGATAGCCAATGGCGGGAATCCGCGACGAGCGTGACGGCACGTGTCCCGGAGTGGCTGGATTCGGATAATTCAATCCACGCCGCTCGAGATTGCGAGTCGACGGATATTATTCGTGGTGGATATTGTTTGCTTTTATCTACGTCACGCGTGCCGTGCGGAATAATCGAGAAGATAGCCGTAGGTGCGTGCGTGCACGCGTTCCGCATGCGGAGATCCGGCCTCGTGCTTTTCCGTTCGCTTCCGTCACAGACGCTACAGAAAATTCGAGAGCCTTTCGAGTGATGGGTGATGCTGCGTCCCTCCTTTGCAATAAAACAAGAGATGCTGTTAATCCAAGGGATTTCAGACTAATAATGTTTGGCAGTAGATAAAAGGGCCGCAAGCGGTATGCGTGTGTGCTTAACGGGCCGTGTATGTCTTTCCCACACGTGATCTCCCCTGTCTCTCTCTCTCTCTCTCTCTCGATATTATTACAAGACCCATGCGGATAACAAAGCACAGGCATATGTTATGCGACACCGGTCGATAGTCATGGACGTGGCCACCACAGTGGCTACCGTCATTAAGCGCTACCCTAAACGAAAGGACTAACCAGGTCCTTGGGGACTTTGGTACCCTTGGCTTGTATCTTAATTTGAAGATTGAAATGATCTCTGGGTCGAGTTTGGCAGCCGCTGCACCCAATTCACGTGCGATTGGCTTCCGGGATAAATCAGCGACGAAAAAAAAGACTCGTCATTGAGGAGGACGAACTGCACTCTGCGCCACTTAGTTCAATCGTCTAGAAATCCTCTATGACGTACATCCGGCCATGAATCAGACGATCTCTCGGGCGAGCGTAGATTCCTACTAGCCACTCGTTCCAATCGGAAGCTGGTTGTTCTGCACCCCGAGTAACTCGTCACGCTCCCAGATTCAACATTATCTCATCCAGTCGAGTTCACTTGGTACTCGCATCTCCAGCATCACTTGCAGCAACTTCACGCTCCTCTATTCGCGTTCTCTCTATTAGCAGGGGTGGGTGGTGGGGCTGCTGCTACTAAAGGGGCAGGTTCGTTTGGTGTAGCACGTGTCTGATTCAGGAGCGTGGGACTGGTGTTGGCGGCAATGGACGAGTGGTTGAACGGTGCGCTGGGGGGTTGATAATATTGGCACGAGGCATATTGCGACCCCTCGGGCTGAACTACTGTGCCAATGGCCACGGGTAACCAGTCGATCTTTCCAGGCCGGTGGTTCTTACGGCTCGGCAGGAGTTTGCACGGAACGTCCGCATGAATTATCGAGTCGACTCGGGACATGGGAAAACTCGAGGTATTACGTTACGTGGAATCCTGAGCAGTGAGCTGAGAATTCTCAGATATATACGATGACGGCTGAGCCGATGCCGGTAGTGAAAGAAATACCTGCATCCTGCACGCCGCGGGACAGGAGTGACCGATAAATAAATTAATTCGAACGAAGCACTGAAACGATATCCAAATTAAAGCGACCCGCATGGCTCCAGGTGGAGTTTCGGCTCTGGACGAAGTTACATTTTACTCCCTGAACGGGATCCTGATGCTGATAGTCATCAAGGTGGACCCGTATCGTTTCATTGGACGAAATTGGCTGAAAGGACTCGATAAAGGTGAAATTCGTGGGTCATGCGGGAGAGACGATTTACGCTATTTACATGAATTAAAAGGAATTCCACGAAATAAAACTCCCCTTCCCTTGCCCCGACTATGATTAATTTATAGGTATATGGATATTGATAAGCGAGAGTGATCATGTTATTGGATAATTAATTAGCACGAGTAACCTACTACTCTAACGATGCGTGAATGATTCGGGTCAATCGGCCTATAAATATCTATATATCCATATATTTATACCGTGCCCATGTGCGTATCTCGATTCTCGTCGAATGAAGCGATTAATCATTTTCATGCTGAAAGCAACGTCGAGCTGATCTGAGAACGATAGATCGATCAAAATGTAGGAAAAATTTAAAGGCTTGACAAAATTTCGTGCGTCTCGCTTTTACAAGGTAGCAGCACAGTAGTCAGCGTGCAAACGTTCACCTGACGTTCCGGCAGGCTGCCAACATCCTAGATATAAAAATTACATACGGTGAGTCCGTGAGTATCGGATCAAGCATTACGGAGCAAACTCTTAATGAATGCTCCGCATGTCGGGCACTTCACACGCATCTCGGGCGTTTTCTATCGAAGCAGTGTTACCAACAGAGAGCGTAGCATGTGTTTAATTCGTCAGTGTCAGCAGCAGGCCAAAGTTCACATCGTTTCATGCCAGACGGTATAGAATATATGAATAACGTGACGCTGCCGATGCTACCGAGACGAATTCGATTGCGGGGGAGATCGAGATCGATCCTGAGCTACAAGTCTCACGTTACATCTTGACGCAGCAGGCTCATCATCAGGATCATTCGATATTCAATGTGCCTGAGCGCCTGGACGCCTGGACGCCTGGACGCCT
>JARPRG010000270.1:2032090-2069226 GCA_031001745.1 Hartigia nigra
GGCTGGCGAAAACAAAAGGGCAACGCAGTATTCGCGACGCAATTTCGCAAGTGGGCGTTATTGACGCAGAAGAGCCGGTTACACGAATAAATACTTGCAATTTAGTAGCTCGACGCGTCAGTCCATTCGCCGAGGCGTTAAAGTGACTCGACCTATGAACTCCGTTATCACCGATGAATACAGTATATACGACAATATCCGCTTCATGATACGTTTATCCCCACCAATGGACAAGACGCCTGATATCCCACAGTGTGTACGATGTCAATAAAGAGTGCCTTAATGACATCACTCGAAATTCAATTGATTACTGTCGGATGCTTAACCTACTTACAGTTAGAATTTTTCTCATTCTCTATCGTGTCAGGGTTAGGTGAAGAATCCTTGAGTAACCTTGTAAATTGATCTTGAAAAAATTCCGACCAACAAACACTGATCATCCATTTCCTCTATTATACAATTGTTACCTGTATTTCTGATAGTCTCTATGTAATCTCCCATAAATTCTCTATTGGCGTATAACGACAAATAAATAATTATGCATTTTTTTAACACTTTCGTGACTTTTGCCACACACTGTATTCATCGACGTCATTGAGGAAATGCTTCGACACAGACGAAAAAAAAAAAAGTGTTCTCTTCGGTGCCTGACCCGCACGAAACAAATTCACTTGTGGAACGAGGGAGATAAACTATTTTTACCATAGCGCACGACATTGCCGCCGTCGTATTGCGCGTCGAGCATCGGGTCGCCATTGGACTCCCATAAATCAGTGCTGTTAAACCAACTTCATCCTTCCGGTGTAACGTACGCGCGAGGAGCGTACGAGATGCACGTGGTGCAACCTCAACGAGGCATAATAACTCCAAGTCGTTACGGGCGATAACCTCGAGTGCGTTCCGTGTTCGCGATAACGTCAAACCTGCAAAGAGTCGACGACGTAAGGCCGTTACGAATAGACGCACGCACTTGCCAATGAATTCTAGAGAATTGGATGATCATCTGGCTTTGCGTACTATTGCCAGCGCATATAGTGATGTCAGACTTCGATCGACTCAATGGGAACGTGAGCTAACAGAGTCTCGTTCTTCATCTCCTAGATAGCAGACAAGTTTGCTATGTTCCTTCAGGATTTTTTTTCAAGGGACATCCCGCCTTTTCTCTCGTAGATCTTTTCGATCCCTCGAGTCCTTCTCGGGTCTCTACCCAGCAGTTAACCTGCTGCGATTGGCGACCGGTCTCCCTCGATGACGACTCAGTAAGCAAGGGCGTAGGAATATTTTTGGCAGAGTAATGTGAAAATAATATATGACAATAGATCCTAGTCGATTTACAGTCGTTCTTGCAGTAAGTCGATGCATTTATGCGCATTTCATCCTCGGTTGAAAACCCCTGTTCCCGACGAGGACACGGTGGGCGAAAACTCACCACGTCATCATCAGTATAGATATACTACATATGTATATTACTATTTCATGGAGATAATGTAAATGCAATGCATTTCTCAATGTACTCATTACATTCGTGAAAAGTTTTTACATTTTTTAATACAATATATTTTTATCATTTTGATTTCTATATTGATTAATAGGATATTGACCGATCATACCGATAGTGCTTTATCAGTTGAGAATGAAAGTTACATATAATTGCGCAAAAATAATAATAATGCACTTGACGTATCAGTTGAAACTATTTTGCATCACTTGTTTGCCTCGATACTTGTATCTCGATCGATAACGATAAATATAGTGTATGGGGGTATTTGCGTGGCAGGTTTGTATGCTGGTAGAATAAAGAAAAAAAAAAATAGACTGTTGCTATTATACACAATTATTACCTCGACAGGTTCTTTTTGCAAATGAGAAAATAAAGCAAATGATCATCTCCCAGTAGGTGATGTCAAATTCGAATTAATTTATAATATAGTTTATCATCTTACTTGAAATAAATTTTTATCATAGCACCTTATCTAATTTGAAAGGAAAATTAAAAGCGATGAAAATCAGTAACACAAACACCTTCCCCTCGCTCCTCCAGTAGATAAATTTATCGAGTTTCACATGTTTCCGCAATTCGTCTAAATCTTTTGACATCATCTTTAAGACTTTTTAAGAATCTTTTTTTACTTGCCATGAAACGATATAGTAGATCCCGTAAGTGATCGTTAATATTATTATAGAAAGTACAGTCGGGTAGCAAAATCGTTATAAAGAACACTGGATCACTCGGTTATATATTCTGGATTCTGTAAAATAGCTCCAGAGTGTATCCGAAAAGAAAAAACACGCAAAAGAGGACGGCCGAGCTTTATTTATACGAAAGGACTCATTTACTTTAATAATAGCAGTGCGCTAGAAAGATGATACTTTGTCGCGGAGCTTTCCAATCGCGGCAACGAGCATCGCGTATCTGTCACGAGAAATCAGGCTCGATAAAGGTGGATGAGTCGCGTTTTTAGCCTAACTGCCCATTCTGCAAAAAATATTCAGCATGAAGTCGAAGGTATTCCCGAGCGCTGGGAGCAGTTAAAATTTTTTTGGTAAAAGCAACAAAAAAAAATAATAGCTTCTACATCAACCATCCTTCTATCTCCTAAGTCAAAGAAAAATATTTTGTAGACTATCAAAACGACTTATTACGTATGTAATCTTATCGTTTCATGTGTACCTACGTAGTCGGGAATTATGAAGTTGCAAAAGGTCTGATATATACGGACGGAGTGTAAATGAAAATAAGAAGTTTTAGAATCTGGGACGAATGATCGTGGAGCTTTTTGTCAAATAAATAAAAAAAGAAAAAAAAAAGCACGGGGTATTCCTCCTTAATCGATTGGCAAGAGTCTTAAACAGGAAAGAAGACGTGTAATTAGTTGTATTCGCGTAATTATAAATTTGTGTGAACCCTTTTTTTGCTCGTGAAATTCCTTCTCCCAGTCAACTTCCTCTGAAACTTCTTATGGACATTCCGTTTAAACACGTGCCGCACCATACTTTCCCTCTTGACGGGCGCAAACAACTTTACGAGCGTTCTTAGAATAATTACTAATACACGCTCAGAGGCCAACGCAATCCGTATTCACATATCCAACGCGCAGCCACCTTCTATACGGCAGGTTTTGTTGCTTGCAACTTGTAAAAATATACAGAAAACGTATAGCATATCCGCAGGATCATTGACTCATCCAATGCAGAAATATATTTCAATGAGACGTTGCTCTTCATTCATTCCCAGATCTGCGTCTAACGATAACCCTACTTTTACACTTATTTCCTCATCGTTACTACGATTTTCAATAAAAGTATAATGTGGATTTAGGATAATAGTTTGAGACAAAGAATTCATAGTATATCCAATAAGAAATAATTAATACGGATACAGCGCACAATAATGTCTATGAGTATCCCCCTGTTCTTCCTTTTCTTCTTAAAATTCAGCACAGATCATTATACGTAACAGCAATATTCGCACAGAGCATAGCTGGAGCCTCTCATCAATGAACGGATTTCTTGAGCATTGTAATTGCATGAATAAAATATCAAGCAGGTTGACACGTTGATATACTCTGTTCGATAGGTGAGCCGCTATGGTCACCGATCTCTTTAAAAGACAAAGCAATCATGGCGCAGCGCACTATGTGTTCCTAGTCTATTAATAAATTCCGGTAAACGGCCGAGCTGATTTGCATTCTCCCAAGCTGCAAGTAACGGCCTCGAGATTTTCGCAAGTGTGTGCAACGAGTCGTACAGAGGATACGGATGTGGTAGGAATGACATATATGAGAGTTTGAAGAAACGCAATGAATCGAATATACGCATATAGGTAAATCTAATAATGCGACAGTAAAGAGAGAATTCCGTATAGGATTGGCACTGGTAGAGGAAATTATTCTAGTGACAGCACCAATCCTCGAAAGAATCAAGATTCCCAGTTACTCTAGTTAAAACGTATGACGCTGACGATGTCGCGCGATGCGTAAACAAGTTTAACGTCCACGCACGAGTCACATATTGGCAATGCGATTTATTTGACTGAGAATAACTTAGCCATGACTAAGTTAGCACAGACTCTCACTAGTTCACACAGAAGTGTAGAAGCGATGGGTACTTCGTGGAAGGAAATAAGGTTCAAAGGTCAAAGGGACTAAGGAATGCGTAAAGTAGATGGCACTGAGCCGCAAGGTTTAATGTAGGAATTGGCAAAGGGATGAGTGGGTGGACGAGGCAATGGCCTTGTTGGTTTACAGCCCGGTTGCAGCCAGGCGAGAGCAGTCGTGAGGAGGATGGAATCCTAAAGTCCGGTTTATTGCGCAGTGACGTCTAACAATGTGAAATCTCATGGAATTGAAATACCAAGGAAAGTCTACGACTTGGAACGAAGAGAACACATCACTTCGAAGGTGCCAACATGATATCTTTGTACAAATCAACCTGTCACTTCCAATGAACTGTCGGCCAATAAGTTGCATCACTGCTTGGATGCTGGCCTTGTTTTTCTTCGTATGATTTATCTTTTTACTGTTCTATAAAATCTTTACGGAGCTGCAGTCATTGTCACCGTTTCTTTTTTTTCTCATTCGGAATCACACGCCTGGATTATTTTACGTGTTGGCAGGAGTTTCTATCTATGTCTAATTTATGCGAGCCCTGCGCACCGAAGCACGCGCATCACTGACGCAACGAAAAGGTTATGTTAATTCAATTGGCGAACGTGCATTGTCTCTGCAAGTCTGGTAAACAAGTCGAAGAAGGCAGAAGGAGAAACAGTGACTTCGAGTCTACTTCCGGCATGATCTCGATACGCCTTCGCTCGACTCTATTATAGTCATTCGAATCCGGTATTGTCATTGAGTCATTGCACCAGTGTCGAGATCCAAGAATTTATCCATATAGTCTATCGATCGTATCCATCCACGGTAATCTAACAAGTCATTTGTATGTATGTCCATCACATTGGTATAATAGGTACGTAAGCAATGATCATGGCAACGTAGAAGAATACTTAAAAAAAATCCCAGCGATCACAGCAGAAATTTAATGACGTTTTTAACGAAAATTTGAAATTTGAATATTTCATTATAAATTTAATTATCAGAAAATGGTGCTTTAATGTTGCCAAAATATTTATAATCATCGGTGCAGTATATGTAGGCAAGTCAGCCTTGTATTTCGGCTCTATGCTTCGCAAGCGTGTAAATTATTTTGTTTACTACAAACTACGAAGAGAACTAGCACATATAGTAGCTGAGTCAGACAGGAGGCAGGGTGATACAACCGGCACAGCCCAGATCCGATTTTATCTTCAGTAAAACGCACGCTCTCAACTCATCCCGGAAAAAAATACGGAAAAATTACCGAGCTTCGCTCGTTGGCTTGACATTTTTACAATGCAATTTAATATACCAACTTCCTTTCTTCAAATGGCCGACATTTATTATGCTCGTACGGTATCTCTTTTGATCTAGAAACAGTAGCATTACCGATCGAAAGCAAAGAAAAACTGCATGGTTAACGACAAGGACGTGTCTCTGACTATCGAACATATAGTCAGCTAATGGACTCGTACAAACTAGTTTTTATATTTAATGCAGAAGCTGTTTACGTTGTCCCTATGACTATAATAAACCTGCAACCGCAGCCTTCTTCCTGCTTCTGTATCACAGCTTTTCATTAATGATATATCTCCTTTTTTACTCATCAAGAATTTTACCAGTTTCACGACCGCTGTTAATTTTAAAAGAGCAAACTGTCTCATATTAGTCGTGTAGAACATTTTCTGATAGTAATAATTAACGAGTCACGGTAATTTGCACAGTTGTTTTCAAATTTACACTTTCGTCAGGCACATATTGCGTGACATTTTGTAACGTTTCTTACTTTTCTTGTTTTACATCAACTTTACCATTATAAGTCTTCATTAAACTATATAATGCCTACTTTACATTTCCTGATAACCAAGAACTCGACACTCGACTTACCTGATATTCAAAACAGAGCTTCTTCTTCTGCTTCGATTTCCATGAAAGTTCGTTTCGCGTTTCCTTTCGCAAATCACAAGTCGCATTCATACCGATGAAGAGTCTGGCAGAATCTCGACGCAATTCTAACGAATTATCAAAGATATCATAGAAACATCGAAGCACGTGTATACGATTGACTTTATCCTGTCGCGACATCCATTAATTTAATACGGATTTGCCAAGCCATTAGAGGCTGACACGAATGCGTAGAATCAAAACAATAACTTCCACTGGTTTGCCACAAAGTCAATTCTCCTTAATCAATTCATTATTAACTCAGCACCAACTGTCATTCAACAGTTTCTTCTGTGCTTCGCACTACATTGAAGTAAACTGATAAAAAATACATGAGCCAGTCAGAAAAACAACTTTACTCTATACTCTTAGCCTCTCCCGTTCTTTTTAACGATTGAAGAATCATGGCACTTAAGTGGCGCGTGCACTGCACTGTCGTCCATTCATAAAGATGCGTCGCGAAATGTCACGCAAACGCGAAATCTGTCAAGTGATTGGGATATTGGATGTTAACGTGTGCTTTTGTGGCGGTGGTTGTAACCATGGAATAAGAAAATGCATGAAGAGGAGAACGAAAGAGAATTCAGGGTAACAACGACGCTCAACGTTCGGCGGTTGGCGCTTGACTGAATCGACGCCGACGCTCTTGCTCGGCTTGTCTTCTCCTTTACGAGAGACGTTCCCCCAAGCGCACGATATACGTACATACGTAGTACAATCACTATCCTCTGCGGTGGCTGTGCTGCTCTGCGCACTACGAATTATACGCAGATACGTAAATCCTCGATATGATTTCATTGTTTTCTGATTTCTTTGATTTTCGGCAATTGTGGGTCAAATTTCGAGAGCGACCATTACTCTTACGAGCTCTGACCTTTTCAATTGTTTTCTTCCTTCTGTTAGATTGTCAGACCCGACACAGAAGTGATAACAAATTAGACAAATGATTAAGGTCGATCGCAGTTGATTGCGAATAAATAACGCCGTGACTTTTCGTTAATTAATCATATTGGGCGACAGATAGTGTAAGGAAGAAAAACGGAGGAAATGAAAAATGAGTAGGAAAGAAGGAAGGGATAAGAAGGAATTATGATCGACTGGTGATTTGCCGAAAGAGTGAATTCATTAAACATATTTTGCTCCGTTCTTATCGTGGCACGAACATGATAACGCTTTTCGACATAGTGAGATAAAAATATTATATTGCTTGACTATTATATTGGACAGTGTGAGATATGATTGATGAATCGACTGAATTTTCGGGGATCTACCCGAAAGGCTAAGCTCAACCAAGCGACAGTTAAATTAATACAAATTGCGTGAATTAAATCATTCCATATTAAAAGCTCGTAAAAACAATTGGTACTACATACCTGACCAAGATTCTGCAGAGGAAATATAACTGTCATTTAAGCAGTCAGATATTTAGCAACTTTTACATCCAGTTTTAATCACATTAACCTACCAATTAATACAGTACCAAGTTCTCCTTAATTAAAAAATTTATTTTTTATTGTGTTCATCGTTGAAGTATTGTACGCCTGAAGACTGCTTTTCCGATGTACAATAAAGACAGAGTGTTGCCATTCGTCAGGCGCGCAAGTTAGAGCTCAACGCATTCAACTACAATCTAGAGTTTCAGCTGAATTAGAATTAGTATTCCTTTATTTTTTCGCCGACACAAGAAACTGAATCAAGATAAGAAGATAAGTCGTGATTCCCCCGACGATCTGCGAATAAAAACTTTCTTTTCCGCACGATTAAGAATCAGCTTAAAAAATATCATACTTACGTTCTTAAGAAGCGTGGCGTCAATGGCAATTCCTTTGGCGTCAAAAGTATTTTTTCTGTGAAGCAGTTGCACCGAGAAGAGTTGCAGCTGTAATGAATTTCCCAGTTATCGTAATAGTTAATCCATAGTAATACGATTTACTGATTATGTGGCAAGAACGTAATTACCTCGTGTTTAACATCGAAGTCAACTATCCGAATGAGCAACTCGTGAACGAGACTTCCTGTCCTCAGGGCTTCGTTTTTCGCCGCCTCGCACGTCCATATTATTGCAAGGAATTTGATCGAGTAATAAGTCACGGACGTCATGAAGTACGAGTACCAAATTTGATTCTTGAGATCGAGATTTATGCCACCGATTTGCCAAAGAATATAAAAGTACAGACTAAAGGTAATTTCGGTAAACGTTAGTACGACAGTGGCGCCAATATGAAAGCCAAAAACATTGTTCGATTGCTGAAGAACTTCGCTTAAGGCGTGATGCTTTTCCTTGAGTGCTTTCAGTTCCAGTAGAATAATCGGATTGTGGTACCGGTGGTAGACTCTTCGTAGAAGATGTGGTTTCTCTTTTATTGCGTAGTTCCGAAGATCCTGAAGGTTCTCGTTGACGCTTTTGAATCCAGCGTGAAGCACGTAGACGCAATTGACATAAAGCATGTCCAGCGCGTACACCATTATCGTTATATACAATGAGAAGCCTTTTGCCAGACATTGATCATTGTTTTCCGAATAAATATTGAACACTTGACCAAACAGAATGAAAAATCCGAAAATATCCTTAGCATGAACCACCTGAGACATTCTCATGAAAGTTTTTTCGGGAAACGTCGAAGATATGACATCGAGTTGCTGAAGGAATTTCAATTTTGAATTTATATGGAATAAGGAACAAATGCCGATAAGGAAAGACAGAAATAGATAAGAATTGCCTTGCAATAATGCAGGAACGCTGCCGTATGCTAGGGATTTCTCGAAAGTTAGCTGATATATGATATATGCCAGAGTCAAAGTGTACGTTAGAACTATCATTGACGAAAAAATGACTCTCGACTTTGAATATACAATTTCTCCATTGTCCGACCTGATCTTGTAAGGGAATAGTCCGTAGAATTTACACAGCCAAAAACACGGGCCCAGCAGAGACACGAAGTTCCTGGCTCGAAAAAGCTGACACTCTTTAAACATCTTTTTCTTTTTTTTCCTCTACTGTTTGGACTTTCTTGCTTGTATTATTTATCAATTATAACTTATACGTCACTCAGAAGACAAATGCTAAGCTAAGACTGACTCTCTAGGTGGCTGATCGTTTGTTAGCGATGGAGTAACCATGACGATTAATCGATCAATGTTTATCGCGAAATGCACTTTGCAAATTAACAAGACACGTATTGCTCGTTGCACTTTGAGAAACCATAATGATTGAAAAAGTTACAAATTCAATTGCAGTCAACCGAATGGAGGATGCTTCAATCCTTTTAATGTCGAGGATAATAAAATTAATAAAAAACCTTTATAAACGATGCGACGTAAAGACGCATTGAAATTTTGGAAATTCTTTAAGAAAAAGATGACGTTAAAGGTACGTTCCTTTTAAAGCATATTTATAAAAAGGGAACACGTGATACTTATAATTTGAAGATATAAAATAGAAAATTTAATATTTCAAATTATCAAGGTAAAATATGCACGTGATCAGATTTCTAATGATACGTGAGACTCCACGTTTTCTTCAGGGTTTCAAAGATCCTGAGATAAAAGCGTAGAAAAGTGCAATCATTGATGCGAATGATCATAAAACTTGTTTATCGATAACGATTAATCGGCTCCTATGGATATAGGATCGATGCTCGATAACCATCAAAGCTCCTACTGATTATAAATACGAGGACACTGTCACTATCCTTTGCTTTATTGAATATTTAACCTAGTCCCGTTCTCGGTACTCTCTGGTGGCCTCACGCGATCCACTAACGAGCCTCTCGTCAACTGGACAAATTGTCGCCAGTTGCTCTCGAGGAAGTCACGAGTATCGCCGATACCAGAAAGAACCCTGAGGAACCTGCTGAAGGGCAGACAGGTGCGGATACTTGAGAAGATAAAGGAGAGTTGATAAAGTCAACTAAAAAGTGTTACGTATTACATAAATGTGTTACTCGACCGCTCCAATAATAATAAAAAAAAGTCGAAAATGAAACTAAATAAAGTAAGTCTGATACTTCTGCGAGTTTTGATATTCAGCTATAAAATAATTGGACTCGCTACTTTCTCGATACGCTCCGAATGCTTGAAGATCTCGAAAGATTCAAAGGTATTCGTAGAGGCCGAAAACTCCAAGGCAACCAACAAGGACAAATCCCTTGATATCTCTACGCAATTTGTTTATTCGAGATTGGGTACCGTATACAACGTGATACTCATCTGTTTCTTATTGGCGATGAATTACTTAGGAATTCCATATATTTACTCCATGTCGTATCCAAACAAGACTCCACTCATTCAAATCATCGAAGTGACTCAGGCTATTTGCGGAATCATCGTGGTGCTCACAGCAATCTTGGTCTACACCGTCAAGCAGAAGACTGCATTGCGAATTGCTGGCAAGATCACGGAAACGGATGATACCTTGCTGAAGATGGATGATACGTTTCAGGACCACCTGAGCATCTGGTTCTTCTTCTTCTTCTTCCTGGGAAGCATTGGTCTTTGGGTAAATCATTTGTCCTTGGAGGTGATAGCCTTCGACGAGAACATGATATCCTTGTTTGCCGTGACGATTCCCAACTTCATCGTCTACTGGCTGATGCTTCAGTACACCTTCGTAGTGAAACTTATCGAACACAGGTTCAAGGCCACCAATCGCGCGTTCCTCGCTCTCGTCCCAAAGAGCAACCTCGTAGCTGATTTTTATCCAGGAATTCCTTTGGACCTTCCCAGATACGTCCTAGCCGATGTTTCAGCGATTCAAAGCATAAGGAAGCTGCAACTGGTTTACACGACCCTTTGCGAAGTCTGCCTCGAGGTCTCCGAATATTATGGAGTTTCCATACTGCTTGCTGTTACTTATTATTTCTATTCATTGGTTTACAACGCTTATTACATTTTGGGTCCATTCATTGTCTCTAGGGAGCAGATGAAATATGTAGTTGTATTAGACTCTGTCTCTTGGATTGTCATTCTTGTATATCCTATCGCCGTTCTCACCTGGAGCGTCACCAAGATCGTGAGTGAGGTAATGGTCGAATATTACACTTAAAACTCCAAGCGATGAAATATACGAGATTCTGGCCTTTTAAATTCTCCTTTCAGACAAAACGAACCAGTGACGTCGTGCACAAGTTGTTAGACAGCACGCTGAACCGAGAAGCTAAATTTGAGGTAGCGTCCGTCGTCGCTTGATCAGATATTTTTGTGTTTTTTTTTAAATATTTAAATATTCCGTGAAATTCGCGTAAAATTGAATTGGCAAAATATCTGCAATTTTCGTTCCAGCTCAAGCAATTCTCTCTTCAGCTTCTTCATAAGAACGTTTCCTTCACTGGGTCCGGATTCTTCACTCTGGACTTGACTCTGCTTCATTCGGTGAGAAACAACGGGGGAACTGTCAATCCTTTTTTACCAACTTCATAACTCTTCTAGATACTCAGTGCGACAGCTACGTACCTCATAATTCTTATTCAGTTCCAAATGGGCGAAACTTGGCAATTTAAAAATTGCAGCTCTTCCGCTTGATCTACGAAATTCAAAGACTCAAGAATAAGATGCATGTACTTTTATAAAAATAAAAATATACGGCTTCTTCAAAAATTTCTTTGACAATTATCCTTTGGTATCAATAGTCGTTTATTAATAACATATTCAGGCTGACCTACACACACTGACTTATGTATTTACAGTGGTACAGATTAATGAGTTGGAACGTGATTATATCCCAGCTGGCATATAGATAATTTAAACAAACCAAAAAAACTATTAATTTCAATGTTAAACAGATCCAAGAAAACAAGATATAGAATCTAGCTGAGGTATAACCACGTTCAAAATTACATATTTAAATATTAGCTCGGCAATAGGCTCGATAACGCATTTCGAGGGTTTCCCTTGAAGTTGGCTCCAAGAGTATCCTCCCATTTATTCCTACATCGTATTCCCATTCCTTCTTGTCCTTAAAGATTTCGACTAATTAGCTAACTAATCACAACCAAATAATACTACGGACGCCTGCAGCATCCCGACTAATACAGCATCTCGTCCAGCGATGCATTAACTTTCTTGGCAAATTTCTCTATCTACAGGGATAATCAATCAACAGCTTTAACATCTTTAACAAACAATCTTAAGCGCGCTTGATTACGTCGTATTACACGCGTATAAAATACCCTCGAATAATTGCATCACGGAAACAAAAAGTGCATCTGCAGCAGTTGCATTTCAATGTCAGCGACGCTTGACCCGAGGATCGAGCGGCATTAATTATTTCTAATTAGTACTAACACTTACGATAACGCACAGCAATTACTTTCCATTGACAACAAACAAAAAACTCTTAAACGAGTAGCCGCTTCCTTCCGTCAATCTTTCAACCACTTCTTTTTTTTTATCACCGTCAATTACAATTCCTTTTCTACTCGTAACTTTCGACAGTGACGAATTTCTTGGTTAACAATAAGCTACGAATAAAATCATTTCAATTAGACATGTATTTCATGTAAATTCACACTCGCGCACTCGTAAACATACAAATTCACACTCGCTCGTTAGTATCCAAAGAACTGGAATATTTATGTGTTCGCAAAGCTCATGAAAAACTGGAAGGTGTGTGTTGTCTTGCAAAATCTTCGCAAGTTTCTAGAAATTCTTAAAACGGGGTTCCTTTGGCATATTTTTTCTTCGATTTACTTGATCGACTACCATAATGCAAGCAAAGGTATCGGATCGGCAATTTTAATGCATCGATTTTAATGTTATTCCTGACGAGCGATACCGATCGAAATTTTCTTTACGTGAAAATAGAACGTTTCAACAATCTCGTGTGCGTTTTACCAATAGTCGATAAAGAAGATCGATCGTTTACGTTGACAATGCGACATTGGCTGACCGGAACTCAATTATCTGACGTAATTACTATTGTTTTTGGATCAGCTAATAATTCTTGCATTAAACAGTCATTAAATATGTCTGCCACAATTGACCTAATACGACGATTTCTAATAATCCGTCTGTTTGACAATAAGCAAATTCGTGTAAAACGTTTACCAAAAATCGGCTAATTTCTCTCTGTCTCTCTCGCTCTCTGACATCGTAAGCTTCCAAAATTTCATCAAAACTCCAGGCAGTCGACTCCTTCTCGTTGCCGTCGACTGTCACAAAAAGACTTTCATAGCAAAGCCACTATATGGAATACAGACACCAAAATATATTGTTCTGTTATCATTTAAAATGGTATCAATGACAATCAGATTCGACGCACTGTAACAATTAGATTCCTTTAGTTTGTTTTTCCAATTTTTCGTTTTCTTCCTAAATTCTCTTCCATCCATGCATCCATGCACCCAGGGGTGTACGCAGGGCAACGTCGGTAAGGCGTTTACCAAAATATCCAATGGCGGACATGAACGTGAGCACGAGTGTCAAGGTGATAATTAATATCCATGGTATAAAATGATCTGACGATTTCCATTCTAAGATCTACAATAGTCCTAAAAGTCTAGACCTACACGTCTAAGTCTGTCTAAGGCTCGTTGAACGTCGCTCGTTAGACGGAAGTCTCGGCGGAAGTAGTGCCATTCACCTTGAGCGAGCTAGGAGTCTCCTTCGATCGTATTAAGTCAACCTAGAAACATTTCCACGTGGCATTGTTAGCTGAAGAGGATGTAGGGTGTATGAGATCCTTCCCATCAACGCTACGATTTCATTGGACCGAACTGACCAGTCTTCTCAGTTTAAAAGCCTCCTATTGGCTCATGCAGTTCGGGCCGCGTAGCCCTGAACTCGGCTACCGGAAGCCATGCGACTTTACTAGATATGTCAGATTTAATAGGGTTAGCAGATTCACAGCAATTATTATGTATGCATGGGTGCATGAACGGATGAAGTTATCGATCGATTAATCGATGACTGATGACGTTTCTGGATTTCACGTATATATGGATTTTACGAAAGCACAATATGACGATACTAGATTCTCTATTTTTTTTTTTTTTCTAATATTTTACTCACAGCAAAGATATATAGGGTGTGTTGCATGCCGGTGTATGGTGCTCTGGCCATGTGTGTCTTGCCTTGTGATTTGGTGGTGGTGGTGGTGGTGTTGATTAAAATTTAGAGTCAGTTACACTTTTCACCTTAATCGAGATCCCACCGTCATCCTCGTCCTCCTCGGTCATCGTAGTGAGTCTCGTCATCTCGTCGGCCAACAGCGAACCTTCCTTCTTTGGATGCTTCTTCGATTTGCCAACACTGTAACATCAAGGAAAAGAAATCGAATGATACCGTTAGCTCGACACGTGAAATTATGCAATCTGATACAATGTAAAATACGAAGTTACGTACTTGATCATTTTTGGTTGTTTTGGCTTCTCGGTGCTGTTGCTCTCGTTGACCTGCTGCCAAATTCCAGTCTTGTTGACCTCTTCGCTTATGTTGATACTGGTCAGAGGGATCTTCATAATGTTCCCATTGGCCAGAGAGATCTGTAGGTTACCCGAGGTTCCGAAGCCAAGGGATTCCTTTGGATCCTGAGGGACCAATCAAGGAATCGACTGAACTTTAGTTCGGCCTAAATTGTCGAGAGCTATAAAGCAGCTTAGCCATGCGTTTCGATTGATCGATGTATACATAATATAGATATACGTATGTATATAAATGTAACAAGTGCTCGATGGCTGTTTCTATGATCTATGCAAGTGTAACGTACCGATGATTGGCGAAGGATCGATTCATTTTTCTATCTTTTTTCTAGTTTTCATTAAACTCCCTCGAGTCTTCGGTAATACTCACTCGAGAGAATCGAACGACTTGCTTCCAGCTCTGTGGATCATGGAGTCATGAGTCATAACTTTCGATCGTGTCAATTAGCGCTAAAAACCTAAAAGACTAAGAGGGCAGAAGCCAAAGGGTTGGAAGAGTGGAAAGTGAAAGGAAAAAATAGCTTGGATCGGTGGGAAATAATGATTTAATGGACTAAAGGGAAATGAGAAAGATGAAGGAGAAGGGACGTGGAGAAAACTTTGCGGAAAGATAAAAAGAGAAGGAAAAAGAAAAAATTAAATCAATTCTAGTCTAGTTGCAAATCTATATTCGTCTAATGCAATCTCTTCGTACCTCGAATAATCGAATCCAGTTGCAGATGAGTTTAATGAAAAGAAGATTGCGGGAACATAGATAGAATGGAATAGAATAGAATAAAATGATGAGTAGCGGTGCTATAGTGAGACACTGTGTGATCATAGCAGCCAATAGGTGCGTGAGACACTCAATACAAAAATAATGATCAGTGATTAAAATCATAATATATTTATAGGAAATGTGGGTAATAACAATAAACCATAAACAGTTAAACGACAACAAAACACATAGATGCGAAATTACATCTGTATTAAAAAAGAAACGATTTTTTCGTCTTTGATTTTCATTTAAATAAAAATTCGGATAATTCTTCGAGTCGAATAACGGGTCCGCGTCACGACGCAATTCACATATATATTTCACTATTGGCAGCTTTTAAAAATGGCCGTCAGGCGAACCCATCGATCTCTTCGTATCATCTTCATTTGTCGGTAGTCATTTGGAGTTTTGATCTATCGTAAAAGCGCCAAACGACATCACTAATACGGATAGAGACTATGTAGTCTAGGGGTTGTCAAGATATCTACAAGATGGCGTACCAACTTAAATCGATATTAATTACTAACAATTACGAATGACACAGTACAAACTTTTAGGTTGTCTCTTAAAGTTAATTCAATCGTTTGATAATTCGATATAGTCATTGTCGTGTCTGTAATACTGATTAGAACTGTTTAGGCTAGCTGGTCTCAAAGGAGACCCGTTTGATTGGGTCAATATTAATTAAAATCGTTCGACCCTTTTGGCACAGATATTTATCACATTTACTACTCCTATTCAGTGTTATATAAATTATTCTCTGTCTCTCTCATCGTAATACTTGTCAATTTTAACTAAGATCGTCTCTCTTTGTCTCTCAAGTAAAAAGTATTCCTCGAGAGCGTCAGCCGTTGCAGAGAGTGATTTTATCGTAATCGGAGAGCGCTATAGTGATCACGGGTCTCGCAGACCCATGGTCACTACTCGTGCGCTATTTACGACAAGTAATAGCCCTTAGAATTCGAGTCGCGGTGCTAACCTCGCCACTCTCCAGCTGGCGAAGGTCATCCTCGTGTTTTTTGCTTGGTTCCGGCATCACGTCGTCCAGAATTTTAAGTTCCCGTTGAGTAAACATGAAATCCAAGGATTTTCGAATGCCGATCATCACCACCAGCTGCAAAGTTACTCTCCGGTTAAAATCGATCGATACGATCGATCGAATCGAATAAATTTAACAGCGATTCGACTTACCATCAACGGGAAGAGAATCGAAGTGGAGCTGAAGGACTTGATTAACCAAAGACACGCGAGACACGCCAGTTGTATTATTGTGAACATGTGAACCCGTTTGAGGGGAACCTGAGAGTCAAGAAAATAATTCTGAAGTAAGTCAAAATCCTATTGATAATTTGACAAATTTAGTTCAAATCATTCTCACTTGTCGCAGGAACATATAATCCGGCTGGTATTTGACTGGCATTAACATTATAAGAATTCTGTCAAAGAATTGAAGTCCCTTGAGCGACGCTACGCCCATGTAAAGGAAGACACCAAAGAGAACCGGCATCGGTATGTGCTTCAGCATGGGCGTTAGAAGGACAGAACAGCCGATCATTAGGAATATTAAAATGTGGGTGACTCGCTGTTCACGAACTCCAAGGAACTGTGGCTTCTCTCCAGGAGCCGCGCACTCCGACTCCAATTTCAATGAGTTCACGTGATTAATCGAGAGGACAGTCGCTGCCACGAACCACGGTAGACCCATCACCGAACATATCTCAATCAAGATGGCCAAGACGAATAGATCCAAATGGTAGCCACATCCTTTCTGAGGAAGAAATTGTACAAGTTCATGAATTGCGTAGTGCCAGCTTTAAAAATTACGCAATTTCAAGAATTTTGTCAGTACGAATATATACTTTTAATTTATTTTCTTTTCTATTGACGATCACTGCGGTAATTTGTTGATCCATGAAAATCAATATGGTGCCGAGCAACGCTGGTAGAAAGGCCACTGCTGCGCTCCACCATGGATTCTCCTGGAATGGCCAGATCATCCATCCGCGACCGTCGAGCGTTGGTTTGAACTCAACGGGAACCTCCAATTTCGGTGTAGAGATACCCACGACATTGTCCAAAACGGTCATGGAAAAAATGGCGATTATAACAGCAAAGTCGCTCACGATTTGACGCACCTGGAAAAATCGTTCGTTCGTTCACTTTTGTCTCTAAATTACTTCCGATTGGTGTAGCCGTGCCAATAGGCTTACGAATACTAGAAATATCGTTACCTTCGAGGGGAAAAAGAGGGCGTTCTTGAAGTCTTTGAGTTCGACGGAAAGCAAGAATGTGCCCATGAATAAAATAATTGACATGAGGAACACATCGGGTACATAATGGGGCGTACCGCAGCCCACACCCTCCAGAGTACCGTTATAATTCTGACAACCAATTTGATCCAAAGACGTCCAATTAATATTTTCGTAGTTCGATGAAAACGTCTGATTCGGCGGCTTGCACCAGCAATCATAATTCAAGATTTCGTTCCCATGAGTATTAATGGGATATTTCTTTCCAATGGAGAGCACATTCTCCACAGCCTAAAAGATCAATTAACTCTCTGTGCATTACCCCCTTTAGAATTAACCATGAGTCTTAAATAAAAATGCGAATTGCATGGGATGTCAAATGAAAGGTATTTGTCAGCTGATAATTATTCGCAAGCTCTCCTGGAAGCCTGCAACACGTTCAGCTGACCTACGATAGGGTTCGATTCAGCTTCTGCTGACGATGCAGCTTATATCAGGCTGACACTTTAAGGCCTTCTTATTAACCCGCCAGCTCGTGAGCTCGCGACCAGCATCGATGACTGTTACGTAAGAGAATGGCTAGTAGCAAAATTCAATGGCAGAGCTTGCAAGTTGCGCATTCGCAAAAGACTACAAAAAAAATTACCATATTCCAAGCTTACCTTGTAAATGAATATAAAGGCGATAAGAGTAGCAAAATTTTCCTCTGTAAAACGCGTTATGTAGCAAACAAATGCACTGGCGTCAATCGCAACCAGAAGCAGCAGGATCAGAGCGATCCATGTGCCGATCCAAAAGCGAAACGACATGTAGTTCCAGTCGGTGCTCCTGCGAAAAGCAGCAAAGGTCAGAGAGATGAGAGAAAGCAAAAATACATAAGGCCACAGGATGGGGAACTTACTTGCAGAATTCGTAGACTATCGTCTCGAAGACCAGAACGGGTCCAGTCGAGCCCAGAATTGTGAGAGGCTGTCCGGAGAAAAATCCGTAACCGATTCCGCAGACAAATCCAGAAACCAGAGACTCCATGGCTGCCATATTCTTTCCGGTGGCTTCGCTGAGAAGTCCTCCGAAGGTGATGATGGGCGAAAGGCACGCGAAATAGAGGAAAATGAAGGAGGCTATGCATTGAAGCGCCAGAGCATCCTTAAAATCGGACAGATAAAACGGAGCTTTCCTCTTAAAGTCATTGATCAGTCCACCGAAGAGTCTTCCGGTTCTCGAAAGTCCAGACTCCTCCCGGAGTTTTTGTTCGTCGGCTTCCTCATCGACATCCTCCTTTGGCTTTTCTTCCTTTGGCCTCTTTCTCGTATCCTGTCATGACAAACGTTACTGATTCTCCATTTGGATTTGGTTTTTTTTTTTAATTTTCAGTCTCTCATATCCTGCTATACCTGAGAAGGTATAGCTGCTGGAGGTTCTATTCTAATGGTTGGGTCCCATTCACCAGGTGGCAGCACAGTGACCGCATCGAGGAATTCGTCAACACCTGCCAAAAGGTGGTTTCTGTTTTTGGCCTTGTAAGCCACGTCATGAAACACTTCATCAGACATCAAAGTCGCCATAGCCCGACCAATCTCGTGGAATCCCGAGATGCCTCCCTGAAATTAAAAATACTCATTGCAAATATCATGGAAACAAATGCGTGCGAATGACACGATTTTCGAGTGACTACTGAGCTATAATCGATACCAGGAGGTGGTCAAGTGATAACAGATCGTTAATCGAAGACGATCTCTCTCCAGCAAGCGATTCGTCCAAATATTAGTTTGCTCGTAAATAAGAGGTAAATGTCTTACAGTTGGTCCAAGAAGCACAAAGATAAATCTCGTTGGCACTGGCACCTCCGTCAAATCCCCCATAATGCCAGCTTGGCTTAAACGTATAAAAGCAGACAACGTCTTATCGAGAAAATCGACCTCGCCCACCAGAATATTGCTGGCCTCCGCCCCGGGTGGTATTTTTCGCATAAAGTGTGTATTCCCCTAAAAATAAATATGAAAACTTGAAGAAGAAAGAAGATTCAATATTTTTTAAGAAACCTCATTAAAATTGTCAGGATTAAGTCTCGACTAACTTTGTGATTGATGTCACCATTCTCTAAGGCGCTTGAGCTGTGATTCCTGCTGATGGAGACACTGCTGGGGCTACGGTCTATTCCATTCGGTGGTTCCTGGCCTGAAAGTCAATCTGGCTTACTGCTTACTGCCATTGCATTCTTATAAAGAGCGTATCTTAATAAGCAAAAGAAAAGCAAGAGAAGCTTAGAGCTAGCTGTCCAATCACTCGGGGACATTCGGGGTCGTCCTTGGAGACTCATCATCCTCTACCTCCGCCCCGTTCATCCGGACCAAAGGTACCAGTGATAGATTAGACGCCTGTCACGCAAAATTTCCAATTGGTAATTAAGTAACGTGATCGCGTGACAGTCGTGAAATCTGATTGATACGTTCGAGCTGAAGAACTCTCTATACTCCGTACAGTTCATTTATGTCGGCTTTGCTTTGCGTCCGTAAAACCCAAGAACACGTAGAGGGTTTGCGACTTGAAATGAGAATTAACGCGAAGCCTGTACCTGTAAACTTTATTCAAGAAACTTTCCCAAGTTATAACGTTAGCAACTAATGAAATTTTCGGTAACCCAGGGAGAATCGCGAGAGTGGCTAAACCATGAAGAATAAGGAAAGATGGCGAAGCCAAATTGATTGGATTATTACGAGACTGACGAATACACTATTAACACATAAGAACATTAAATATCTCAGTTAATTAATGTCATTCCAGACCGTGATAATTAGCTGACAGTAATAAAAAATCTCCAAAAATCGATAAATCGTAAATCCCTTATACAGACGCAAGACAAATGACGTATGGATTTTTTTTCTGATTTTCTTGGATTTCAATCTACTGGTTTCTACTATAAAGTATAGATATATAGTGTCAAGCTTAGAAAGCGATTTTACCAAGGTTGCCAGGAATAGCAAGGAAGCGGCCGCCGGAGTTCAGTCCTGCAGCACAGCTCTGACTTGCCGATCCGGCGATCGCAGGGGCGGAATTCGATTCCTCCACTACAAAGCACGAAATACACCATACGGGTATTGTTTATGTACAAGGACGCAATTTGCGTGCGTTTGGATTGCGCTTGCGTTTGCACGTAATAAAAGTCAAGATTAAATCACCGATGGTACGTACGTACCAGCAAACGCAACCACGCATTCGCCATAGTCAACAGCATTGATTTACACGTCACACAGAGAACTAACATTCCAGATCGAATAGTTCGAATATTCTATAGCTCGTATACCGTTACGATATACCATGTGCACAGTAGTCACAGTAACAGAAAGACTTTTCGTTCCATGATTCACGCTGTCGTTATCGTCGTCACGGACAGCGTGACAAACAAGATTGTTAGAGAGAAAAGGCAGCGTCGTTACTTATTGTTAGTATAGGTACACAGAAGTAAATTATTTGAAACGAATAGACGTTAACGATACAGGAAGACACAGGGAGACACGTAAGGAGACATTGAAGTATAGAGAACGATAAAAGTCCATGCCCTTAGCTTATTTAGTAGTCACGTTAACCATAGTTAAGATCATCAGCGAGTACTATCAATTAGTACGCAACAATGGGGAAGCTAATCATTTCTTTGTTAGTCACGGTTATGAATGAGTCAATGTCAATGGAACGAGGACGAGGGAAGATCAGAGGAAAATAACATTAGATTTTGATGAAAGATTCGAGATCGTCATTCCTTGCTTAAATATATAAGCTGAGTGTTCCCCCTTCATTTCTTTCTTTCCTTGGCTCTTAGTCATTCCAGGAAAATAATAACTCGGAAGCTCTCTTTGGGTTCTCTATAAATTATGAGAGAAGCACAAATAAAAGGCTTGAACTTAATTAGCGAGAATTGAGAAGGGTTGCGTGACGTGTTGTGTCTTCCAGCAGTAGGTAGAGCAGGGCGCTCGGTACTTGGGCGTATCCAAACACATTCAAAAGTATTCCTGGAATATCGACCGAGGAAGCCTTAAGGACGTACTTCTCGACGTGACTCGCTCTCGATAGAAAGTTTTTATTGTTTGCTTCCAAAAATAAAGATAAAGCGCAAGACTTTCTGGCGTCGAGGACAATTTTTCATTTATAGGTATGGTGTACCGTCGTCAAAGAAATATTCAGTGAACGAGTGTGACGACAAATGGTTACAGAAAAAGTCGAAGCAAACATTAGGATATTGAGTAAGTTACTCTAGACATAAATACTACTACCTTTAGACAGTCGATTAGAGATAAAGTCGAAGAGTTATTGCAAATCATCAAGTGACTCTACGTTTCGTAGTCGAATTAACGTGCGAGAGAAACGTTAAGGAGGACTACAGAGAGAGAGAGAGAGAGAGAGAGTGAGCACAGTATGTCTGTGGATAGGTTAGGAATTATAAGAGAAGAGAAAACATCTATGAAAAAACGTGGTGAATTATCAAATTCTATCGAGATGGATGATTGTAGCGCTCTAACCTTTGAACTGACACATCGCGAACCATGTCGTGAATCCGACTATATGAGGTATGCCGAATTCAGCTGATAAAAAATACAAATATAAATCAATCATGTATCGATCACGCACAACTGTTTCTTGATCAAAGCGGCTGTATCTAAAGCTTCGCATCGGAGAACTCGATTTGACACTGCAAATGCAATTAGTAGTTGAAGCACAGCTGAGATACGTCGGCCATGACAGTCCCTTGAGTAGTTTTATTAGGGGAATTGAGCTACGGGAATTCGATTAAATTACGTGATAATCAAAGATCAATAGCGACATGTTAGGAATCGATAATTCGTCGAATATTGGATTGTACAGCTGATGAGGGAAAGCACGTGGACGAAGAAAGATAGCGGCTAATTAATATCGATGCGTCACCATAAATGATGAGCAATTGTATTTGAGGTGTCAATAACTAAAAGAGCTGTTGAGGAAAGTGGTTAATTGGTTTTATGATTATTTGTTAATCTGATCAATTGGTAAACTGGTAAAGCACGTCAACCTCAAAGCAGCCCAGGCAGCCGGCAGCTGGCCTAAATTATACCTGGGACCAGGAGATAAGGGCCTTTTTGGTCTGCGGCCTCTTTAGAGAGAAGGGCCGTGTTGGGATTAGGGCAGCTGGTGCTGCGAGCGACGTTGGGCGCGGCTGGTTCGTATACGTCAACGGCGTTGCGACGTTCCTGCAAATCTGGTGTCAACAAGGCATGCATACCACATGAACAGTCACAATCTGTAAAATTCGATGCATCGTATGTCTTTAGTATACCCGTAAGGCTGGATCAATTCTTACGAATCGCGCCACCATGGTTCGGCGGACTTAAAATAAAGAAAACATAAATGAATAAAGAAAGATCATGAAGGAAAACAAATGAACTTAAGTTACAACAAAGAAAATAATGTGAATGTAATTAAATAAAAAGATAAAACGTCGATTTTTTTGTAATTCCAACAAGTATCATCGAGTCATCGATATTCTCTCAATTTCGTCTTGCTGCAGTCAAAGTTCATCGTATTTCTTATTCGATCCATTCGATACCCATTGACTGGCGCCAGATAACGATCAGTTCGTCGATTAATTTCCGCCAATCGTTATTTTCCATCTCCCAGCGCCATTCTGCGTCCACGTTACCTTCGCCGACGTGGCGATCGCTTATTTTCAAATTTTACCGGTTAATCATTTCATCCGTAATAAGTGGAAAAACTTACTCTTCGAGGATGAATGATTTCGTCCAATGTCAGCCAGAGATCGAATTATGGGAAGTCTCGACATATTGTTGTCCTTGCGTCTCTCGTGTTGATGTCGATGTCTCACAAGAAGAGCTTCCCTAACCTGCGAGTCATTAAAAGCAATAATTGCAATGACGCTGAAAAATGAATTCAGCAATAATGCAGTTGTCTTCGTTCGATTACAGTATCTCGAAAGTCAATGACTCCCCTACCTTGTCTCTCGATTCAATCGGCAAAGAACCCTTGCTGATGATGTTGTCCAGGACAAGGTCAGCAATCTGCTCCAGACTAGACGCCTCCATGTCTAGCATTACGGTTCCATTGAGCAAGAGACTTCTTAGTTCAAAGAGAGAATGCAAGGATAAAGTAGACACGTGGGGTTTGCTCCAGCGATTTCCACCCTCCTCGACGTCTTCCTCGAATTTTATCCATCTACCCCGTAAGACCTCGTTATTTTCATCATTTTCTTCGAAAGAGATCAATCTCTTTTTCTTTTTTCAATCAAGAAGATCTTACCTGGCCGTCTCCTTCCACTCCATCTCGTCGCCATCTTTGACGAGCTCTTCCATCTCGGAGAAGAGAGGATGGGACTCGTGGGCATCGTTGCCGACTTCCTCGCCCAGGATGAACTGGACCCTCTGAGCTGGTGGTGTGACTGAAATTAAAAGAAAGGAAACATAAAGAGAAGAGACTCACCGAGAGTGTAAAGATATATTATCTTTTGTCTAAAACAGCAATTCAATCTCGTAGAAAGAGACAGTGTAGAAAATATACGAAGAACAAGAAGGCTAAAGAGATATAGAATGAAAGAGACGTGGAAGAGGAAAAAGAAGAGAATCAGTGTACTTGAAAGGTATTCCTGTGGTATTGGCAGCGAGCAGCCAGTAATCAGCAGCCAGCAGTAACATCGCCAAAATAGAGAAGATCATTCAACGAGAGAATAAAACAAAAATTCTTTTCCCAAGATGGAGAAACAGCTCGAAAGAATAAGAAATTATGAAAAAAAAAAACAAATTCATTAGAGGAGAAAAAAAACCAGACAAAAATTGAATTATTAAAAATTCACGAGAGAGGATGACGATCATGCTGAGTTAAGCATAAGGAGAATACCCAATAATCGAATGATTCGTGATTCTATCGACTGCAGCGGTTTTAATCTCGCAACCGATTAATAAGACTGTTCCAATAGTCACTTGCGAGATGAAATATAATAAAATGAAATACAAAAAAATCCTTCGCTCTCTGTTCGACATGAATCATGCGTGTGACATGCCTAATATCAAAGGAGTCTGCATCCCACGAATAAAGTATCCTGGCACGATTGTTTTGCTTGTCTCTCGTGGACATAAGTATAAGACATGAGCTTACATATCGTCTCGCCATCATGGTCGCAGATGCTGGCAAGACGACCCCTTCGCGGCACCAACAACTGTCCTGCAAAGTCAATGATAAGAGAAAAGCTCCTGCAGCTGCAACTGCGCGCGTTTATCGCTCGAAGCTCGAGGGTTATCCTGCTCGTCAACATTGCGTCTCTCGTTGTTTTGTTTTTTTTTTTTACATAACGCCAGAATGTTACGTGAAAATGGCTTCCCTTTAGTTACGTACGACCTAGACGGACTATTATCATAGGCACCGCCAATAAATGACGTAATTAGATATGGATTTGTAATCAGACAAATTATTTTGTTTTTCATTTAATATACAGAGATCTTTGATTATTCAATGTGACACGTAAAATCGCACGATACAGTGCGACAACTTGACGATATCGAACGAAGTATAGAGGCGAACAGCCCGTGGAGTCTTTGACAAGTGGTTGGCAAGCTGCCAAATGCCGCCATGCTGTCACTCTGCCACCCTGACACCTTCCAATATCAAGGAAGCTCACCAGAAGTTACGATTACATATTTTGGACACTAGTGAAATTCTCGTGTCTCGTTTAGAACGGAATTTCGTAATTTTAAAGACAGATCACAATAGTGTCTAAAGTTACCAGGTCGATCGTTCCCGACGTCATCTTTGTTCTCGACGGATGACTGTCGCGCAGGATGATGTTTGTGATGTCGGCGATGTCGTCGCTCTCCAGGAAGATGTACCCCAACGTAAACCGTGTGTGCCCTATGACCTGGAACATGAAAGTGACCTTTGAAATATTCAGTCTGGCATATAGACAATTGGCCTAACTCCTTCTAGTATCATGAATGGTTCTTAACTTAGGATTTCTAATAATTCAAGCCGTAATACACGTGTCGCTTGCTGATAATACGCTCGACCTCGAAAGTAGATGCACTTTGTGGAGCGCGAATCGATTGATCGTTAACGGGAGGATGAGCGTCGTTCAAGGGCCCAGTCGACGGATCCGTAAATAACCTTAATACTGGAGGATTGGTCAGGTCAGCGTGTCACGATAGAACGACTAGCGACAAGCAGCGGTGTGGGCGAGACTTAACGATTTTCGAAGCACCGCCGTCGCTTGTATGCACACTGAAGCCAAATCCACAAGCAACCCACAATATTGCGACCAAGACCATCGCTAGGAGGAGAAGTAAGGTGAGGTCGAGGTCACGTGGAAACTTACCCTCGTAATCCTTCTCGGAGAAGGATTGATGAGTGATCCGTGCTCCTGGATCTTTGGAAGCCTCATCGTCCGGCACACCTCCTGATGTCTGACTACTGTGCACTGCGCCTCCTCTGGGAGCTCTGACACCTCCAGGACCTCCGACGGTTCCGACGCCTCCAGCTCTCGGCTGCATCCAGGGTCTGAGAAAGATACAACGAAACGTTTTGTGAACCTCATGATAATCTAGAGGCGTCTTGAATGACGTACATTTTTTGTTCACACTTTAACAGTCGCACTTTGAGACCTCTTTCTCTTAGAGACGTAAGAGCTAATAATTAAAATGATCTTTCTGTCTCTATGGCTAAAAGACTGTAAAATTGCTTTTAGAGGTAAAAATGAAATTCACGTATCTCGTGTATATCCTCCAGTAAATTTCTCTCTGAGAGGAAGCGTGGGTGTGCGGCCTCTATCTCGTGCCTCACACAACTTTATAATTGAACTTCCGCGTTGGTCTTCATCTGATATTTCTAATAAACGGAAATTTACTTTAAATACCTAAAGTAAGGGGAAGCTTAAGCAGCGGTACCTTTCCCATATTATGTATGACGTGCTTAAACGCAATTTCGTCCAACCGGATATATTATGATTACAAGAAATATCCGAAACATTAAGATTTATGATAATAAAGAAAAAAAGTCTAAAGAAATTTATCAAGAAAAGTAAAAGTGCCAGTAAAACTCGACTAAAGTACAAAAGATAGACAGAACAAGTAATAAATTAACGTATGGAGTTATTTCAGTGTATTCGATGTAACGCGCGTATAACTGGTTGCCTATCGGAAGGCGTGCGCATTCCTTTTAAGAGTTTCGTGATTTAATTGATAATTTCTGAGAGCATCAACGATACGGATATACGCTGGATTATTGAAATCATTATAAATACTCTGGAATGATGTATTAACGTCAAGAAAATTGAATATCAAATCAAAGTCAAGAGAAGGTCTGCTACTCAAGATGTATATTCAGATATCTTCATGATCAACAGAAAATGTCGTCCCGGCAAGTGATAAATTAACGATAGCATGTACGTAATCTACGATTAGATTGACTGATTGAAGCGTTTAAATTTTTCGACTATCCTCAAAGATATTGGAAATATATGGATCTTTTGAAAAATCGCAATCAGTCTAACCCGCAGCGATCCAAAGTCACTGCTTGTCATATCTCACACGACACTCGAACGTGTCAGAAATATTGTTCCGTCCAAAAAAAAAGTCCCGTGTACCTCAAAGCTAAACCCCAGCAAGGCAGTGAATTGAGTTGCCGCGATTAAATCGTACCGCGTAATAAAAATAATAAATTTTGCAACTAAAGGCAAACATATTCAATAAGACTGAACGTGCATGTAAAATCTAAGAGGCGTGGGAAAAAATGGCAGTAGAGGGAATCATCTAAATAAAGAAAGAAAGAAAAAACACAATTGTCTATTATTTTCCACGCCTTGCCTATCACAATTCGCACGACCTCGACGTATACATGAGATTTGCAATTAACTCGAGGGAATTATAACTCGTAACGAGCGACACGATTAATTCCATCGGCAACTCTTTTTATCGGCATGATTTACGTAAGAGTCATTCCCCTTCGAAATGACGACAATAAAAAAATTTTTGTATAAGCAGACCTCCCGTCAGTGCAAAAAAAAATCTAGACATCTGCCTTCAAGATGAATTCCAAAAGCATTTTGCACGTTTACAGCCAAGTGGCATTTTCCTATTGCGCTTGATAAACTCATAAAAAATAAGTTACTCGAGACGATTGAAAATCCTGTTACCACGTGTTATCACGGCCACCTGATAAATTCATTGCATATATATACATTTAATTATCAAAGCATACAACAATGTAACTCTCGTACTCGAGGACGTAAACGTTTAAATTACATCTAAATCCATTTACATAAATTTCATGATTCTTACGTGGTATCATCCAGATATATAGCGGGTGAATAATAAAAAAACGGAGTACAGTGAAACGAGGGCAAATCAAGAAATCCCTTGGGTACGTCGTTGTCAAACAATGTTAACGCTGGGCTGCCAAGTGGATAATTACCGGTCAACGATTATCTACATAGCCACATGATTACAGGCACGTTTACATAATGAATAGCAGGGTGTTCCATACCTGAGGTTATACTCTGTGCAAGCAGAAAAGAATTGTTTAATCGTTCGAGGTCATTGCGGTCATTCTTAGCAAAAATGTCTTGTTACCCAAAGATAGTTACAGAATTACTTTTTGCCATATTCACGTGTAACATGCAAGTATGAACTTTCACCTTCGATTACGATATTGACCTTAGCCTAATCAGTCTCAATATGCTGTCGAGTCGTACGTTTCGTTGAGATTAAAAAAATGGAATTATCAATACTTGTTAAGTTAATAGAATCTTATGTCTTTCTTCAAATCTATCGAGGGGTCAATTAATTTTCAAAATTCTTTTCATGAAACATTTTTATTTGGCCCAAAAAAGGCAAAGATTCCCGCTACTGATTACAATGGATATATATACAAGCCGGTCTAACAATGTCAAATGAAAAAGTCCTTGTGGCAGTTTTCAGTAGACTAGAATGACGGGTATGCCGGCATTTGTCAATTGAAACGTCGAAATGAAACGATGAAAATGACGCATCGTTAGTAGCTGCTGAATGTCGCCCGTTTCGACGGAGCAGTGAGGTAATGGCTGTGCAGCAATTCACTGACTAAGATAAGAATAGGTCTAAAGATAAGGTCTAAAGTCTCAAAAGCATCAAAGAATCGAATTTCGTGCGGTACTTATAACGAACCATTCATTTTCTTCGTAACTCCTATGGAATCTCTTTATATCCAAAAGAACACCAATAGCTATCTTCGATTCGTTGAAATTCCATTATAAAAGATTTAATGGCAATTACATGGAGCCCTTCGTCGGTATTTGTATTCCATATACGTAATAAAAACAAACCGGTTCTTCGGGTGAATGACGTCATACTAAAAACGCTGCTCCTCTCGTTTCTACAGATTGTTATACTAAGGATTCGAATGCAGCGTGAAGAAGGATAATCGCGCAGGGTAAAGAGAAGGAATAATTTACATATCCGGTTATGGAAACATTTATTACGAAGAACGAATCGTTTTACCAGATTCAACTTTACGTGTTATTATTCTCGCGAAATGCGTCTGCTTAAATAATGTCATTTAGCGAAGAGCTTTCGAAAACTTTTTCTTTTTTTTTTAATCCCTCTACGTCTTGTTCCTTCGCTTTTACGTCTTAGTCTAGTGTCACTAGAGAGAACGTTCATCTTCTCAAAGAGACGACCAGCCAATCAGCTTCCATCCTCATATTCTTTTTGCATCGTTCAACTACTTTGCATTGTATCCAGCAGCACTTGCGAGATTTAACCTAGTTTCACGAAAAGCACGTGGCCAGACGCTTTCCAGGTTTTAAGATTCTGGATCGATAAGCCTTGTGTCAACGTATTTATACACATTTGGTAGTTAGTGTAGCGAGTGATAAGAAATCAGCGGAACGACTGAATGTAGTCAGTAAAATTTCACCAGATGCCGGTATAACGTGCTGGTATCGTGTACGATATTCAAATGGAAAAAAAAAGTCTAGGTTAAAGTTCACCGTGACTTGTTATCTGCTGCCTCTTGTTACTCAAGCCATGAACTCGAGAGTTCACGGATCGTTAGAAATTTCATGAAAAAAGATACTTGACAATGATTCCCATTTAATTAGAAAATCAAAAGAAAGAAAAGTGTCGATATATTTCTAAAATTGGATTTTCATGTAAAAACATATTCAAAATGATGAAAAAAAAAAAGGTTTTTTTTTTTTACTTGTAATCAGGATCGCTCATGGTTGCTGGCTCTTGCTATTCTTCAAGGACGTCGCTAATTTTAAAAATCACCTGCTTGCCGTTTGTTATCTTGACTCAGTTGCTGCTAATAATATCGCGCGATGAAAACTCGGACACTTCAAATGCGCTGCATGACTTTTAATGCAGCAGCGCACCTCGCGCACGCACTCAGAGAAGAACGATGCTTACAGAGAGAGAGAGAGAGAGAGAGAGAGAGAGAGAGAGAGGGAGAGGATAAAACAGACTGGTTGTGATTCGCTATAGATTGGAATTGCGAAGGAAAGAAAGAATGTGGGATAAGAGGAGCCTTTGCGTCTACGCACTGCGATGAACGCTGACAGACTGTTTACTCCGTTTGACAGTGTTGCTGCCACCAGCTACGTAAGCAGACAAGCAACAGTCAAATACGTCCGGCCCTATGATAAGGAAACTCCGCCCCTCGAACTTTCGAATGGTCACGAGACTTTGGATGGAATCTGGATAAACGAAAATTGAGATATATTATATATAAAAAAAAATTAAACGAGAAGAACAAAAGCTGCGATTACGAGAGAAAGAGAGAGATTTGATACATAAGTCAAACCGTGTTTGATTTAACCGTATTAGTCGAGAATGATTCTTTTGGAAAAATTCCTGATCAATAATTAAATATATAATATTCTTGATCAAGCGGTATGATCTGTAAGCATTCAATGTAATAATTATTTAAAAAAAAAAAAAATAATAGTGATAAACACTGGGCATTATGGAGCTTTTATAATAATTATCATGGGGTCTTGTTCTCTCTGCTCTATTATTCTGGCTTTATGCTAGGTTATGTAATCTCACTGGAATGCTGCCGTGAGCGATATATCCTATTATTATATATAATATTACAATCCATTGGTATTATCATTTCTCGAAGAATGAATAACTTAGACAAATGTATACAGCTACCTATATTCGTTATTCGCTATTCGTAACCCGTTTCAAGATTTCGTAATCGATATCAAATAAAAGGGAAAGATTAAAAGATCGATTCGTGAATCGAAAAATCGTTTGCTAATCTCGTACTCTTGTCATTGGCTTACGGATAAGAAGGAGCAATCGACTATCTCGAAGAGATCTGCTAATCATTTTGATTTCGTAATTGTTCTTTCGCGATTATTCCGTATAACCAGTTCTTCAACCAATTTGCATATAATCACGTCTAACCAGTTTGTCAGTCGGTTAATAATCCATCTGCAAAATCAGATCGACCCATCGCTCATAGATTCTCGATCATCTTTTTTCTTTCAGAAGCGATTACCTAACCGAGAAGAACGAAAATAAAAGAGATGAGTCAAAAAATCTAAAGGAGTAAAAAAATGTCTATCAGTGGCGACGCAAGCGAAATGATCAAGAAAAGATCGTTGGGGTCTGAAGTATCGTTTCTACCTGGACGTATATAGAACCGACGATGCTAGCTGGTTTGAACCAGAGGTAGCTGGTTAATACCCACCTGACTTATACGTGATTGCATGTAAATATGTCTGCGTATAACAAGAATGACAGCTTACAAAAAAAGACATTAATTCCCATGAAGAAATTGCAACGTTTACAAAACATTGAAGCAACTGATACTCTGCACTTAGAAACGTCATTTCCATAATCTTTAATATCACTCAAGAGTTTAATTCTCTTATCTTATCTCTTCAAACTACAAAGTTTGACTTCGTATTCCGTTTGATTTTGACCAGCCTTTTTCCTGATCAGTCTAGTTCCTTTTTTTCCTTATCGTTCTAATCAATGCCAAGGGATCTTTCTTTCGTATCATTCAGAGCAAATAAGACGTTAAACAGAGAAAAATGATACTATCACAGTTATTTTTATGACAATTTTCGAGGCTTAAGATAACTAACTTTAAATTACGTATCTTCTTGCTTGTTTACCCTTTTCATAAAAATCGTGTCTTCTTGTTAGAGTTATGACTCGAGATTATCCCAGGCAAGAACAACAGCAACTAATTGGTCTGAAACTCTGTTTATTTAGAATGGTTTTCGATAGCAGGGAACTGTTAAACTTTTACCAAGGGCAGCTTACTCTGCTTTACAATTAACAGTGACTCGTGATAACTAGCAGTTAATAAGCATTGCCACGAATTCCTTGAAATGGACAAACTAAGCCAACAGATAATTTCAATCTCTACTCTAAAGGTTTCGTTATCTCTTAGGTCCGCGCGAAGCTATGCATCGATTCGATGGGAAACGATTAAATCTTATTATTCCTTATACGTTTAAACTGGCGTTACTTTCGAATCTTATCAAATTATCCATAAAGAAGTTTATCTCGCTGAATTCGATATGACGCACGTGTATTTCAATTTGTCTCCACTGGATTTTTCTCTTCGCGTCCGATACGATTAATTGCAACAATTTAGTAATAAAGATACCGATAAGATATTAAATTTAGGATGCCATAAAAGCTAGTGCTTTTTTTTTAAAAAAAAAAGTCTTTTTGCAACTATTTAAAGACCAGTGCGATCATCACTCGAGTTGAATGTGACGTGATACAGTAGACACAAATTTGCTACACAAATCAACTAATGACATGGTGACAAGTCAAAAGTCCTGAGATATGATTGTCAGTACAATTAATATTAAGTCTAGCAATTCTGATTACACGAATAGGAAAGATTTGAGATTAAGAAGTACATTGACTCACCCTGTGACGAACTGGCTCGCTGTAAATTCCTATCCTGAGCTTCCTCCACGAAGATATAGTTCCAGTAAACTTCCACGAAATCACATGTGGTGCATAGCCTAATTCTCACAAGTGCACTAACCGGTCGACGGATATTTTAAGCATTAAACGCGTGTCCCATTGTCAGGGTGTTGAGTTCAACTAACATCAGCTTAGGTTAGGTATCTCGTAAGGAAATGTCAATTACAGAAAAGAAAGGAATGCACGCAGAGTGATAGTCACATGCGTACCGTCAATTCCTGTCATTGCGTATGCATTTGACGTTGCAAGAGAATATAAATAATCACAGCCACTCCCGATCCGATGTGACCAGCATACGTAAAGTATTTATCTTCTCGAATAAATGTATTCTCTAAATTCTCTAAATCAACTCACAAGCGGAGTACTAATAAAAGTGATCTGGCGTTCGCTAATCTATCAAAGAACTCTCTTGGATAGTCTCTCCCCGGAGAAACGGCCGTTCCTATTGGCATCGCTTTTCCAAAGGACTTGCCGAGCGATTGACGATGGGTAAGGACGACTAGCCACCACACACCCTGTGCGTCCCGTGCGTTCTTCTATGTGTCTGGTGCGTGGCCGCGGCGCCAGAGCACTGCTCGCCCAAAGGCTCATAGGCGGTTTACATGGCGGTATTGATCTCAGTGGATGAGGCGTCCAACCCCTCCGCGTTGCTTTCTCTTCGCGCCACAAGGGAAAGTCCAGCCCGATTCGCACGATGGTTCACGTGTCCTCCCCTTCTTCTAGGATCCAGGATCGAGAGGATATACTCCTTCTCTCGATCCTCCGCTCTCTCTGTTTTTTATCAGGATTCGACAGACATCACTGGCTTCACCATTAAAAGCAAGACTGGATCAGAGGAAATTATGTGTAGAGGACAGAGTAGTACGGATTTAAAGGGGAGTGTCTCTAAGGGAACGAATCAGATTTGCTCAGAAGGGAGAAACGGTTCGTTGACCGAAAGATCCGAGGATCGATGATCTTTTCACGAGGGAGCAAAATTTTATGTAAATGATAACCTTCTGCGAGATTCGAATAGGCGAAATGTATGTAATTCCAATTTTGATAAAAAGTTTTAAAAAATCATTACCCTACAATTTTGACTAACAATTGTTCGACATTTTTCGAGTGGTCCTTATTTAAGTTTCTTTTTAAAATCTATTTGACCCCCGGAGGTTGAATAGTTGAGTAAACTTGACTTTATTGGTACAAGGGGCTGCTGTTATGTATGGTATGGAGGCTAGTGTCTGATAGCGTCGCACCGTCTGGCTCCGGTTAAGTATCCTCCGTGGCCAAGGACTTCATGGAGGTGTTTGCCCTCGTTACACTCACTCGCGCAACAATTTTATTACATCTTGAATATTACTCCGATTTGACTTCTCTATAATTGGAATTTTTTATGTTTGATTAAGATAACATTCCATATCCAGATAGTTGTTTATTAGGTGTTCGTGAAATGTAAAAAAAATGTAAACAATGTTTTTTACAAGATATCAATCTGAAATTAGATAGAATGAATACGAAGAAATGATAAAATTACGTATTTGTTAAAAACTCCTTTTATCGACTGGTACATAAAGTTCTCGATATACTCTCTCTGTAAAGCTACATGTATCTCACTCTCGCTTTCATGTATAATTCTGTACGTCACAGAGCAACAGAGGTACAATAGCAGCCTTAAAGAGAGAGTTTACTATACCTTGAATGTGCTTTTTAGCGTTCCGACGTTGAATGAAAATAAATAGACAAGGAATTCTCGTGTGTTTCGTGTCACGCAAATCGGATACGTGACTTATCGTAAAGAATGTTTCCACCTATGAATTAAAGCGGCTATTACTTCGTAAACTCGGCTAAACTGTGCTTTATACATGACGAGTCGACACATATTAAGCTATTTCTGAAACAGGAAACTACGATTATTCCTTTCGAAGGAATAACGGAATGTTTCGAAGACTATAGCGAAATATTTCCCCGTCGAAGCCTATTACGTGCTGTATTGATTTACCGCTAGTTCAGCAGCGACTGAGCACAGTGTAGCCGAGTTAACGAAGTAATAGCCGCCGCAACTCATAGGTGGCAGCATGCTCGACGACGCGTTAATATGTCTGACTCGCGCGAACGAGTTTATTTATCTTCAGTCGACAATACCTACCAACGATTGTACAATTTTACTTAATCAAGATAAACTCTCGACATTATACAACAATCAACAACGTAAGCAACCGTGATAATTGCGGATTCTTCTTGTTTCTTGCTCTTTCGTATCACTGTGCAATTACAGCAGCTACCTCCAGATGGCTCTACTGTACAGTGTAGCGGATCATTACAACTTTTCTATCAATCGAATAGATGCGTTTAATTGTGATTTGTAAAAAAGGATGGCAATTATTCAATTGGTATTTGAGACAGTAAATTATTGCTCATGTACCAAACAATGTCAGTATATAAAATCGCTAAAGTGTAGAGAGCTCTACGGATGGAGTGTCACGGGAAAAAAAATGCATTCGCAAAGATTTAGCAAGAAACGACTATTTACGTAATCTAAGTAAACTCTAAGGTGTCACCTATCCTATTTTAACGAGCTTAAAGATTGTCATTTGCCACGAGCGAATGTATTCTAGGTTTCCGGAATACGATCAGTCATCGCTTAACCTTCGGATCGTTAAGATCATTGAAAAAGACAGAGTACGCGAATAGTATCAGTTTCGGTACAAGCACGTATGTTAGGAAACAGATTATTTCCGCCATGCTGGCTCGGCACATGGTCATCCTCTTGTTTCTACTGTTGCTGAACTGGATAGGCGGCAAGTATGGCGGGTAAGTGATTAAACGAAGAAGACTAAAGAGTAGTATTAAAGTCTTAAAAAATGTCAAGCCGAGATTATTATCAGCGATCACTAGGTTCAGCCGAGGGAAGAATTAGGAAAAAGATAAGTTGGCATGGCGCGCGCGCAGTTTAAACCGATCATTGTAAAATCTTAAGAAAAGATTAGTAAGTTCCCACAGTGACTCGGCGGGAGTTTCAAAATCGACAAAGGGCATAATGACGTTAGGGGTTGAAAGAATAACAGAAGCTACCCCGATGGACGTTTAGCCTTTTCCAGGGGATGACACCGTGACGTAGCAACGTTGACATCAGATAACAAACGTGTTACACTCTTTTGTTTGAGAATTAAGATAAGCCTGGAAGGTGCTGATGGTCTTTATGATGTTAGCAATGGTGTCGGCCATGCCACTAGGATTTCGAGGAGAAAAGTTTCACCAAAGAATAGGAAGTGTATTCTGTTTGAGATTGACTCGTAGCGTCGCGGCGCAACGCAGGAACAAACCGACGCACCTCGTATCCAATGTTAAAGTCAAATATTATCAGATACATAGTCAAGCATTTGTAAAACGAAGTAGGGGAGAAGTGAGTTAAAGTAAATCAAGGATTCCTTTTTGACACGTGTAAATTGTCGTTTCGGAACTGTAATAGCACCGGATCACCATCTACCATCTTAGCTTAGTTTCGGTCTTATTTGTTCCGGAAGCGGTTTAAACTTCGATACCGAAGAGGATAAGCATGTCTTTCTACGGTTGACTTTTAGTCTCGAGTCAACGATCCTATCGAGCGTGCGGAATCTCGTATCCACGAGAAGCGGATCTTGTCCAAAACGTTTGGGAAATCTTTGCGCCAGAGAAGTCAACCTGACCGATGTCCTGGAGGAAGCCATTTCATCGAGTCTCGAGCACTGTCAGGATCGCTTCAGATATACAAGATGGAACTGTACGATCAATCACAGATTGTTTCGAATAGGTAGATCCGTTTTTTTTTGTTTTCATTTTGGTCCACGCATTAAAATAATGTTGAAAATCAAAAGCAACGTTGATTCGCAGCATCCAGGGAGACAGCAATCGTTACTGCATTCGTAGCAGCATCCCTGGTCCAGAAGCTGACACGTGCTTGCGGAAACGGAAGATTCAACGGATGTCGTAAAAATCCTTCTGAAAATTTTACATACTTCGGTAAGCAGCTCGTGGTGCATTCTCAGAGTGACGACCTGCGTTTCGGACGACGAATGGCGCGCAGGATTCTCGGATTACCCAGAAAGAAGAAAAAAGTGAAGAAATTGAAAAATCACCTGGAAGACATCCTGATGGCTCACAACGCTGAACTCGGACTTCAGGTAACGATCGTTCTACCTGCATAGTCTTATCGGACGTTTCAGTGAAGTTCTTCCTAAAAATGGCGCGTCAGTTTCCACCTTGTCTTATTTGCACTGCACTTGTGCCTGCTGCACCCTCGTGCCCTGACGGGCTTTGAATTTAGGAATGTCCAAGGATGTCAAATATTGACAATTTTACAGCAACATGGAACCCAACCTCACCTTCGTCCTGTCCAAATTGTATCCGCAATCAGCGTTCGAATTTTCCTTGCATTTTCAAAGTTTTGCTGGACTTACGAAAAAAAATCAGTTCGATAACAACAGACGATAGATTCAACGTTTATTTCGTCGAAAGAACTTAGGCTTCAGAAGGGAAGATACTGATTGTACAGGGGTCAAAGGGGCGAGGGGGATGGACTCGCAAGTGAAACGGGTGTATCGGATGTATCGGATGTATCGAGTGTATCGCGCGGTCGTTCCCACGGCGGGCACCTTTCAGCGGTTACAAGATTAAGCAATCACACGGGCGATGGTTCTCGATAGCGATGCTAATGCAGGGTGGCTGGGGCCACGCACGGAGCCACGCACGGA
>JARPRG010000270.1:2078832-2094318 GCA_031001745.1 Hartigia nigra
TCTCTCTCTCTTTCTCTTTTCTAGGTAAAAAATCAAAGAAATAAAGCGACAAAAATAAGAATGAAAGGAAAGACCAGTGTTACGAGGTTTTCCCAACAATCGTATCACTCCTGATCAGCTTCCGTCCAGGAACCGTTATCACCTTGGAATCTCCTTTTTTATTGCTCCGTTAATTTTCGAAACTACGAGTTTGTACTTTTTCGAAAAATCTTTCCAGAGAGTTTTCAAGATTGCAACATCCATGAAGGATCTTTTTTTTGGCCGAAAGGATCCTTTGGAAATTCCTTTGTGCTACTTGGAAGTTATTTTGCGAGCGTGTGTGGTCCACCTACAGCATCCTCCTCCATCACCTTGAATTCTCGGCCGAGTTGTCTTACCTCAACCACCGTGAATAATTAGAGGTACAGTAAAGACGCGCGAAGAGCCCTAACAAATAAACTCCGAGATAAAGAGCGGCAAATTAAAGGTTTAGTTATTGACTAAGCCCTTTTTATTCCGAATGCCTTAATTATCTCTCTTAATGATCAGCACCAAGATTATCCTAGGCGTGGAAAGGAATAGGCGTATCGGAAATCCATGCGACTCCGTTCGAAGCCACTCGAAATCTTGGCCAAAGGTTCTTGTCGTCTGCTTAAGATTTCTCGACTGCATCGTTACGTAATCTCCTAGTTTCGAAGGAACACTTACCAGACTATCAGTCTGCTTTCAAGCTCAAGCTGGCACACTGACATTCGGCCAGACAGAAGCAAATTGAAATCTTGACAGCTGCTGAATTACCGTCCGGTCATCTGTAGGGGCATCGCTGCTAAAAGCCACGTGCGCAGAGTGCAACGGGTGCAACGTATGCATCCCCATGCAAGGCGTCTTTCCTAATACGGATGCATCTCTATTTTGGTCCATTTTTCGAATGCTGAATTGTCGATTGCGGAAGCGACCTACCCCTCGAGTATAAATGTCCTGAGCCAAGTCAGCTGTCACTTTAGAAAAATTGGTTGTAACACGAATGACGAAAGAATTGTAAGGTAAAGTCATTGAAATTCTTAAAATCTCTAAGAGCAGATCGATTAATCGATAAGAAATACCTATCGATGCAGAAAAAAGATTCATCTCCGTATACTGGACGTCTGAAACGAGTAGCTATGTACACAAGTATATACTTTTCGCAGATACAGTTGCGCGGGCAGCAACGGACACCTGTTCGAGATACCAGCCGGACATTCCAGGTGTAATTGGCTTGGATTTTGTTTGCTGAGGATAAACCGAAGCGTCCAACAAATACTGCTGTCTCTGTCGCCGCTCCATAAAGCGGTCCTCTTAAATAAATGGTTCCTCCGTAAAAAGGTAATTGGAGTCATTGCGCGAAATTAGTTGTGCACGAGGCTTAGCAAGGGCCCGAAGCGGTACCAAGGCTCAGACCAGTTCTGAACAGACGAGAAGAATAATGTGTAGCAGCCATAAGGATGACTAAAGCAATGGTGAGCGTGTGTCTTGGTAAAAGGACAGATCCACGGAAAGTCTATAAAATTGAATCGTCCAGAAGTCTGCAGCCTGGGAAGATCCGGAGTCCATAACTATGGACGTATAAATATCGCCCTATGTCTGTTCCCAGGACATAGCGCACCTAGGTACAAGCGTCTTCGTCTCGCTTTGATTCATGTATTCTCGTCAACCCAGGGTACCTGGGAGAAGGATGAAGAAGGAATTTATGTGTGCGAGAGAGAGGGAGACGAAGAAGAAGTGAGAAACAGCGGAGAAAGAGAGAAAAAGAGTAAGAGACAGAGAGTGGAATCCAGAAGAAAAGCTTGGTACGCGAGAAGCGGTCGAAGTGGGGGTCCCTCAAGGCGTGGCAGATTAAAGGTCCGCCCACAACTTCCCCTTGGAAACCACGTGCTCCGAGTGTCAGGAGTGTCAAGAGCATCTGATCTTCTTACATAGTGATTCCGAGAGTGCTATAAAATTGGACAGATTGCTAATCTTCCTCAATCGAGAATGAGCCATCTCGTAAGTGATTGCTGAAGGCCCTCTCGGGTCCTTGAGGATCTGCTTGGGATGCATGAATAGGGATTAAGAGGATGCTGGGTCCATTGAGAGGACTTCACTCCCGAAGTGCGATACCTGTTGAAGAAGCGAGCGATGCTGTAACAGAGACAGTTTACGAGGTGCCGGCTAGAGGAGAGTGAAGAATTTCACGTGGAAGAGGAAGGAGTGTGCCACGAGAGGGAGAGGGTGAGCGGGGAAGAGCAAGAGGAAGAGAGAGGCTGGACCGAGAGGCGGTCCGAGATTTAATCGGTGTTGGGGGGCTACCGGGGAACCCAGTGGGGGGATGGGGCGCTTGAGATCGGCTCTTCCGCGGAGGAACGCGTGCAGTCGCTAGCCGAGGCCTATACTTGTTCGGTGAAGGGTATTGGTCGCGTTCGAGAGAGGAACTTCGAGAGGACCACGGGAACTCGGGAACTTGGGAATCTGAAGGTTCCTCAATACGATCTTCACTGGATTCATTCGTTCGGCTACCTACCTGTCAACCGATCTCCCTGTCTACCTAGCTACCTATCCACCCAACCATCCAACCATCCAACCATCCAAACTGCCTACCTGGGGGTTGGCGGCAGCCCACACTCTCCCACCACTCGAGAAAGGTTCAAGGGTAACACCCTCGGCCACGGGGGTGAGTTTCTACGCCGAAGGCGAACAAGCCTACAGTCAGCCGACAGCCACTCGGACGAACTGGAACCCGAGACACTTCACTGACACTTCATCGCGACACCTCCTAAGTCTGATCCATCTTGCTGGACCTAGGGGGTCGCAGGTCTTCGCTGTACTTGATTGGTTTATCCTTAACTTTTTTTCATTTCTCTTGGGAATCATTTTACTACGAACTTCACCCTGGTGCTACACTTCGTACTTCATCTCCGGGTAGATCTGACTTACGGATTCATCCCTTTCGCGACATGTGTGCTTCGTCCTGGTAAATCCCTAGTGATATGTTGCTTTGACGTTTGACCTTCGATGTCCGCGAATCGAACGGCCGCGAGTGTTTGGTGAACGGTGCACGGGACTTGGCGCAAAGACGCTACGAATACAGAGAAGCGGAAGACGGAGGAAGAGAGTGTGGAGAGGAGAGAAGAGGAAAAGATGAGACTGTGGATGATGCTGGGTGCTTTGGCGGTAGCCGTACCGGCTTTACCCGCCGAGATCACCAGGAACAAAAACAGAGGCAGAGGATCCATGTGGTGGTGAGTAATTTCATCTCGATACGATAACCGTTAAGTCGACGCCGGTCGTCGCTCGATTAATCATTCGAGTTGCTCGGTGACGTTCGATTATTGTTTTCACTCGTATCGAATTTATCTTGGCGATACAGTTATAACTGCTGTATCTTTAAACTTGGTGATTTGCAACAGGTTGTATCGATTATTGAAAAATTAGCTTCACGTGATATCAATGTCCATTTCTGCCTTTATTTTCATCACTTTCATCTTGAATCTTGTTTTAAGTGAAGCAATATAATTTGTAATAATTTAAATTATTTTTTTCCAAAGTTTTCATTTTTTGAATCAAACTTCTTTGAGCAGTCAAAAACCGACTCTAGTAGCTCGTTGAACTCTCCGGAATCGTGAGCAACACGGTTGATACGGCCCAAGAGAAAACGGTAGGAGCAATAGAGCCAAAGACGAAAATAAGAGAAAAGATAAAGAGAAAGAAAGTAAAAGAGTTCGTTCGTGAAAGGTTTTCGAAATGGTTGGCATGTTTGGAATTTTGAATTTTTCTTAGAATGTTCTTCGAAAAAAAAAAAGATGACTATTTTCGGTAATGGAATTCCTGGTCTGAAAGCAAGAGTGCGAAGAATCTCATAGAGCGAGTTCCGTATCGGCATTAGCATATACTCACCTTATAATAGCTGTGAAGAAAGTGACCACAGCGTCGCGACGCTCAGCGTCCTAAGACCATTATTTAGCGGTGTCGACAGCCGCGCAATATTTTCATCGTCAAAATAAGTTTTATCCCACTGTAACTCAACATCATGGAGTCCTTGAATTTCTGAGTAATCCTAATGAATCAGGATAGTAATGAATCACATCTGATCTCCCTGGATCATTGATAGACATCGTTTATTTTTTCCTCGATCATTTTGATCTCACGCACTCCAGCGAGTAAATCCTGCTGAGAATTTGCGGTTCGCGATGAGCAATAAATTCTGATCTGGTTATACGAATTGATAGAGATAAAGAAATAAAGAAATAAAGACGAATAGAGAAGTAAAAGATCGAGTGCGTTAATAACTAATATCGACTCGGCCAATTGAACACTGATCGATGTAAACGCGTCCTTATTTGCCGCTCGGTTAGGCTCGAACCTCAAACCTCAAGCCTGAAAGGATGAACCGTGTCAGACCTCACGCCTGTCTCCATTAGCCTCTCTGCTTCCCTTTCTAACGATTCCCCGGACTAAGTTCGAGGAGTAATGGATCCCGTGCGGTCGGTCAGATCGATCCATGGATCATTGGCCATTTCACCAAATCCTGAGTTGAGCGTCGCTGAGATTTTCTGCTCGACGTAAATTACAAGCAATATCCTAACCGGTCCGGAGCACGCTTTATTTATGGACATCACTTATTGAATGCATCGTATAAGCCATGTATAAGCCGTACAACGTCTAACCCCGCGTGGTTGCTCGCGGATTTTACACAGCTTAGAGACTCCCTCGCTCTTAGCCCTTCGATCCCACCGATCCGAGCGATCCGAGCGATCCGAACGATCCGAGAGATCGCTCTCCCATGAGCATGGGGGACTGAGGTACGATGCGGCAAACCATAAAAAATACAACAACTCCATAAAGAAAGGGAGTGATGCATAAAAAGGAGAAGAAGTCCCAGCATCTTCTCATCTCCGGTTCTCCATCTTCGATATTCCCCTACTTCACGGTTTCTCCGATTCCTAAGCCTTTTCACCCCCTTCTAGACTCTTTGGGATTCTTCCTTGGCTTCTTGAACTTCTTAAACTTTTACTTCCATCTCGTCTCTCGCACTCGTCTTCGAGGGGGGACTCTACGTCATCACAGAGAGACGTGACAGTGATTAACTGTTTATTATGCCGCATGACACTTCTTCTCGATGAAAGATTCTATCTCGTGGTTGTTTACAAAGGGTGAGCTATTTCGAATCTTCCCGAGGGACTTGCTGCGCGACTCTTTTTCTCCCAAGAGCAATCGCTCCATGGGGATCGGGTACGTCTCTTTTTTTTTTTTCTTTTTTCTCTTTCTTCGCCATCAACCAGATTGAACGAGTATCCGCGCACTCTGATTTATACGGTAGCTACTTCGAACTTGGACCAGTTTTGCCAACGCTAATCCTTTGACTCCCCTTGAATTCACCGAGACACCCTCTTTACGGCTGATTCAATGATTCCATGCTGGAGTAATCGAGTCGAGTGACTCGTACCAAATAAATGACTCGAGTCATCGAAAGATCCCAAGAGACTCGTCAGGGACAACTTCCTTGAAAAGCTGATAAAGATTCTAGAGTCAAAAGTTCTCACGGGTATCCGTAGAGATCGATATAGAGCGAGGTCATGGCCGATCGATTGCGATCAATAAATGTTAATCAGAATGATAGCTTACCAGGTATAGTATCGATAATCGATATGTCTCTTTACTTTCAGGGGAATAGCAAAAGCCGGAGAGCCAAACAATTTGTTGCCGATGTCGCCAGCGTCTCCACACATGGATCCAGCCGTCTACGCTACCCTAAGACGAAAACAGAGAAGACTGGCCAGAGAGAATCCAGGGGTGCTCATGGCAGTGGCCAGGGGTGCCAATCAGGCGATCATGGAGTGTCAACATCAGTTTCGCAATCGCAGATGGAATTGTTCGACGAAAAATTTTCTGCGCGGGAAAAATCTCTTTGGAAAGATTGTGGACCGAGGTGAGTACCTTTTTGTCGAACGTTACATGTCAGCCATTATTGTCTGGCGTTCGAGTGAAGTTGAGGCAAGTCGATAGATGGCGCGTTGTGTTTCTGCGATTGGCGCGAGACGTTCCCGTTCGCGCTCCGAGTGAAAACGGACCGCTTCTTGCGTCGATTCCTTTAAGGCGCTTGGTCTTCGCAAGCCAAAAGGAGCAACCGAACGAGCAGACAAAATCGACGTCCCTCGAGGCTCACGACAAATTGTTGATCGGATCGAGATCGCGATCTCGATCGCAACTGGCAATCGTCTCAGTCCCTACGTAGAAGTGGACGGGGACCTTCGTAAACCTTTCCTGACGTGCTTTCTCCAGTTTTTTCGCGCTCGGGGCGCTGCGTTCGCTCTGCGATATTAAAAGCTCGTAAATAATCGCGGGCGTATCGTAAAAATGCAAAGCGTCCAAAAAAGGGATGCGAACGGGGCCTTTTGAGAGAGTCGATGGAAACGTGTCAGCTGATTTATTTATCTTTTCCAAGAGCGTCTCTCGTCGATCTCACGCTTCGTGCCTTCGTACGACGACGCTAGCGACGGTGGCGGCGCTAGCGTCAACATCAACATAAGAGACTACCAACATAACCAACAAGGCCCATTACCATAGTTTCGGGAGTCCGTACGACCGTTGTAAATTGTAAAGCAGTCATTATGCACGTGGTCCAGAATGTTCAGGATGTTCAGGATGTTCAGGTCCATTATCATTCGAATGAGGATTAAAGTAAAAGGGTTTTGTCCAAGGCTCGTCTTCATTTCGGTATCAGTGCGTTGCAGAGGGCCTGCGGAGGGTCGTTCGCTACGTAGGGTAGTAGTACTATGGTGGAAGGGTATGAAGGGTAAGAAGGGTAGAAGAGGCCAGTAGAAAGGGGCGTGCCGTTAGTTCGAGGGCCCCGGGCGCGTGCCCGAACCGGCCAGATGTATGTTTTGCAACCTGATAATGGACCCCTCATACCCGCTTGGCTCCCCTGCGGCTCTTTTAGATCTTCTCTCTCCGATTGTAAGCCGAGCTTTTTTTCCTGGCGGCCCATTATGTCATACGTCCCCATATGGCCACTTAGTAAAAAAGGCTACACGTTATTTTACGGGGTGTGTATACGTGTACTTCGCAGCCAGTGCTTTCCATCGTTTATTCCTTCTGGTCCAGCGCAGCCTCCGCTCTTACTCGGATCGGCAGAAATATACACGGTAGTCCTTATAGCTACTCTGTCATATATATGCCAGTCTATTCGAAAGTGTCGACAAGTTGACTGATCGTCGGGCTAACGGGTGTCATTAACAAAATAGGATTCCGCTGTTTTGTCAGCCGCAAAGACAATTAGCCTCGCTTGCTCTCCATTAATTCTTCCTTGGCGTCGATTTGTCAACGGCCTCCCTGCGTGGCGTCTACCAAGGGTCTCTCTCTCTCTCTCTCTCTCTCTCTCTCTCTGCCCCCCCTCTCCTCTTCCATCCCTCTTTATCTCCCCTCACCCTAGCTTCTTCATCGAGAACTCGATCGTCTCTAGATCTCTAGAGGCACACTGTGCTCCTGGACGCAATCTGATCGTCGCCGATGCAGATCGTTATCGCGGATTTGTAATGCTTGCGACGCGCAGAGCCACCCTGTGGAGATTAAATAGATTTGGCGAATTTTACGGATCCATTGTCGGGACACCAGTAGCAGCCTGCCTTTCCTAAACGGCCATTTCCGGATTATGACGTTGTACTACGGTCTCTACGTAACTCGTGAACTTTTTTTTTTTTTCTTTTCAAACAATACAGAAACTGTTTTGATCTCTAAAACTTTTGACGTTGTTTATACTCGATATTATAGCTGGCAGTGAGTGCGTTCACAGCCTGTAATCATTTCGCCGCTAAGAGCTACCTACCGCGCAGAAAATCTTTTTTTCTGTCTCGATCCTCTCTTACGGATTCTACCTCCTCTCTCTCACTCTCTCACTCTCTCTCTCACACTCTACTTTACTCTACTGCTTATCAATGTACAGAGCCTATGCGTGACTTTCGATCTAATCAGTTTTAGCGCGTGTATCAAAACGCTGAGACGCTAAGGCGTCGAGATGTCGCGACGTCAAGAGACGACTTAAGAAAGTCCTTTGCTGGAGAATCCATGACGAATTGTAAATCGATCAGCGTCCGATCGCTGGAACGATCGAAGAAGGTGCCGCGGAATTGCGAAACTATCATGATCGCTTTTGATTCACTTAAAAGAAGTCATGGTTTTTAGCAAGATCATGCAATACGTGTAATTCTGGTTGAAAAAGACGAAAAGGATAAGTCTACAGTCTGAAAATTGAAAATATTTGTAATATTCGTAATATTCGCGATACTCACGGCTCGCTACGATCGTAAAGACATGGTAAATGAACTCGTTGCCATTTCTAATCACGTCTTCATTAAAGGCACGGTCGCGCGCTCCGGATATTTTCGTTCGATCCGCGTCGCGTACGTTCCAGACATAATCGGCCATTTATAGGATAAATTCAATCAATACTCGTCCTGACTGCGCGCATAAGACGCGGCTTATATGGTGGTTGCCTGTTTTTGCGATGGCGTTACGCCGCTATAAATCGCGGCCTATGATGGGCTACATGTGTCGACGGCACGCCACGGTTTCTTGCGAAAACGTGAGCCGCGATTCAAGCGGGTTTCCTGTGATTTTTACATCTTGTTTGGTTCCCTCGCGGACACAAGTCCTTCCACGGCCTATATGGCAGTAATGTCCCGCTCGAAACTTCACGATTACTCTGAAAAGCCCTGAGGAGAATTCTGCGACAATCTTTACAATGCCCGCTATACCGGGAGACCTTGTGAAAGCACGTGAAAGCTTCTGCTATATACACGACCGTATCCTCTCTCTCCCTGGTCCGACCTTACGGCTGAGCCTGTTTCAGGCTCACTGAACCTCGAGACTCAACCTCACTGAGGACAATCAAGCCACAAGGAGGACGGCGTCGTCGTCGTCGTCTGGAGCAGCGGTAGCAATAATTTCCCATGATTTTATCTTTGCGGAATTTCAGCTGGACGTAAATGCCTCTCGTAAAGTTTCCGCTGATGTCGCTCAGGACGATCTCTTGGCGACATCAACTTTTCTACCTATCCGACAGTGGCTCTGAGAGGACTGTACGATTGTACTGATCTACAGAACGTTTCAAAAGTATAGTCATATTCTGTTTTGTTTCTTTTAACTTGACCTCGTTATTAGAACTCGCACCTGTTCTGGCACCAATGATGCCAGTGGAAGGACCTGCTGACCACAATGTACAAGAGCAAAGTGGAATCCTTGGGACTTGGAATCTTCTCTTGGCAATTGTTTGTTCTCGGCCACGTTAGTCACGTTACACCTTTCGCTCAGGGTGTTTGAACGTTGATAGGCAGAACTATTTATTGTCCCAGGAATGAGGTGGTAGAATGCTCAGCTCAAACATCGGATTATTGAGCAGCATTTCTTGAAGTTTTTCCCATAGGTTCGGGTAGGCTCGATAACGATTCTACATCGCGAGTCTCTTATCTCGTGTTTGATTATCGTAAAACGGTACTGACTTACCCTGGTGTCAGGGCGTTATTGACCCACCGATATTTGACGTTCTTCGAATTACGAAATCTCACGGGAAAGGGGAACGTGATGAGTTCACCTTAGTTGTCGAAGGCAGCATGAGAAGAGAAGGTGACAGAGAGAGAGAGAGAGAGAGAGAGAACGGAAGAAAGAGAAGGATTCCGAAAAGAATAAGTGAAAACAAAATGACGAATGCCAGTATTTTTTTGTTTTGTTTTTCCATCCTTGTTCAGGCTCGAACGATGCAGAGGGTCGGAGTCCTACGCAGCCACACAACTTTTTAAAGGCCCAGTCGTGTTTTCTAACGGGTGACACGTTTTTGCTTTCGGCGTTAAGCCCAGTGACATCTTGGCTCCCTCGTAAGCCGCTCGGTCACGGTAGTCCGAGATGATGACAAATAATATCTGGAACCAATCAAATTTAGGGGATAGCTTGTGCACGCAGAGAGATGACCGTCTACTACGGTAACGGGCTGGAACGGTGTAAATCTTAGGGTTCTCTTGCCACCCCGTAGCTACGGAATTTTCGCTTCCGTTTGTTGGCTGCTTTGGGCTGTCCTCTCTATTCCTTATTCAGGGATTAGGGAAAACGATCCTCCCTCTGTCCTAGTCCCGAAGCTGGTGGCCCAACTGGAGGGGTTCTAAGGCCCAACGTACGTTGCAAAGGCTCGTGACGAATTTGGATCTCGTCTCGAAATTGGTTACACTCGATCATCTTCGGATGGCCTATGCGTGAAAGGAAGCTTTTGACGTCTTATTTTTGGCCGATTCCACGATTTACATTGAATTCCATAAACGGGCCTGAACCTCAACCGAGGAGAATCATCCCTTTGGCATCGTTCGCTCTACTTTCTTCGATTTTTCTACCCTGAACCAAGTCACGACCACGCGATGCATTGATCTTTGACCTTTGGAAAAAGTCGAGCATTCGGCACGGGGCTTGAGTCCCTGGAATCTTCTGAGACACTGGTGAGCCCTGGATACTTGTCCGGTCCTGCGTGGTCACAAACATACCGGTGAGCACCTGCGTCTTATATGCAGATAAGGTCGAGGTGCTTGGGTCACCGAGGTGCGGGTTAAGGTCATCCGCTCCTTCCACCTGCGTCGTCGTTCACTCGGCTTTTCTCTCGGCACAACTAAAGCCCAGACACGCGCGTAGAGAGGAAGGCAATGGTCCAGGACGAGAGGCAGGTAGTCCGCTCAGGGATTGAGACGTTCTGACGTCACCTCCCACGCGCCTCCATAGCCACGACCACCGTGAAAGTTTTGTCGGTTTTAAGAGAGAGAAATCTCTGGGAATTAAATCCCGGGACAGGAGTGTATCTGACGAGATGTTGAGATATTTTGGAAATTTAGGAACGTCGAGCGATCCCACGAGCTGTAACCTTGACTACCAATTAGATTGAGTCGATGGAATATCTTTTGAATGGTTATTGGTCAATTGGAGTCAGGTCGGCGACACAAAGACTGCCGGGCCTGAGTAGCCTACGCTGCGCTGTCGTAAAGTATAATATTGCGCAATCAAGAGATTTTTAATAGTTTTACCTAAAAACTAAGAGAAGAGTGACTGAGGAATGGCCATTTATACATTTATTATACGATCACGTGGAGATGCATTCGATGAATTTTTCAATTTGATTTTAATAACAGGTTGCAGGGAGACAGCGTTCATCTATGCCATCACGAGTGCAGCCGTGACGCACAGCGTCGCCAGAGCCTGCAGCGAAGGCAGCATCCAATCCTGCTCCTGCGACTACACTCATCAATCCAGGGCCCCGTCCGGAGCCAGAGATTGGGAATGGGGTGGCTGCTCTGACAATATCGGATACGGATTCAAATTTTCCCGGGAATTCGTCGACACTGGTGAACGCGGACGAAATTTACGTGAAAAAATGAATCTGCACAACAACGAAGCTGGCAGAGCTGTAAGTTTTCCAGTCTTTTCTATTATCGCTGTACAACGCTGTATGTCGCTTATCAGCGATTCTACGTCTGGTACGATTCGTCGAGCCTGACAGTGCGATACGTCACAGTTGGTGCATTTCTTTATCTTGACATTGCAGCACGTGTCCTCGGAGATGAGACAGGAGTGCAAGTGTCACGGGATGTCAGGATCCTGCACGGTAAAGACTTGCTGGATGAGGCTACCGAACTTCCGGGTAGTCGGAGACAACCTAAAGGATCGTTTCGATGGAGCCTCGAGAGTGATGGTCAGCAATTCCGACAGAGTGCGGAGCAACAGCAACGCGATAATGAGCAACTCTGCCAGCAACTCGGTGCACGGTCACAGGGAAGGATTGGCCCGTCGGCATCGATACAATTTCCAATTAAAACCCTACAATCCGGATCACAAACCACCGGGACTTAAGGATCTGGTCTACTTGGAACCGTCGCCACCATTTTGCGACAAGAATCCGAAACTTGGTATTCTTGGCACGCATGGACGTCAATGTAACGACACGAGCATCGGCGTCGACGGGTGCGACCTCATGTGCTGCGGTCGTGGATACAGGACTCAGGAAGTCATCGTCGTCGAGAGGTGCGCCTGTACCTTTCACTGGTGCTGCGAGGTCAAGTGTCAACTTTGTCGTACCAAGAAAACGATACACACCTGCTTGTAAGTAGCCGATGTCGGTAGCGTCCGAGGGACGATGAGACAATCGGGATCAGTCAAACCGGTTCCGACTCTAGCCCCGCATCCTAACGCCGTGCAGGAAGTTTCCACTTTTTATTTTTTTTTTTCGACGAATTTCGAAAAATCGGAAAAAAGTCAAGTGGGAGGGAGAAGGGTGGAATTTCTTTTCTACCCTCTTTAGCCGTGCCGATCGACGACCTCGAGAAAATTCAATTCTCTTTTTCGAGACGATTTACTTACTCCATCAACGTCCCTCTTGGCTCTTACTGAGATTCTTTGGAACTTTCCTTCTTTAATGCCCAGTATTATGCAAGATTATAAACTATTTATTATAACACATAGAGACACATACTAAAGACTGATGAGTGACGCGCATAATTAGCTCATAAGTATTCGCATCGAATTTATTTCTAAGGAATCGAGACAATTTTGTAAATACGTATTATTATAGAATATTAGTGTCCCGGAGTGACCCATCGACTTATTAATTAATAATTACACTAATTCCCCTTAATGTCCAGCAGATGAGAAGAAAAAGATGAAAAGGAACGTTAGATGGCGCGTGTCCGTATTTTTGCGATCTTTCGAATCTATTTATTATAACCCAAGGAACGTGAACGCGCAGGAAACGTGATTTAACGTGGTGTTGTAAATAAAGGTTAGCCCAGCATCCCCTGGAGTGATGTATTTGTCCGCCGCGTTCAGGTCAGCCGCGCAAGGAAAGACTTAAAGTATTTGTACATAGTGTAGCGATATAGTAGAAGGATGCGAGGAGTAACGAAGGAGTCTCCATCGCTCCTGAATAGAAAATTAAGTATTCTTTTTAAAACGCGACACGTACTTAAGCCCGATTTCCAATATAAGAGTTCGAATTATCCCAGCGTCTATTATTAAATTATTTTTTTATCCTAAATGACGTTATAGATTTTAGATTTTTATGAGACTATATGCTACCAGTGAGAAAGGTATGTATAGGTCCGTCCACGAGTAAAATATGTCTTTCAGGGTGCCATCTTCCTACGAGTTTTAATGTATAAGAGTCCCCTGAAACTCAGATTTTATTCGTGGCTCGACTGCAGCCTTTTGTCGATTATGTAAAACGATTATTGTAATGTTGTGCATATATACATACATAGTACGTATCTTATACATGTATATATATATAGTAAGTCATTGCCTCGTAATTTATATACAAAAAATGATGAAATAAAGTAATTTGCACGTGAAAAATATTTATTCTCTTTTTAAATTGTCTCCGCACCTTCCTTCGTCTTCTTTGTCCTACGAGGATTCAATATTTTTCCTTTTTCGTGGGCTGAGATCGGCAAGCGACAAAACATGTCCGATTCTTAGTAGCAGCTGGACATCGGACAACTTCATAACTCGTGTGCAAGAGATATCGTGGGAGGGCCACGCCGGGACGCCCTCCGGCGTCTCTCCACGGTGCGGCAAATACTGCACGCGATGATAAGCCTGAAGAATCCTCGAGGAATCCCAGGATAAAAGGGTTTCCAAGTGTTCCGGATAGCCGGCATCGCGACGCTGCCAAGATTCGAGCTAATAGTCCTAAAAACGGAACGACGCTTCTCTCGTTAGACGCCTCACTGACTGAAGACGATCGATGCCCAAGAGGCGCTGGGCGTCGGCGTCGATGAATGCTGAGTCGGGCATTGCAGTCTCTCGGCTTTGAGATTTTTTAAACCACCTGAATAGACTATAGGATCGAAGCTACGGTAAAATAAATAATACAGGGAAGATGCTGTGACGGGATTTGGGATCGATTACGCAAAGTTGTAAAGAATGGAGTATCGGCATCGACAAAATAATGTGTTTATTAAACGTCATATTGTTGGTTGACTGTGACCCCAGTGGTAGCGTCCCTCGAGAAAGAAGTCAAGAGGCTGTGCTGCTCCAGGGTGAGGGGTCCATTAGTCCGATGAACGCCGTGGCCGAAAGGATCAGAATGTTTTCGGCGAGCACGCGTGATGGTATGCGTAATAATAGTAAAACTGAATGAATCCGGTAGGCCCGCTAGGGGTTGGCCGGGGGTGGAGGGCTGGGCTTCTAGGAGGGGCCGGGCCGTGGGCCGAGGGAGAAGATGCCGAGATCAAAGGAGCCGCCGTGAGAAGTGGCCGGCTGCTCGAGATTCTTGTCTCGGGATGCTGGGAGCCTCCCGGAGCAAGAATTTGTTTTAGTATCGTAGGCGGCCTACAGGGGCGTACAAGGACTATAGGGACTATGGGATATATGCGCGTCCTTAACCTTGGCTCCTGCCAGTGGGGTCCATCAACGAGGACCAAGAGACACTGAGACATTCTCCTCCCGCCCTCTTGCGGATGACCTATCTCGACTCGTCACCTTAGACCAGAGATAATCTTCCTCCACTGTGATCTCGTCTTCCTGAATTTTTCCCTGCCCTCCCCTTTTTGCTCCTCCATACCCATCATCCTCCTCGTCTGATTTCCTTCCTATTTTCCCTGGATGGTTTCCTCAGTCCACTATGAAAGGGTAGATTCCTGCGGATGCATCTGGTCCAGCTATGCCGTAGGAATACGAAATTCGGCCCGGGTCCTAAACAGCATCTCTGCTGGACCTGGTCGCATCAGCGATGCCGCACGCGTGTCATCGGGCACAACACGCCGCGTGTCGCGGCCCCTCTTGTACTGATTTTATCATCGCGAGGCTCTCATAACCTCTAAATGTTTTCATCGCCTCTATCAGATACGAGCCAGCATCAGCCAGTCCGCCCTTTATGGTTGCTACGGATACCGCTTGAGAGTTGTCATCCACCCTCCACGCCATGGACGCCGTATAGCTGTATAGCAAGCCAGAAGAAGCGAAAGAAACTCACGGCGTAAATCACGTGGTATCAGGAGAGGGTCAAGCAAAGAGTAAGAGAGCGCACGTATGTATAGCGAGAGAGAAAAGATCCTCCGACTCCCAGGACCAAGAAAACTCTCTCAACTCGAATTATTCCTGATAAAAAGCTCGAGCGTAAATCAACTAATTTATGGTTTTTGCGATTGAAGTCTGGTCGGTGCGTGAGCAGCGAGGCTGCTGCTGGCTGGATAGAAGTACGGAATGGCAGGAATCCTTTAGCGGGACTCCCCGTTCTCCTCGTGGTCACCGTGGTCACCATGGTCACCATGGTCACCATGATCACCGTAGTCCGCGTCCTCAACGCGTGGGAACGAATATCGGAGGACGTTCGGGACCACACCGTCGAATTATCGCTGTTTTGGCATGTTATAAGAGATTCTCCACCGAATCGCGAACCTCGGGACTCTGCGGAATCCGCTTTCGGGACTGTGGGAACAGAAAAGGAACTCCGATGCTCTACCATCTTGCCGG
>JARPRG010000270.1:2118282-2129348 GCA_031001745.1 Hartigia nigra
AGAGAGAGAGAGAGAAATACTAAAGGGAAACTGAAGGGCGGACGGGTCCTGGTGAATTCTCGCGAAAAAAGCAGAGAATGTCGGCCGACCAACAGAATCCGGTCGGTCCAGAGCGGTAATCATCCGCTCTGCTCTTCGCGTCGCCTGAAGATTCGGCCAACAGGATGAATCAAGGTATTCGATGACAAACCGATCTGGATTCGTACTTGCGCCACTGGCCAAGCCCTCTTGGTCCTTCGAAATTTTTCAGTCGAATAATAATTGTCCGTCGATCGAATAATTCACGACTCTCGATACCACGGAAGATAATCGATAGATTGATCGGTGAATGATTGCGGCTTAATACCGGGGACAGATAAAAAGATTTTAATTAGAATTCTCTAGGGTAAGCCGAATACGTAAGTGGGTAGTCTGGCACCCCCCTTCCGGCCCCCCTTCTCTACTACTCTTGTCGCCGAGAAAATTCCCAAGACCGCTTAAATACCTGTTATCAAAACAAACCGGGCCCTTCTAATATATTTATCAAACAGTCGAGTGTCCTACTCGAGAGGCGGACAGGTAGAACAAGGTGCAACGAAAACATCACGGAAACACGGGAATCCTTTTAAATCGTAAATAAATATTTGCCTGCTTAACTTCCCTTTCGCCAGTGCATTTTACAAACGAGGACCCTTACCGACGTGAATCGTCTAAGCAAAATCTCAAATAAGACCCATCCGCGTCCTCCGTCCCTGACGAGTACAGTGGCCTAATTTTTCTTAGACTTCGATTTCCCACTTGCATAAATCTTCACGGGAAGATGTTCCGTCCGGATGCTGCTGACATGACGAGCGTTACGAGATAAGACTATCGTAACGTAAACATTGACATACTTAACGAGAGGACTCGCAAGATGCGAGTAATTTACGATTAACGAGATACTCACCGTGGCTCTACGTAACTCAAGAGGCGTCAACGAGAACCGAGAGTCGTCCTGGTATCACGTTGACTTTCGCAAAATCATTGTCTAGTCGATTTACAGTGAACCGAAGATTTTTCAATTATAATAATTTTTTCAAATTCTTAAAAAGAAATAAATAAAAATTTAATCTCTACTAGTCGCAAGAATTTCTAATATAAAATACATTGAAATTATAATCCTGTAATTACATATAAAAGTGAAATAGCATAAGGCAAGAATTTACCAACGGCTTGGCCTGTTTACTCCTTGAACCTTTTTGCTTCTTGTCCCCCCTCCGTTCTCGCTTGCCTATACTCTCACACATTCTCTCTCTCTCTCTCTCTCTCCCTCCCCTGTACTAGGTAAGTACGCGCTAACAGAGGCTATGCATTGCAGATGACTTCTGTTTGTTTAAAGGCTCGCTTTATGGCTATCATGTGTTACGATGTTCAGGCCCACCGCCACGCGGCCTACGCGGCTCTTCTTTCATTCCGCTTCCACCTCCGCGTCCACCTTTGCTGACATGGCTCAGTGATTGGATCACTGGATGATCCATAGACGAGACACGATTAAGGAGAAAAGTAGCGAATAGTCTACGTACGGATTGCGCAATGAGTATACGCGTGGGAGAGAGACGAAGATAGAAATACAGAAGACTCACCAGAAAGAGCCGGTGATGGGGGTGACGAGGAGAAGGCAGATCGCAACGAGGACGGGGCGCATCTCCATCCCCTCCCGGCCCTCCCTCTCACGGAGCCAAGAGTCTCGATTATGCCTTCGATTGAGCAGGGCTGCCCAATTCGATTACGTCTTCTTCTTCTTCTTCTCCTCCTCCACTTGCCGGCCCCGATACTACCTTGCACCTTCCTTGTTTCTTGCTCCTCTACGTTCTCTGCTCTACCAGCTGATCCGATCTCCTTGAACTTCGTAGGAGCACGATTATCGAAGCACTCGTTCTCTTCCGTTTACTCGGACGGATCGACACCAACTAGAGATCCAATGTGCCAGTCCCTGGCGACGCTTCTTTCTCTCCGCGGACGACGAGCACTAGTGAGCGCGACGTCGCTCCAGGGCGAAACGTCATAGCTCCTATTCACGAAGAGCGAAAGTTCAGCGTGAACGCGGCAGGAGACGCGTCGATACGAGAAGGGAATAACGAGGTGGAATGGAGGAGCGGAAATGGACACTAATCAGAATTAAGAGATCCAGAAGAAAGCATAAGGATAAATAGAAACAGAGGAGGTGGAATGGATGCCCGACACTGGCGCCTGTCGAAAACTAGCCGGTACTCAGGTATTTTCTACGAAGCTGCGATCACTTGACTTTAGCGTAGGTCACGACGGGTCACGGGAAGTAAGAGGATCCTGATACGAAGTCGATCACAGGATCTCCTGACGAACGAATACCGGAACCTCTTTTCTAAAGGGGCAAAAACGCGGCGCACGTTGCTGCCAGAAGTACGTCACTTGGATCTTTGAGTGTTGCTCTACCCCCACTACTAAACTCCTCAAGTGTCCCCACCACCAAGAGCACCAGAGCACCAGAGCACCAGAAGAGCACCAGAATACCGGCATCGGCACCATTCGATTTCCTTCTTCCTTCCTGTCGCCTTTTACCGATCTCGCCTACTGACGCTACTCTCGCAAGGAGACTGAGACATGACGAGCTCAATGATCAAAAGAGAGAAAGAGAGAGAGAGAGAAAGATAAATCTTCAATAGGAAGTCACCCCTCCGAGCCCTTTTGCACTTCTACGGCGTGTAGCTGCTGTCTTCTGTCGTTGCTGATGATGCAGGGACGCACTGGGTCCTCAAAGGCGTATCTTCATTGAGGCGCGCGAGTAAATGAATCGTAAGCGCGAAGGGAAGGAAACCGGAAGTCACAACGATGGAAAATAGTGAAACGACTAAGTAGCGAAATGGGCCAATAGCTAAGGGGAGACGATCGGTCTCCGATTGCCGAGCGAGCCTGAGCGAGGAGTACGACTGTGTTCACGAGGCAGGTGAGCGCCGCTCGGCGGCAAACCAACGCACCAGACCCCTCTTTTCCTCTTTTACTCCGCAGCCGAGAGTCACTCGCCGCTTCTCTGGATACTTTGGCTGGCGCGATGCTGAGAGATGCTGCCTGATAAAACGAGATGGAAAGCTACGCACAGTTTCCTATCATCTCCACCCTTGCGATCCCTAAATATAGAAGATTCGAAGGTTTGACCGTTTGAGCGAAACAAGTATCGGTTTCAGGAGAGGAAAAAGGTGAAGAATGAGTTGTGAGGCGAGAGGGAGGGAGGGAAGAAAAAAGAAGTTGGGTCCTATGGCAGACAATCTAAACGGCCATACCAGGCCCATCTTATCCCTCTAATAGAGGGTTCGGTATGTCGCTGCTAAGGAAGTTACGCGTGACGTGTCGTCACTAGGTCGATACGACTCGTCCCTTTTGACAGGAACTACGAGACTCTCATCTCATGTCGGCTGAACTTCCAGTCGAGTGAACGGGATGCTGTGAGAATTTTGAAAAAGCTATCGATGACGCTTCTACCTTTCTGCATCGTTTCTTTCGTGAGTCCCTTTGTAGTCGGTCGAAAGGCTCCGGGGCCTTAAATTGTGAAGGAGCGAAGAGCCGAATTGGTCCAGCAATAGCTAATAACGGGTCGTAAGTCCCATCGCGAGAATTAGGAGAGTGGAGAGAGAGAGAGAATTTATAGTGCGCTCTCTCTCTCTCTCTCTCTTCCACATACATGCAAACGCACACAAAGGTACTCATACTTGTGCACGCACGCGCGCGCCTACCAAGCCAGCCTATTGAGAGGACTTGGACCCACTCGGCGTGTGGCTCCGCTGAGCCTTTCATCTCTACCGCCACAACGAACTTGTGAATATCTTTCCTAGACGGCCTCGAGGATTTCCCTGGTAACGAAACGTTGACCGATCGTAGAGGCAGCCATTCTGCGACGGAAGAACTTTGTTATCCCGATTAAGAGGATCGTAGAGTACAAGACGATTCCTGGATACATCGCAAGGTATAGGCTTAATGTGCGGACCAGCCGGTGGGCCCAGTAGAGGGCCTAGTGAGTGAGATTTTGAATGCCCGTATCATGGTCGTGAGGCGGGAGAACGGGGACCAGCGGGGGTCCGTATTACAGCTCATTTAGCAGCGGGGTCCTATGCCCCTTTCTTCGGCGCTCTCCGAGACTAGTCGGGCAGAACAGGTCCGCGGGACCTACAGCACCGATGAGCGGGCCTCTCCCGGACCTCTCCAGGACCTCTCCCGGGGCCCGTTCCCATAGCTCCAACTCCACGGGACTTCGGCCTCTATTCGAACACGCTGCTCCCGCTTCTCACGTGCCACTCTCCCTGACTTCACTCTTAAAAGCCACGAGCCCAGGATCATCTTGCCCAGAAGAGCACGGCTATACGATCCCTCGCCATTTTTAATTTCCAATTTATAGTTTATAATTCGTCATTCCTTCCTCGTAATCCTCTTCCCTCCTCTTCGCCACTAAGGTACCACCTCCAGAGGCGTAACCTCTTCTCACGCTATAATCGCGCTTAATACCGATATGTATGTTTGATGCGCGTGACAAAAATAGAAGGACGCAAGAGTAGGTCCATCCGAGCGCACGCGAGAGATGGACCAGGTGCTACTGGGATAGGATCGTAAGGTTCAAGGGTGATCCTTAAGCGTGAACAAAGTCACAGAATCACATGGACGCACGTTTCTGGACCAGAGAGAGAGAGAGAGAGAGAGATCGCAGATACACACGTGGATGCGTTGTGCTCCAGGTTACGCGGTGAAAGGGAGGTACGGCTCGCAGGGCTGTAGAACGGTCGCGACTGGACCGTCGGGATGGCGGGTGGGCCCGGGGGGGAAGCCAAGGCGACGTTACCGACCAACACAGACGCGGAATGGCCAGTAATTTATGGGTGAGACTAATTACCGGGGAATGCAGCTCCTCCGACTCCGGCCATTCCGTCCTAAGAGCCCGTACCGTGGTTCGTGGCCAGTTCGCGCGGCGAGTCTCGCACGGCTCACCCACCCTGGAATTTAATAACTCTACCCGGGTGACGGGGCGCAACTGCAACTTCCATATTGAAACACACCCTAATGTCCATGACAGCCGTAGGGACTATACGTACTCTGCGTGATCCCAGGACACGAGTCATTACCTCGATAGGATCTTCGTGAATAATTTTTAGCCACTTTTCAACCAAAACTTCCCGGACGCTTGTTCTGGGGGAAAGGAGTGAAAAATGAGTGAGAGGAAAAAGGACTATAGAGACGAGAGAGAGAGAGGGACTTTGTCTCTAAAGTGAGTCTGCCTAAACTCCTATAGAAAAGCAGGTACTTTAAGGCGGTAGACAGGGCGTGTTCCCACGAGCCATCCAAGTGTTAGAACAATACCACCATCATCGTCAACCGTCATTTGAACATTAGGCTTAAGTCCTCATTTGGTGATCCGGTCCTCCAAACGCCATTATACATTTCATTCAGGCAGCTGTGCCCATGCGTCGATCGTGAACCGTCAATTCCGAAGAATCTCTGACTCTTTTAATTCCAAGAACCCATAAAACAGATGAAGAAGATATTCTTTGAATTTTTTTGGATTTAACTTCAATTTTCTCTTGAATCCAGAAACGGTGCAATAAATACGTCACAATAAAAACAATGCGTCGCCCTTTGGTTCTTCTTGGAGAATTGATCTTTCACCCGAAGCCAATCCCGGTCCGTCCGTCCAAAACGGGATGCGACGCCATGCGTCCCTCTTGCAAGATCAGCACAAAAACTTCTCTTCCTCTTCCTCCCCTCCTCGCAGTCCGTCATCTCCAGTAAGGACAGATGAATTTATCCCAGGGTCATGAATTAAATGTCTCTGAAAAATGCACTGGATGCTGCATCCCCAGATCCCTATAGCTAAGATGACAGCCAACAGCGTTTCACGTTATAAAAGCATATTGTACAAAGAGTATCTCTATAGTCGTTCAGGGAAAGAGGACGGAAAGTTCTGAAAGTCTGTCCAGCATCACGTAAATGGAATTTACACGGTCCAGATCGAACTAGCTAAATAAATGGCATATACCGTGAGACCAATTACACGGCACTTATCCCATATCGAACGACTCCGCGTCTTTCCACAATGGTAATTATGAGAGCAGCCACTCATAAATTTCATACGCAAACGTACGCTGAGTCGATAGGCGAAGCCACTTTCTATTTCCCATAGGCTCCGACATGGATACGTATAGAGATGCGGAGCCAAGAGAGAGAAGGAGCGAAGCTGCGCTGAGGTTGGTGAGGAGGTGGTGGAGGAGGAGGAAGAGACTATGGAGGATGTCAGAGGGAACCGCGACGTGACCTGGGGAGGTTAGGCGACCGTGTATCCCGGCGTGTCCTGCGATCGCATAACGACGCATTTTATTACAGAGAGTGCATGTCCTGTATTTTTATGGCGCAACCAGATCGACTCGGAACAGTTTCAGCTCTCTTTCCGAATCCCTCCCCCCGCGCCCCTCTCACTCACTCCTTCTTTCCTGATATCTCGCTGAACTTCTCTCGCAACCGTAAAACACCTATGCTGGAGGGCAGCTAGTTAAATCAATGAAATTGAACCTGACAGAAGGATGATCGGGGAGGGTGTCAGTTGCAGTTGAACGTTGGCTGCAATTGCAGGAGAAATAATGACTGGTAGTGATGAGGGCACTTACACAACCACCTAGACTCTTATTCTCGAAAAGTCTAAAACGTCTCTCAGGGTCCATCCAAAGAGTCCCGTCCTCGTCTCGGGTCTCGTCGGCGTTATAATTTGAGGCGGTTTCAGGGAGGTCCTGCCTCGGGGCCAGGGCCGAGTTCAATGAAGTCATCAGCTAGGCCGGACGGACTCTGTTATTATGGCCTGGTACCGCGGCACCGCTGCACCAGCACTCACTTCTTTCTTCGCTCCTGCACCGCTTCTGAAACACACCTTTTGGAGTTGTCTAATAGCGCAAAGACATCCTCAGGACATCGTGGGGACGTTACAATTGTTCTCTGAACTTGCGAAAATAATATGCTCCTTTAAAGACAGATCGAGGACGTCTTGTTTTTCAGATTTTTGTTTCCTGCTTTCGACACGTGTAGCAAGAATCGTATACTGAAGTTTTTCATCCTTAGGAGAATGAGAGCCTGTTTATGTCTTCCAGAATCCTAATTTCAGTCGTAACAATAGAACAGAATAATAGAATCCTAATCTCAGGCATAAATGAAGAATTGGTTTTACGACGGAAAGGCTTAGGTAATTAGACTGGTACTTGTTAATCCGTTTATCAGGGGATGAACCGCCAGTGAGACATTCTCTCGGGGTTGGTAAAAGGGGAGACTGAAAATGAGGTAAAAGAATTGACGAAAAAAATTAAGTGTTTCCCAAATCCTTTTGGCAAACCCAATAGGAACACGAAGGTCTTGGCCACAATAAAAAAGAGAGCTTCTGCTATGTAAAGTCTCTTTATTACCTTGAAGTAGCGTCCTTCCCATCCCCTGCGGGATGGGCAGGGGTGCAAAGGTGTATATAAGGTAAGGTGGAAGCGAATGTAAAAAAAAAAACAAGGAAAAAACGGGCAAACAATTAAATAGCGGCGCAAACACCATAATGACGCGTCATTTGGTGGGCATTGTGTCGGGCGCGTTCGGTAAACCAAACCTTGCCAGCCTATTACTCTCCTAAACGATTTTTTCCCGGGTGAAATCGGCCGGACCCGATGGTAGCGTAAAAATTTCGACTAATGGTGCTCAAGCACAATGCCCGAGGTGGCCGCCGAAGACATTGTCAAGGACGGATGGGATTTTACATTTATGAAGAGATCTCTAACTCATCCCGGCTTTTGAGCGGCACTGGGGCCCCCACAGCATTCGTGTGGATATTAGGGCGATTGTCGTGCCTGATTCGGTACGGTTCTGAAATAAGGCCCCCGCGGGCTGACAGCGGTCCGTACAAAGCACTGGCCCACTGTCTCTCTCTCTCTCTCTCTCTATCAGCCTTGCACTCCCGGCAGGTCCTCCTCACTGGCTGTCTGACGCCTCGAGTGCCCTAATCTTCTCTCCCTCGCACTCTCACACCTCGCCTTGAATAATTACTACACAAATATCCGACCACACGTCGAGACTCCTTCATTTCCTCTCGTGAGATCTCTTCCTATAGGAAGACAGACACCGATCACTTGGCAGAGATTGGTACCCAAGAGGTCCACCAGGTTGAGGCACTACCGGAAAACGAAAATGGCAGGCAGGATAAGATATAAAGTGCGAAGGGACTTGGAAAGAAGGTCAAAATAAATGAAATTGGCATAATGCTTGTCCCGCAACTCGATCAGGTCTTCGCGGTGAGGTCTGTATCATCTTGAGCTCAGGAGCGTCGGCATCGTGTGAAGTCCGGCTGAGCCATTATCCCCCTTGGCTGCCTTCAAGGTGTATGCCATACACCCATCGAGCCATCCAGGCATTCAGGCATTCAGGCGTTCAGGCATTCAGGCATCTTGGGCATCAGCAGGGCCAAGCGGAGTTGCTCCATCAGAATGAGGATGAGGATGAGCACGAGGATATGGAGAATGGAGGAGGAGTAGAACGAGAAGGAAGAGAAGTGCGTGCTGGATTGCAAGCCAAGGTGTCGGAGCCCGTATTAAGGGGGCGGTACACCTCGAAGGAGCCCCGAATTATGACGTCACGGACCGCACACGTTGCGATCAGGTGAGTCGAATACAAAATGGATTGTTAATTACGAAGGGGAGCCAACCTGCCGGCTTCGTCGTAGCCAGCAGCCGCCCCTCGACTTTCTTATCCGTGTTGAAAAGACTTATCTATTTTGCATTTACATATCGGACATCGAAAGGACGTCTTTTGGATGTCTCTTTGTGCTATTTGGAGTAAATTTCGAATTTTCTCTCAAGCACGAGCGTCTCTCTTCTAGAAGAAGACGAAAAATATCGAGAGGGATACTTGGCCATACAGAAATTTCTGCTACCCTCATAATCCTAGTGTAAATAGAAAAATGGGGTTTTCCCTTTATTTCCCTTTTCCATATTTCGCTTATCCATTTCCGTGAATGGACGCTTATCTCGCCAGGGTCCGAAAGCGAAGAGACCGGGATTTTGGACGCAATAGATGCAACCCTCGGGAATGGCATCCGGGACGTTTTAACACGTTTTAATTTAATGCCGGCACCGTCATAAAGATATAGGCAATGGTTTACAGGTGCTTTATTGTGACGGACCTGTCGTGCGTGAGTGGACCCAGTCGAGGGATGTCCCAAAGGGGCTTCTGGCCCAACGGGGCCCGATTCTCAAGCACACGCTCCCCTCTCGAAGGAGGAAGCGACTTAAAAACGTGCACCAACATTTTTACGACACTTCAGATTAAGCTGTGCTATCTCGATGCCGATCACCATGGTACTCCACGGCCATTTCCTTTTTTCACTACGCAATACAGTTCCACGTATACATATACATATACCGTTCTAAAAAACTATCCGGAAAACGATTGAGAATCGTAATCGGCGTGTAACGCTGTTCATTAGCTCTAGAAGTCGGGTCGGACCTTACACTCAGCGGGATAGCTCATCCGGCGGGCAAAGATCTTCGAGCCATCCAGTGGGTAACAGGATCATCCACTCCGTTACGAGATAATACGTGGAAGAGGGAAAAAAAAAAACACAACGTCTCTATTCAACCCGATTATGAAAGATTTTGAAGGCGGTAACATTGCAGCAACGTCAGCAACGGCAGCTTCTGCCTTTGACGGGCCAGCGTAAAAGCGGAAGACTATAACATGAGTGGTCTGACGGGTAAGAGAGAGATGAAAGAGACTCGGGGTCCAGGGAGGAGGATCAATTTCATTCATGAAATCCTTTATCTCGCAGGAATCTACGAAAATTGGTTCCCACAGGGCGAAACAAAGAGAAACATCTTTACTCCGCGTGAGCTTGGCTGCTGCTTCGGCCATTGTATTTTTACAGTCTGCACACTGACCAAGTATATTATGTTGGCACCCAACGCTCTGCTACCATGCTGCCAGGGGATACCACATCAGGAACACCGGCTTCGTGACACCAGGGCATCACGCACCAGGCTACCACCACTTCGAAGGCAACGTCATAGGTGCGGCTAGTCCAGGATGTGGCTGTACTGCTAGTTTTTTTGTTTTTTTTTTTAATTTACTTGTTTCTCTATCCTCCCTTGACATGGACCAATCATCCACCATCTTGAAGAACGGAGCATCTACTCTTGCAGCACGCCAGGTCGACACGCTTCCTATTTGTAAGATTACGAAGAGGCTGATATGAGATTGTAAAAATTGAGTATACAGGTCCTTTCAAATTGGATGACTTCCATTGTACGGTTCATCAGGATCATGAATCTGGGATTTAATTTACCAGTATTTAGCAGATCGCTGTAAGATCGGATCTACGAATCATCCGGGGCGATAGATGATATCTTATTTAACACTGAGAAAGAGACCTCCCAAGTTATGCCTGAGTGGTCGATGGACCGATCAACCAATCGATCGATCCGATTCACCGGGAGCGACATCTGACTGGCTGGCTGATTGGCTGAACCTCTTGATTATCCAGGAATTGATTTCTCCTTGCGGTTAGAATGATCATCGACCCGTGCAATACGTCTTCTAAGGACTTTTCCATAGTTTATAAACGATATTCAAGCTTGATCTTCCTTTGGGTACAAAGTCTAAAGATCTACGTTGATCCTACGTAAATCGCTAAACTCAAAAAAAAGAAGATCAATTCTATCAGAGTGATTGCTTAGGGTCAGAAAATTGGGCGGTAAATTTTCGTAGACGTGGGTCAGCCGTATGGCGAACCATATGAGATGCATATGAGTATCTATATATATATACTTATACACATGAGAATTAATAATGAATTCGCCTGATATCCTGTAACGAGACAACTTGGGCGGCAGAAAGTAGTCGAGTCGACAAACGAGTATTTATGGCATCCCATGCCTCTATATTAAATTCTCTATTTAATCTATCTCTCTCTCTCTCTCTCACACACACAGCGACTGTATCATCAGCGAAGGATCGATTTGCTCCCATCCAATGGCAGAAGCATTTGCCAAACGATCACCAGCCCTACGCTGTCCTTT